>OY856411.1:59925000-60425000 GCA_963693085.1 Alisma plantago-aquatica
AACTCCTACATGGTGCTCATACCCAAGACATGCCAGCCTGCTAATTGCTCGGACCTCTGTCCCATCTCCTTAAACAATAGTTGTTTCAAACTCATTTGTAAGATTCTTGTGGAGAGACTCAAGCCCCATATGAACGCCTGGATCTCTAAAACACAGTCCAACATCATTCCAGACAGAAGAATCAGCGATAATATATTTCTCGTGCAGGAGGTTATCCACTCTATGAGGCAGAAAAAAGGGCGGAAACAATGGGTTGCTATCAAATTAGATTTGTCAAAGGCCTTTGATAAAATGAAATGGTCCTTCATTAAAGACACCTTACTAAAGATCGGGCTTCCTGATTTAACAATCAAGCTTATCATGAGTATTATTTCTACGGGCAGCACTTCCATCCTTTGGGATGGGGTACCGATGGAACCCTTCCATTCATACCAAGGGGTAAGACAAGGAGACTCGTTAAGCCCCTATCTCTTTGTGCTGTGTATGGAGCGGCTGTCACAATGTATCACCCAGGCAGTAGCAGATAGCCAATGGCTACCTATTAAGCACACAAGACACGAATCTCCTCTATCCCATGTCCTCTTCACTGATGACATCCTTCTTATGGCGGAAGTGAGCCCATCGCAAGCTGATAACATCATGAAGATCCTACGATCCTTCTCTACGGCGTTGGGTCAAGAAATATCCCAAGCTAAATCTCGATGCTTCTTCTCGGCGAACACCGGCCAAACTAAAAAGCATACTTTTTGCAGGAGTATTGACATTGAGCAAACTGATGACATGGGCCGCTATCTTGGAGTTCCCATCTTGCACCACAAAATCAATCACACCACCCATCAACAGCTGACCAATAGTATCAAAGAGCAAATGACTAGTTGGTCTGCAAGGAGCCTCTCTCGCACTGGCTGCATCACACTTGATAAATTTACTCTTCAAGCTATCCAAGCTTATGCCATGCAAACGGTCAGGCTTTCACCGAGACTCTGTGATGACATTAATAGACAAGTCAAGGACTTCATCTGGTCTGGTAGCCGGGACCAGAGGAAATTGTCTCTGGTCTCATGGAAGAAAATTACATCCCCTAAGAACATGGGTGGTCTTGGCATAAAAGATGTCAGGGACCAAAACATTGCTCTCATGCTCAAGAACACATGGCTCTTTCTCTGCAATCATCTTGCCCCTGGGTTCGCATCATGAAAGACAAGTATATGAAGAACTCTGTTATGAGCAATAAGCCTTGCTCCTCTGCCTGGGCCTTTATCAAAAAGAACATCCCTGCTCTTCAAAGCGTCAACCACAAGGTGGTCATCTCTGACATGACTACCAATGTCTAGTCCGATAATTGGATTCAAGGAAAGTCCATTAAAGCTCTCCATCCCAACTGGAGCATCCTAAATGACCTTGAAGATCTCCTTGTCCAGTCTCTGTGTCTAGATAACAGAGATTGGGACCTAGCCTTCATAAATCAATTCCTTCCCCATGATATTGGTAATATAATTAAATCCATCCCGCCACCAGTGTGTGAGTAGGTGGGTGACGTCTGGGCTTGGCCCTTTGAAGACTTGTGATTCTTTTCTGCATCCACGACCTACTCCTGGACCAGATCTGAGAAGAACATCATTACTCCAGGTAACTGGAATGCTATCTGGAGCCTAACTATCCTGGAACGCCTGAAGACTTTTGCATGGATGCTTCAACATCGAGCTCTCTTGACGAATGTTGTAAAGCAAAGGTGCCACATTGATACCGACACTACCTGCACGATCTATAACAATGCCCCTGAAACCATCTTACACTATCTGCGGGACTGCCATGCTAGCAGACATGTGTGGATATGCTTGGGCAAAACAAATAACTTCTTCAACATAGATGAAAATGAATGTATATCTAGCATTCTTTCAAGGAATGCTTCGGCCCCGGGTGTGATCCAAACTATTGTGGTAGCATGGCACCTGTGGCAAGTGCACAGCGACACGATTCACTATAATCGTCCTGTCAACATTCAACGTAGTGTCAGATTCATCAAAGAATGAACCCGCTCAATCGAGAACCTTCCTCCCAAAGGACGCCAGTGTCCAAGTCGTCCACCAACACCAAAAGCCTCAGCGCCTATGGCTTACTCTGTTTTTGCTTTTGCTGATGCGACATTCGACCAAAACTCTAAGAATGTGAGCGTAGGTGTTCACATTATCGATAACTCATGACGTTGCATGGGAGGCATGGGGTCACCTTTCTTCGCATGCTCTGTACTGGAAGCTGAAGATCACACTATTCTTCTTGCTAGCAAGTTATGATAGGAAAAGGGCCTCATACATGAAGTCATCCTTTCCGATTCCACTACAGTAGCCAAATTACTCACTAGCGACAAGCCGCCTGCCCCAAAGCTCCAGGCCTACTGGACGAAATTTCAACTCATCCAAGCACATTGTCTGCTCGCCTTACAGTATGTTCCACGGGAGATGATCAAAGTCACGAATGCAGTAGCAAAACACTCTCTTTCCACGTTTAGTAGTTGTAATTTCAATTCAATTAAGCCCCACTAGCTTTGCCGGGATATCCATGTTAACTTGAATGAAGTTTTGGCTACACTAGAGAACAGTATGAATAATAATTAATTCTCTAGTTCCTAAAAAAAAATATATATTGAAAACTTAGCAACATCAATATAGACAACTCCCTCTTTGGGCCACACAACTATGTTGCCTTCTTCATCATCTATGATTTCATTCTTGGGGTGGGCATGTGGAAGTCCTATCTATTTCCATGTGTCATTGACAAGCCTGATAGACACACATACCAAATCGTTGGTACTAGAACACCATGAATTATGTCACCTTGAACGGGTAGGTAAGCATCACAAGCACAATGACATAATGTTCTAGTAAAAGACGGCATGTCCTTAACCCCTACAAATTTGTATATGATATCATATATACCAAAACACAAAAATATTGTAAATTCTCCTCAAGGACTATTATATCACAAAAAGATTTACACTAGGCGCTCCAATTGGAGGGTCCATAGGATTACTACCAAGCACCTCTGTCATTGGGGGGTCCACCGCATATGAAGAGTGGGGCGGGATAGGTACTGTGTGAGGAGGTTGAAACTGAGAAGCATGATACTATCTCATTGCATCCTCTATTCCCTTTTGCGATCAGGTCTTGCACTTTCTCTTGTGATCACATTCCTTTCTTGATAGATTTACGCTTCTTTGATGATCCAAAAAAAGATCTTATATTGAAACTAGACCTAGAAGCCCTAACACAACTAGGAAGCCTTAGAGAACCCAAAGCAACCGTCAATTCATCCCTTTGGCTCTCAGGGATGAACTTGCCTTGTTTTGTTGGATCGTAGAGCTCTCTCTAATTATCATCAATACTATTTGATTAGTAAAACTTAAACAATCAAGGTCAAAAATAAACATGCACTCTAAGATTTGAATTTTACCATTTTTGCAACCACCTCAGCAGTTATGGGTTGGGTATTTTTCCATATCAATTTATCCTTGCATCTATCCACACCTCATGGTGAAGTAAAGGTTCATGAGTAGTAGAGGACTCAATAGACCCATGAGTAGAATGCCAAAAAAAGGCGCTTCTGGTCTCTTTTCGTGACGCATTTCTTAGGCACATGGACCATAGTTATGGTCATGCACACATATATGTGTGTGTGTATATGTATCTATATCTATATATATGTATATATATACATGTAAATTTATATATGTATATATTTATATATATACATGTACATGCACATATATAAGTACATATACATACATATAGATAGATGTTTTCACACAAACACACACAAACACATACATACATACATATACATGTATATATAGGGTTCATCTTTAAAACCCGTGCAAGTATCTACCCATTCTAGAATAGTAACTATTTATGGAGTTTCTTACTTTACACTTGTATAGGGTTACATTACCTTCTAAATAGTTACATTACATGCATAATCATTATATTTGTAATGAATGTATAGTGACATATTTGCTCCAAAATATTTACTTTATATTCTACAAGATTTTACCTTTTTAGCAAATAGTTACTTTTCTAACCAAATGCTTACTTTTCGGGTTGCACGGGTAGATAAATCTTAGTTTCCCACATGGGTAAGAAATGAACAATATATATATATATATATATATATATATATATATAAATATATAGATAGAGAGAGAGCCAAGCTAGAACACACTTGAGTGTATATATCACGTCGTTCACCCTAATGGTGTTTGCCTATCTAGACCATGATTTTGCAAAATCTAATTTGTTGATCTTCATTGTTACAATAATAATAGGCCCCATCCAAAATTGGAGCCCATTTGGATGAGTGTATGTCACTCATCCAAGGACAACCAAATCGACAAACAAAACTAATTTTAAGTACATGATTTTTTATTCCTTTATAAGCATGACCTATAAGTTTCTGAATGAGTTGAAATTTGTTATATCGTATGTTCTTAATATATTTAAGTAGATCAATGGCATAGATTTCAAAAATAATTGCTTCATGATGGAAAATGATTGAAGTGTATCATGTCTCTAGTACACTCGAGTGTATTCCAGCTTCATTGTCTCTCTCTTTCTCTCTGTCTCTCTCTCTCTATGTGTATACATATATATATATATATGTATATATATATATATATGTATGTATATATATGTATATATATATTGTTGGTATGTATGCCCTGAGAGCCAATCATGGGATGATTGGTGGGATACATTAAGATTGATTTGATAAACATCAAAGGCAAGCTTCCAATTCTTTTTTCCTCAGTCATATGAGATAATGATAGAACATATTGAATGTCTAGAGAATCACAGTACTCAATGACGTATGCTTTCAGGTTGAGGACATGAACGATGAGATCATACAGATGCTAAGAGTTTGTACATTCTTATTATGTCCCTAGTCAGATGTCATTGTGGAAGGTAGATAGACAACAATGACACACAAGACTATATTGTGGTGTTGGTTGATGACAGAATCTCATTAATCATGATATGGAGATATCAAACTAAACACATAGGTACTTGTTGCAGAACAAGTGTACCAGACAGACCCACCGTGAGTTTGACACATGGAACCATGACATGGTAGTCACAGTCAGTTATCACAGTGATGGTGGTGAGTGTGATTCTTTGACCTGAAATCACTACACTCAACACATGTCGTTGGGTACACATTGACATCATCAAACGAAGTCCTGAAACATGGGTTGTTATAAAGGTGATGATTGGGTGGCTTTGACGCATGGGGATTTTGAGGGGTGAGTGATAGATATGGGATTTGTCCCTCCTGAGATAGTTTGATATCCGTGGCCACTTGTTGAGTAGGATTGAGATAGGCGTGCACACACATGTGTGAATCAATATATGATATTGATGTCATACATATCTCCTCCAATATACTCTGAGATCAAGAAAGTGAATGAACGTTGACAGGATGACTGTTCCAAGCCTTGAGTTCATACGAGATATTAGAGACAAAGTTATTACACATTCACTGTAACACCATTCACGGATTGTAGGATTGAAAGTTGTTCTCCAAATTTCTATTTCACTTGGGTAGAACTAATGTGCGACTGGGCACCGCTCTTTGCTTGTGAAGTCATAAGTGTTGTGGACTTTCACTGCCAACGTGAAATGGGCCTATAGGGTCACACACAAAGGATTTAACCTAGAAGAGGAGTTTATCCAAAAATGATGTTTAGATTGATCACTAAATGAGTTTAGTAGTTCAGTTAAACACTCAATTAATTGATAGCTCAATATCATAGTGTTCGAGGTGCTGGACCAATTGATTAGAGTATCGGATTGATTGAAACTACAATTGACTGATTTTGCACAGTCTGCACTCACAACTATTTGGCTCATATGATGAAGTGATCGGATCAGGTTGGTGAACTAGTCGGCTCAAGTTTTGAGTCGATCGACTCATGTGTCAATGAAACAATCAACTCAATTGTTGAACCGGTCGATTCGTGTGACCAATCGATATCGTTTGGAAAGTCAGAAGACACTTTTTGCAAAAACATATTTGTTTCACTTGTACAAATTCGATTTGGACAAGGATTAATATTTGATTAGTTGGAAACAAATATGAAAGTCAATTTGAGTTGGACCAGGACCACGAACCGATTGGCTCAGAAGTGAATCGATCGGCTCAGCTGTGCCAACCGATCGGTTGAGGTGTCAAAAGATCGGCTCAGGTCCCCAACTGACCATTTCATGCTTGAATCGATCGGTTCAGGTGGTGCAATTGGTTGTTTTGTGGAAAATCTCAAATCCTTCTACTCGTGCTTTAATCCCGCATTGCCCGGGGTAGCGAACCCTGTCCCATGACCCTCCTATATATAGGGGTAGTGCGGGCTCCTCATAAATAAAAACTCAAAACACTAGTTGCTCTTCAAAGTTGTCGTTCTCTCTAGTTGTGGTAACCGAGAGAGCCCAAGCAAGTGCTACCCAATAAGGGAGGCACAACAAGGGAAAGACAAATGTAGAAAGGCAACTGGTTGCAAGAGTGTGTGTCGGTGACTAGTATACTGACAGGAGGGTGCGACTCCTTCCGGTGCCTTGTGCGACAAGGCGATCGGAGTTCCAGGTGGTCCGTGTGGACTACTTCAGAGGCGGGAGACTTCTGCCGCTCGGTGGACAACTATCAATCCCGGTAAGACCAGGAGCTTCACAGACACCGTCCAAGATCATATGTGAAAACCGTGAAAGTCATGAGGTAACATCGCTGAGCAAGCCTTGGGATAAGGTATGTCTCTACAAACCATCCTTCATATTGTATAAACGTTGACGTGATTCCTTTAGACTGGGTTCAGGAGAAGAAATTTTTTATTTCCACAACCTTCTTTATCTCCCCTAAAACCCAACAATGGTATCAGAGCCACGTCAACTACTCTATACTTTAGGATTATCGATGTGATTGATTTTGGTTTTTTTCCTTTATTTATTGCATACGATGTGAATAAAATTGGCTTTATGCATTTCCAATCCTAAATCCACAAATCCCAATATACATATATGATATGTAATTTGAATGCACTCGATACGCGTCTCCCTTAAACGAGTTTTGTGGTGGGTGTATAGCGTGGTTATGGCCAATAAACCCTATGTGTGTGCTTGGTTGAATATGGTTGCTTGCATCTCGGTTTGCGCACTGATTCCCGACCTACTTATTCCTGATGTAACTCAAGATAACTCGAGATTTCTTTCCTACCTTTGCTCCCCCCAAATGTAACCCAGTGTTTCCCAATTTAAATGTGAATAGGATAGATCCTTTTATATTTCCTATTATGTCATAGAACGGAGGACAATTTGACGACGACTGAGATGATCAGTTTGAGGAGTGAACTAATTGGTTGGCAATCTAGACGATCTGCTCGAGGAGAGAGATGAGCAGGTGGTGACCTGAGGAGATGCATGAAGACCAGGTGAACTGATCGGTTGGAGGAACCAACCGATCGACTGGTGGCACCCAGACGACTGGCCAGGGCGAGCAGGTCATTCATCTGATGAGTTGATCAACTCGGATGGCTATAGCACTTCATCATGGATAGGTTGCATGTGATGTAGACCTAGATGACCGTGATTCCTCTTGGCTCGAGGAATCACATTAGGATGGCCATAATCATCACTTTTATCATTTCACATGTTTTCTGTGGGATATAGCATGTATATGATATGTAGTATGTATTGTGGTGATTGGATATGTATATGTACCTATACAAACCAAATCCCTCATTAAGTATTAAAGTTTTAGATGCCTTCCAAATGTGACACATATGAAAAGCTTGATCGGCCAAGTGTGGGCACGCCCTAGCGTGGTACACTATCTATTTCGTTGAAGCGTGAAGGATGGATATGTGGGTCTGCCCTAGTAGGGTACATATTCATCGTGTTGGCTTTGGGTCAGACTTATATATATATATATATATATATATATATATATATATATATATATATATATATATATATATATATATATATATATATATATATATATATATATATATATATATATATATATATATATATGGCTAAAACAATTGTGTAGGGATCAAATTGTGCTATGACCGCTCAGAAGAAATGGGTTCTGATCCACCTCTTTTTGACATAAGGAAATGCGCTAAAAAGCCCTCAGAGTCATCTGCGTCAGGCGTTGACCCTATTGAGTCATCATTAGTTGTATGCCAAGTTCAACAAATGTGAGTTTTGGCTGAAGGACGTGTCTTTTCTTGGATACATGATATTTGCTAAAGGTGTTTGTGTGGACCCCAAGAAAGTTGAATTTGTGATAGAGTGGGAGAAAACAAAGATGCTGATAGAAGTTTGTTGTTTACTTGGATTAGCATGATACTATAGGAGGTTCATCAAGAACTTCAGCACAGTGGCGTTATCCCTTACAAAACTGACAAGAAAGGATGTACCTTTTCTCTAGTAGGACAAGTGTCACTGTGACTTCGAGTTATAAAATGAGAAGCTAACATGTACACCAGTGTAGTACTACTAGACCAGGGAAAATGCTATATTGTCTTCTGTGATGCCTCAAAGAATGGTCTAGGTTGTGTGTTGATGCATGATGAGAAGGTGATCTCTTTCATGTCATGACAATTGAAGAAGTACGAGGAGAACTATTCCACTGATGATCTTGAGCTAGTTGGAATGATTCATGCCTTGAAGATATGGATGCACTACCTTTCTGGTGAGAAGTGTCAGATCTTCACAGACCACGTGAACCTACAATACATCTTCTCACAACAAGAGCTAAATATGTGACAGAGACGTTGGATGAAGCTAATTAATGACTATGATTGCACCATATATTAATTTGAGGTCACTGTGAGGCCAGAGATAGCAGTGTCCCACTAGCGAGGCTGCCAGCTGCACCGAGATGGACCTCTGCCGCTAGACGTCGTCAAGGTAAACTGTGATGCAGTTGTAAACATACAAGGATACGACAGAGAGGGAATGGTTTGGAGGGATAGAAAGGGCAAGGTTTTGAAGACCACAGGACTCAGAAGGCCATCGCTCATGGAGGCCATATGTGCAGAAGCATGGGCAGTGAGGGAGGCCATCAAGCAGTCAGCAGATATGAATGTCAACAATCAGATAGTGGAATTGGACTCAGAATCAATCATAAACCTCATCACAGGAGCAGCCAAACAGAGGGACATATTGGGCACTATTCTTAATGACATTTCTCGGTCAATTAAGTTTTTCCCTAGCATATCCTTTTAGTTTTGTAGGAGACAAGCCAACCGATTAGCACATCAACTAGCCCATAGGGCAGTCTCAAGTAGTGAACACTTTATTTGCATCTATTCTTTCCCTTCATTTGTAAGAAGCTATGCTGAGACAAATTTTCTAGATTAATGAGATTTAAAGGCCTTACCATAAAAATAAAAAAATAGGTCACATACAAATTTGAGCCCATTTGGATGAGTGTAAGTCACTCATCCAAGGACAACAAAATCGATGCATAAAACTAATTTGAAATGCATTATTTTTTCCTCCTTTAGATGCATGACCTATAAGTGTCCAAATGAGATAAAATTTATTATATAGTATCTCTTAAGATATTTAAGAATATTAATGGTTTATATTTCCAAAATAGTCCCTTCATGATAGAAATGACTAAGGTGTAAAAAATTCCTGATACACTCGAGTGTATTCCAGCTTAACTCTCTCTCTCTCTCTCTATATATATATATATATATACACATATATATATATGTGTGTATATATATATGTATATATATGTATATCTATATATATATGTATATATATGTATATATGTATATATATATATATATATACATACATACATACATACAAACATACATATATATACATATATACACATATATAAGTATATATGTAGATATATAGATTTGTGTGTATCTATCTATATGTATATATATGTGTATATATATTTACATGTATATTTACATATGTGTGTGTTTATGTGTAGATGCACATATATATATTACTTAGCTTAATGTCAATTCCAGAGTTCAAATGTTGTGATGTTCCAATTTGGTCTCATTGACAATTTCACCATGTGTGAAGTTTTAAGAAATATCAAACACAATGTTATTCTTTAATGAATTAAGAAAATGCAACTGAAGTGAACCTATTCTATATAATTTTCTTGATTTTTAATGTGTACAAAGTCACCTCAATCATACTTACATAGATCAAGTTATGAACATTGAGATTAGCTCTTTAAACCTAGATTTAAATCTCATTGTACCCTCCTTTTTCTGTCATTTTCCGACTATAGTCTTTTGAGCCCAAAAAGTGGGTGTGAGGAACAACTGTGTGGGAGGTGCCCTATTTCTCCCTTTCTCTTGGATCAACCCTTTTGTTTGACAATTTGATTCACTTCGGTTTGGGTCCATGGATTGGGCTCTTTGCTCCAACAACCTCGGTAGCTTCTTTTATCTTTGTATAGGGTGTAGGTGAGGGTGGCACTTTCTCTACCTACCCCCGCCATGGAACCTGCCAGTTCACCATATCTGGACACCATTTGCTCAATTGGATATGGTTTCATCCTCTTTTGCACCACTCTTTATTTCCTCTCTATTCTATTGCTTTGTCATGAACCCTAGGACCCCATCCTTAACTCCTCCTTCCTCCAACTAGTGTGGAACCATCGCCAACCCCGATTTGGGGATTTACTCCTTGGGATCTCCCTTGCCCAGCCAATGGTGGATCAATGTCCACTATGGCAATGCAAGCTTGGGTAGGAAGTCCCCCAGCACATTGGCAAGTCAGTTCCTCTGTGTAGGTATGTGTTGGTGACACACTCAATTATAGGTTAGTATGATCATGTGGGTGATGCATCACAAGAAAAGGTGATATATGATTTGGAATTGTCGATGTGGCCGTGGGGGAGGCCAACTGCAATGGAAGGTTGCATCACACTAGCCTCAAGGTGGGTGTGAAGCGTGGGTCTGATCGGGTCATCAAATCAAGTATCCAAAGCTTGCCAACTTTGCCATATCAATGTAGTATCCATGTGACTATCACATTTAAGTAATATTCATTGAATCCATATAGTTCTCTATAAATATTTTGTAAAATTCTTAAATTACACCTAGTAAGACCAAAATAGGAAAAATAATATATCAAATTCATCATATCCATAAGACCTACACATTGGTCTTGATCTCAGACCCTAGTTCCACATCTTGTTTTGTGATTTCCCAACATATGCTAACATTAGTTATATTGAATATATTAACATCATTATTATGTAAAATCTTAGATCTTTATTTCTCAAACTACTTCCTACTTCTAAAATAAGTAACTTAGAAGTTCCTTAGAACTTGTTTGAACCCCTAACTACCCTTTTTGCTCATAATTGACTCTTTCACACCTATACAACGTGTTTTGATTAATAATGATGGTCTTTACCCTAAATATCTAACCTTACATCTTAAGCTAGATAAATGTTGGAGTAACCTCAAAATAGGTGTCTTGAGCCCCTCCATGAAAAAATATCATCCTATGGACCCTTATTGACTATTTTGGTTCTATAGGGACCTAAATACATAATTGTACCCCTATTATGTGAGTGTTTGGTTACACACTAAATCAATTATATGTTTAACCTAAATTATGAACTTAATTACCTTATATCTCTAAAATCAAAAATCTTGTTATGGGTGGTGAGCTAAGTTGAAGATCATCATTCTTTCACCACAATGGTGGCTATAATCTTTTTCCCTAGTGTGACCTATATGACTTAAATTATGCTCTTATGCTCTATTCCTATATGTTGGTCTTTATCTTATGTCCTCCCTTTCCAAATTAGAGTTTCTCTACTCCTTTTGATTACTTGTATATGGATATCCTGCATAATCCATAAGTTGTTCCCCAATGGTGAGCCATGTCGATGCAGACATGTATGTATGAGATGTTGAAACCTATTTTTGGTATTATGATGCTTTGACTCTATAGGGAATCCACTCATATTTGAATTTGTTTGTTATGTCCTTGTCTTGCAAACCTAAACCATATCATATTCTCGGATTTTATGTATTAATTATTCTAGACATTGGTTGCTCTATTATGTGTGTTTTGACCATAAAATGTGTATAAGAAAAATAAATCTTGAAATAGTCATATAAAATAGAAGGAACATCAAATGACTTGGAACTTGGATCACACCTTGGTAATGAACCATAAATGAATAAAACAACATCTCGTTCTCTTATAAGCATCTTTGAACCTATTTTCATCAAACCCTAAACATTGAACTAGTAAGTGTTGATGATGTGAATCTAATGCACACATGTAATCGTGTTCTTACTTAAATTTGGCTTGATGCTAGATGATCAAGGATAAGATACCATATGAATCAGTGAATTAGGTATAGGCTTTATTAATTATGTGACTGTTGATTTTTTGCTTCCAAACTAATATGTATGTATGCTTGTTTATTTTCTCAATTATTGGAATGTAGTATTCTAGTATTGTACTAGGTGATTTTTCTAATTGATGTTATAATTTTCAAAAACATAATATAGAACTTCATTATACAAACCTTTTGTACTTGCTTGTATTCTCAGGGTAAGGCCACAAGGCTGGGTGCCTTAATTGAGTTGTCAAGATAGGGAGGACCATGATGATAGAAGGGGTTATTGTGAAACTAGAGATATTAAATCTGAGCCCACTACTTGATCCTCTAGTAGAGTTTCAAGAATGATGACTAGACCCACAAACCACCAAAAGTCTTAACTACACTCTTTGTCCTCACTCACGTGCAAGCTAGGATAAACTTCTTGACTGGTCACCCATCCTAGTACTACTCCGTGATAAGCATGCTAAACTATGGAGTTCTAAGTGATGGGATCCCTTATCTGAGGCCTCAATGTCCTGGGACATTACAATCTCTCGCACTTAGACTCTTGACATCCTCAACAAGGCTCAACTATATGGCCTCATAATCTATCCTCATTTTAATGGAGACCCAAGTGGCCCTTGTACACCCAGCTCCCGACCATGGCTACTAGTGCAAGGGTGGCTCCATCAACTAGGATATCCCTTTCCAACATTCCTAGACCACATGGCTCAAAGACTGGCATGCCAGAGGACCAAGTGGGCCCAACATACTAGAGGGGAATTGTCTTTGATACCATTTGTAAAACTTGAGCTCACTTCTCGAGTCTCTAGTAGAGTTTCAGAAATGATGGTTGGCCCCACAGTCCACCACTAGCCTTAACTGTGTGCTTTCTCCTCACTCACACGTAATCCAGAATAAACTTTGTGGCAGGTCACCCATCCTAGTTCTAGTCCATGTTGAGCATGCTTAACTATGTAGTTCTTAGTGATGGGCTCCCTAAAAAGGAGGTTCACCTTGGTCATATGGGTAGCCCAATCATTCCTTTTAAGATCTTCCTATCTGAGTCTTTAAAGTCTTGTGTGTTACAAGAGCACCATTAGGGACCCTTCCATGGGAAGTTGGTCATAAATCCTTACGATAAATGATATTGTTGGTATAATTCGAGACAAATGAAATTAAACATGGGCTCTCATTTTGGTAAGTTATATACATGTTTAATGATGTTTGTTTACTTATACAACTCTTTTCCCAATTATGCAAAGCTTATGTGTATGTATCTTTCTTCCATGCACTCAACTCTCATGCGTTAAACCTCTTGTTTGACGTATGTTTTAGGCTTAGAGATAACACGAGATTTGATGGCTCATAAGCTTGTGTTTAGGTGTACTTGTTGTAATATCCTAGCTAGTATACATGAGAAGACTTGAACCATTTGAATCTCCTTTCATAATTGGTAACTATGTAACAAACAATGTTTCTATTAATAATAATGTTGATAGTTGAGATAATTTTGGAACAAACAATCAGGTCCTATCGCCGCTGACTTTCTAGTTATTTGGAATTAGGATTTGGTTAATAAATGATTCCATGATATATAGACTCTAACCAAGAACATAAACTACACCAAACACAACTCACATGAAACACAATCAATGAAACCTTACATATCAATCCTAGAAACTTAATAAGTTATTCTTTGTGGACTAAGTTGACCGAGCCTCTAGGTTGGAACCTAGATGTTCTATAAATGGGTGTAGACTTGTGTAATCCCTAGAACATTGCTTTTATCCTACTTCTGACCAACAATATGGGTTGTACATTTAGAAGGGTAAGAAAAGGTATATCTTATTATAAACCCAAGACATGTGTTTGCAACATGTTCTTAAAGTAGTTACACAAGTGTGCACCATGTTCTTGCTAGTTCTTTTGGTGTCTTGGTACTAGACTGCCTAATGAGTGTAATAACTCATTTTAGTTTTGTCTTTGTTCGAAAGTAGTATGGTTGTTTTCTATTGCATGTTTAAATGTTGAAGAAAACCTATATCAAAGATTATTAAATATGTATATATGAAAATATACACCAAAAGGCAATAATTGTCCATGCAACCTTAGAAAAGAGATTTCACATCAATATAGTTGAGTGTTTAGATGATAGTAGTAGTCTCTAGAGTTCTCTAGATCCATGATAAATTAAGTATCCTAGATGACCTAAGTTGATAATGATATTGATTAGGATGATGATGATCATCATCATGATGATGACGTTCATTATGATGATGATATGAGTTTGCTTCATGATGATATAGTTTAATGTTGGAGGATTCAAGTATGTTTAATAAAATGGGATAAGTTTGACCATTCAACCCTAGATAGACCTAGCACCACATATGGTACATATGTCTTGGTTGATGTATTGAACATAGCTAGTGGATTGTCATTCTTGCATATTCCTAGTTTTGTATATGTTGAGTTATGATAAGTGAGATATGGTTTGAGACCAACTTGGACCTCATCTTCTTTACAAAGAAGGACATGTATACTAGGACATATGATAAGAACGAACACTTAAAATGAGTCAACCTAACATGAAAGAAGGTCAGAATACCTAAATTCCAAAATATATATGAAATGTTGAAAATACGAATGATGAAATGGATGACAATGAATCCCTAGACAGACATATTCTAATTATATGAGTGATAAGTGTATTTATACCCATCTCTTTACATCCTATTTTACTCGCTTTTCAATTACTTTTATGTTTTTGTTTCCTATTTTTAGCTTTATATTCACTTAAATGCAGTTATCTTCTCTATTCTAATCTTCAATGAATTTAATATATATTTTAGGCAAAGCCAGCCAAAATATATGAAAATGGCCAGATGGATGATCCAGCCCTCATGATGCTACACCTCCAGGGAAGGAAGGCCTTAGAAGCCTTCCATTGTTCACCTTCCACCCACCTAGTCAAGTGATCAGTTTTGCCATTCGCCCGACTCGATCTGCTCTACCCAGATTATTCCATGTTCTTCCATTTTTATGTACACTCCCGACATCTAGTCCATTCTGGTTCAATCCACACTAGTCACCAGAGAACCATACGTGAGTTCCTGATTGAGTAACCCAAGTGAGTCATCTGTTATACCAAACATGGGCCATGCAATTAGATGCTTCGACCAAAAGTAGTCATTATTAGGGTTTCTTTTTTTTTTGGAAAATTATGTTAAATATATTTCCAAACCCCAAAGGGGACAAAAATTACAAACTACAACCAGACTTGTAGTTTACAAAGATAGCTCCATGAGAGTCTATCACATAACAATTATTACATGAACTCCCAATTCCTAGTAATGAATTTGGTAGACCTATTGAGCTTGTGTTTTTAAGTGTCAAAAAGAAGTTTCATCTCATGGCATCAAATAATACCAGAGTGTCTTTGTGTGAGCCACCATGGAGCCTATTCTTCCTCTCCATACATATGCTATGAACACAACTAGTAATGGCCCAAAGCTCGATGATGTCATTATGTCTTGATCAACTACCTATTCTCCTCAGACAGTCATGAAGATCATACAAACTTCTAACATTCAGCTTCAGTTGAGCTCATCCCCATAAATTCTTCCAATAGATATAGCTCCCAAATAAATGGTTACTAGATTTTGTATCAGCTTGACACAGTAGGAATAAATTATTATTAGACGGATTCCATTTGCTGATTCTTTCCATTGTAGGTAGAAGATTGTGATTCATTCGAAAGATGATGCGACTCCAGCAAGGCTTATGCATACTGATCCAAATGGTCGAATATGCTTTGTCTTCAGGTTGTTTCTGTCTACAACTATACCATAGGAAATCATCATCACTATGAATGAAGGAAGGCCAAAGGGCCATCATCCTAACCCAACATATTGATATACAATCATTTGGTAGATAACTAAGGTTTCTTTTGTATCTTTCTCTCATCTAGGAGCTCCATATAGAGTGTTTGTGTAGTATCTTTCTGATTCTCTTGAGAGTATAGAAGTCAGCAAGGTCCTTTAGATGGTAAAGGTTAAGACCATCTTTGTTAGTAGGGAACGCTAGCTTGGCCCAGCTAGCATGATGTTTGAGACTACTCTAGATGAAGCCTGAAAGATAGTTTTCCATTCTTAATAGTGCAGATATTGGGATATCTCCTTGTCACATCTAGTATTTGATGAGACCCATGGCACAATACATGACCAAGAAAATCCGACCAGCCATAGAGATTTTAGTACTCGACCATCTGTTGATCAGATAACGCAGACGATCCAAACATTCATTAAAATGTTTTATTCATAGATTGCCTCTAGCCATAGGGAATCCTTAGAATTTGGTAGGCCAGATGCGTTCTTGGATACCCAAGGACCCCATTAGGAACATTATATTTCTGCAAGGCGAAGAGAAGTAAATATGGGCTTTTGTTGTATTATACTTCATGCATGAGACTTCTCCAAACTCAAATAGTAGATATTTGAGAGCATTGAGCCTATGATCTCTACATTCTACGAAGATGAAGACATCATCTACAAACATAAGATGACTGAGAACTTTTGTGCTTATGATAGTGAATGTTTTCATTAGTCATTTTTTATGTGCATCATCAATCATCCTGCTAAGACCCTCCATAGTTATAGAGAACCAAAGAGGTGATAGTGGATCACCTTACCTTAATTCATTTGTATTCCTAAATAAGCCTACTGATGCACCATTGAGAAGAAGAGAGAAAGAAGGTGTGCAGACGTACTGTTTGACCATACTAATCCATCTTTCATAGAAGCCTAAACATGTTAGACATTGCCAAAGGTAAGACCATCTTACTGAGTCAAAAGCTTTAGTAATGTCAAGTTTAATGCAAGCAGCAGGAGGGCTATTTTTCGTATTGAATCTGAGCGTGAATTTTACAGAAAGAAGAGAACAGTCTTCAATGCTTCTACCTTGGATGAAGGCTCCTTGATTGAGAGATATCATCTTGGGGAAGATATATGATAACCTGCAGGTGATAATCTTAGTGATTGTTTAATAAAGCATAGAACAGAAAGAGATGGGTATGAAGTCAGATGGAGATGCTATCTCTTCTTTATTTTGTATAAGAGCCAAAAAACATGGTTCACTTGATGAACCATGTTACCACCATCAAAAAACCAATTAACAACTTTGCAGAGGTCATTTTTAAGAAGATTACAATTCTCCCTATAGAAGAATCCATTGAAGCCATCTCGTCTAGAACTTTTGTTGGGTCCTATATTCCATATGGCCTCCTTAATTTCATTGATATTAGAGGATTTGCATAGGAACATATTTTGGTCATCTGTAACTTTATCGAGCCAGTCAGTAGGAAGGTCAACCTGTTGTTGTATTCGAGATTCCTAATTCTATATCTTGTCAAAGAAGGACATAGTAGTCTGAGCTACATCTTCTTTGTCTTTAATGATATTACATTCATTGTCAACCAATTTTGTTATAGAATTTATAGCATCCCTTCATTTGACAATGGTGTGATAAATCTTAGTATTGTGATCGTCATTGGAAACCCAGTCAATATGATTTCTTTGCCAATAGTATATATCCTCAACCTTCTCAAGTGTAGTAAGTCTATCATAAGTAACATTCTCAGCATCAATAAGATCATAGTCCAATAGAGTTCTTCTAAGAGATGCAACAATATCTTCCATTTCTCTTCTTTATTATGTAATAAGATTTTTTAGGTAGACATATTCTTTATACCAGACCTTAATTCTAGCTTTGACCTATTTTAGTTTGTAGTTGAAGCAGAAAAGAGGGTTACCTGTGTCCATTTGAGATTCCATGCATCTTTGATGATATCCTGACATCCACGCCATTCCATCCAAAAATTGAGAAATCAAAAAGTTTTTTTTTAATAAATCAACTCCTTCATGTTTATGTTGATGGCAGTATGGTCTAAGGAGTTGCACATGATGAGCTTTGATTTGGAACCATGGAACTTATTAAGCCATGCATCATTTACAAGTGCATGAACTAATTTGCATGCAATGCATTTTCATGTTCCTTGTTTATTGTGCCATGTAAAAAGTCCTTTACCCAAAGTGGGTAGTTCAGTAACACACACCTTATCAATGAAGGTGTTAATAGAGCTTAGAAGGAAGCTAGGAACTTCATGACCTTCGGCTTTCTCTTTGTGTTTCTGAATGTTATTGAAATCACATGTGACCAACCATGCTCTAGTCATTAAACTATCAAGATCCTCCAACACTTTCGATAATTCAGTTCTCTATTGAATCGAGTTCTTGGCATATACAGTAGTGAGGTTAATTAAAAAAAACCCCTTATTAAGTCATTTAGCAGTAATGTGTTCATCATCCATGGACCATTGGGTAACATTCCATGACTTTGGATTCCACTAATGTATATACGATGATTGGGATCCTCTAATCAGTTAGAAATCTACTTCCAGCCATGAGGGAATAGCTTCTCATAATTTTGAATGAAGTGGCGGTTGATTTTTGTCTCAACTAAAATAGAGATTAAAGCTTTAGCATCCAGAATAGTTTTTCTAACTTTCCTCTTTTTGTGTTGATCCCCAGAACCATGTATGTTGGTCATTAGGAACGTCATTAATGACCTCTTGAGGAAGATTAGGTCTTTCATGACCCGTCTCCTTTTGAAGTCATAGGCATCTTTTTTAAATCATCAACCTTCTTGGAGTTGGAATCAGTTCTAACATTGCCTTTGCCTTTGTCTGTAGATGGATTTGGATTCACGACAGTACTTGTTGGTGGTGTCTCAAATGTGACGGTGTCTGCAGATGGATTAATAACTTTGTTTGGAACTGGATCAGCCACAACAATGGCAGTCGGTAGAGTCTCATATGTGAAATCTTATCTAGTATGAATATTTGAGTGCGACATCTTGTTCTCCATAATTTCAGCATCATTGACAACATCAAATTAATTTTGAACTGGGACAAGGATCTCCTCTTCTTGTATGGATATACCATTGGATCTTTTCTACTTGTTAACATGCTTCCATACTTGAGTACCTTGTTGATATTTCTAGTTGGATTCCTCCGGTATCACAGGGTTTAGTGGACAATCACGAACGTCATGACTGAACACTTTGCATGTTGGATAATGACTAGGGATATATTTGTAGTTGATAGCCACTTCATATGCTTCATGATTAGGCATGTTGACCCATATTGCATTTTCTGGATCTTCATCCTCTTCCAACTCTACCAGTTCCCTGAGCTTCACCCAAGGATTCTTGACCAATTGATTTGTAATCAATACATAGAAACATACCAACTCCACTAGCCACGATGTCGATGGCCCTACATGAACAGTTCCTTCCCATTCTAGGGATGCTAATCCACAAAGGGATTGTGTTGAAGAAGTCCTTCTTTAAGTCATCTCTGGTTTTGTAGTCCTTGACTACCACCAGTCTATTGTCAAACCATCTTGGCCTGCCATTGATGGTTCTCTATTTGTCTTCAACAAAGTTAAATCTCAATAAGAAGAATTTGTTACGCTTTGAGAATAGATCAAAGCCACCCTTAGGATTCCAAACTCTTCGGATCCAACCCAATAGATGGAAGTAATAAGGTCTTTTTTTCCTTCACATAGATAATAATCATGTGCTCCCAACATTTCTCCATAACAATGTATGTAGGTTCATCCATGGTAAAAAAACTTTTGCCATCGATCTTTTCTGGTGGTGCAAAGTCATGTTGCTTTAAGTTTTTTGTGCCTCCTAGTACTTGGTTCCAAGACTTTTGGTTGATCATAGGATCTGGATGAGGAATCGGGTTCTCCATCGGGGAATCGGGGGAAGGAGAGGGGAGGATGGACCTCCCCTCTGAAGATCTGGGAGGGTCAACACACAGGGGTGCAGAGCAAACCCTAGATGCACTCGTAGGTTCATCTCTCACAATTGGGTTTTCAGAAGTGATGAATGCATCTATAAAATCGAGCCATTATCATCTATTCTAAAGGGTCTCTGATTAGTTATTAGATGCCACATTACATAACAAAAACCTAGGCTGGGAGAGAGGAGGTGACAGCCGCAGTGGAGAGATTGGTCTTCCGGCACCAGGCACCATGGTTCCCTCCACTTTTCTTTCTATCTTTTCATTATTGTCTCTCACCATGAGTGATTAGACATTTGTGTTGGGGCATGGGGACTAGCCCCAATAGCCTGTATTTTATCTTATCTTGTAGTTGAACTCGACAATATTATTACTAAATAAAGTATCGTTCTACTTATTTCCCTACCTTGCAAATTGACAACTTTCTTTGCATATATGTTATAATCATGGATATGTAGGTTGTTGTCATCGTGATTAGAACACCATAATGATCTTGTTATCCCCTTGACGTGGCAGCAAGGGATAGGAAGGTGACTATGCTATGA
Organism: Alisma plantago-aquatica; assembly: GCA_963693085.1. Taxonomy (NCBI): domain Eukaryota; kingdom Viridiplantae; phylum Streptophyta; class Magnoliopsida; order Alismatales; family Alismataceae; genus Alisma; species Alisma plantago-aquatica. Next base: position 59,945,794 of record OY856411.1, read on the forward strand.
TCCGTTAATGTGGCAAGGATGGTCGGTCATAAGTGAGAGAGACTAGTTGGAGTAAATAGGGAATTTGGGTTCCAAGGATGATCGGTTCCAAGGGAGTTTAGCCCAAGTGAAGCCATGTATCCCATGAGGGTGCATCATCTAATCCTCTATTTCTCAATTTCTTTTGAAGAGTTAGATCTCATTAGGATAATCACATAGCCTTGGGTAGCAAAACCCCATGCCCTGGTCCTCTTTTTTATCATTTATTTACTACTTTATATTTATTTCTATTGGCAACAATTTAGTTTAATCAAATAATCAACTTATCAATATTAACTATTACTCTTAAAACTTCCAAATGTATATAACTTATTAAAAAGATTACCCTTTTGGTTTGATCCTAAAATATGCTACAATAAGTCTTCCACTGATGGGGAGTGGGAATTGAGTGTAGTGCTTTTGGTTAAACCTAGGAGTTATTCTTTTAGGTTTTTCTTGGGGAGACATTTGGAGCCCCATACAAAATTAGAGTGGTTTCTGGGGACAATGGTAGTTAGATATTTTCAAAAGTATAAGTGTAATTCAACTTTTTATTTTTTATGATTGATGATATTGAAAATCTTCTAAAACTCAACACACCAACTCAGGATCAATCTGCCTCTTTTCAGGTACTCCTTGCACATGCAAATATTCAAAAGCTTTGACTTAGGATTGCTTTTTATTTTGAAATTGATAGAACCCTTAGAAAATTTTGTAAGGAGAAAGCCATGGTAGACACATAAGTTTCATAAGTAGTTATACAACCATGAATTAAAGTATCTATTATACAGCCATGGTAGACACATAAGATGATTGTTGGGAGCATCTCATCAAATTCATCGACCTTTGCTTGATTATGAAGACATCTAGCACAACTCATGACATTACATGGAGACTCTTCAAATATTCCCTGATTGAAAAATCTAGAACATGGTACAAGTTCACTTTGTGGGGATCATATTACAGCATGGGAGTCCCTAGAAAACAAGTTTCTAGAGAAATTCTACCCCTTCCCCCAATGACCTATTTGATTAGTAGGGAAATCACAAGGTTTAATCAAGTGCTCAAAGAATCTCGATGTGAAGCATGGGAACAATTCAATGAACTCCCACATAAATTTCGACATCATGTCATCCCTAAAAAACAAATCATCGAGTAATTCTATCGGGGGGTATACAATGAGACAAAGAAGTTCCTCGACTCTTCCAATGGAAATTTCATTTGATGGAGCCTTAATAGTGTGCTAAAGATAGTCAACCTTGCAGCTAAGAATCAGACTCACTGGACCAGACCATCGAGCAGGAGTGTTCTTGAAGCAGCCACGACAGATGATTATTCAGAACTTGAATCTATTACTAAATTGTTGAAGGCCCTCTCTGTTAAGCGAGATATTCTTAAAAAGTCCTTCAACGCATACGAAAGGAAGAACCCAATGCCTCAAGGACAAATTATTACACCTTCATGTGAATTTTGTCATGCAGTGAATTACAACATGACCCATCATTCATATATGTATGCTAGTGGCCAGGGAAATTTTAGATATAATTTTCTTATTGGAAACTATCGGTAGTGATAGAAGTCCCTACCGCTACAAATAGAGGCAGTACTAGTGTACGACACTTCAAGAGATTATGGTGTTATACGCGACTCAAATAGCCAATGCCATAGCCAATCAAAAGGCATTGGAGTCTCAAATTGCATGTTTGATAGATGCTCTACAGTTGCTAGCAGGCACGATTCTTGGTCAACCCAAAAACAATCCCAAGCATCCAGAGCAACCAAAGCAGTTAAATGTCATACTCACTAGGTCAGGAAATGTATACTCCACACCTATGACCTCCACTCTTACTTCTACTCCCCCTAGAATTAATGAAGGTACTTCACTTTTTATATCAAGTTGACCGAACGACCATCCATCAGTCTATCCAGTAGTAGTCCCAACAACAATCCACAAACAACTTTGATCCAACTAGGCATCAATGAGAATTCAATTGTTGCAACACCGGAGTCACGCCTGGACCACAGAAAGCACACAAAGCACCTATGTATAAGCCTCGCGTACCATATGCAGGTTGTCTTAAGAAAACCAAGCTAAATGATTGATTCATTAAATTAAAAAAAAACCATGAATAAACTTCACATCGACATCCCACTCTTGGATGCACTAGATGAAAACCAACCTGGTCCAAATATCACAAGACCCTCCTATTTAGAAAATATATTACCGAGGAATGCAAAACTATGAAGCTAGAAAAGAGGACCTCTAACATAGTTCAAAATCAGATGCCTCAAAGGAAAAAAGATCTTAGCTCTTTTGGGATAGACAATTTTTTAGGAGATGACACTTAGCACAAAGGATTGGCCGATTTAGGGGAAAGTATATCCATAATGTCATACACCTTGTGCCAATGCCTGGGATGCATAGATCTCCTATTCACTTTTATGACTATTCACTTATTCAAAGCATCCACAAAAAAAGCCTCTAGAGACAATAGAAGACGTTCCCGTTAGGATGAAAAACACTTATATCACATGTGATTTTATAATATTGGACATTAAAGAAGATGACTGGCATCCATTGATTTTCGTAAGACCCTTCTTGGCCACAACATGAGCTTTAATTGATGTTGATGTAGGAATATTGCTCCTATGACTAGGCAGAGAAACTCTTGAGTACCGGTTCCTCGATCACTTGAAAGCCCCCAATTTTTCCACAAAAGTTTTTTTAGTGGATTGTGTTGATGAAATAAATCAGCTCAAACAAGTAGTCGATGAAATAAATCAACTCAAACAAGTACCTTATGAAGAACCCCTACTAATATCACAGAACGGAGATGGACCCAATGAGGAAGACTCTCAAGTTTCCATGTATATCAAACATTTGGATATCGTACAAGTAGAAGAAGGAAAACATGATACTTTTCAAGATTTAAGGATGGATGAAGAAATCTCTAACGAAGTGTCAATAGAGATGACAATTGAGTTGAAAACACTATCTGAGGGACTTAGATATCGATTCCTCGATGAGGGAACTCTATGCCCAATAATAATAAGCTCCAAGCTCAACCCAGAAAATGACAGTTCTGAGAAAAGGAAAGATGGATTTGGGGTACATCATGAGTGATCACATAGGGCTCAGTGTTGCCATTTGTATGCATAAGATATCAATGATAGAGGACCATAAACCCTCATGGGAGCCATAGAGAAAGATCAACCCAAACATGAAGGAAGTCATGTGAAAGGAAGTCATTAAACTTCTATGTGCATGAATCATATATCAATTATCTTATTCTCAATAGGTAAGCCATGTTCAGATGGTACCCAAGAAGGGCAGAATAACGATCGTTCAAAATGACCAAGGAGAACTCATGCCCATGAGAACTATTATAGGATGGAGAATGTGTATGGATTACTGCAATTTGAATAGAGCAACCAAGTGAGACCATTATCCACTCCCATTCTTAGACCAGGTGAGACTTTCTCACCAATAATACCTCTATTACTTGGATGGGTACTCCAAGTTTTATCAAATTCCAATCCATCTCGACGACCAAGAAAAGGAAACGGTCACATGTCCATTTGAAATATATTCCTTTAGATGCATGCCTTTTGGTCTCTATAATGACCCAACTACCTTCCAGTGTTGCATGACATCCATCTTTTCGGGGCTCATGAAATCCATCATGGAAGTCTTCATGGATGATTTTTCTATTTATGGAGACTCATTCGACAACTACCACAACAACTTGGACAAAATTCTCACAAGGTGTGAAGAGGCACACCTTGTCCTTAAGTGGGAAAAGTGTCACTTAATGGTATGTGAGGGCATTGTCTTGGGCCATAAAATCTCTAGAAAGGGGATTGAAGTTGACCTAGCCAAGGGGAAGTACAAAAAAACTACCACCACCTCATACCATAAAGGAGATATGTAATTTTCTTGGCCACGCTGGTGTCTATCGGAGATTGATATGTGACTTCGTGAAGATTGCAAAACCTCTCACCAATATATTGTTAAAGGAAGTCGAGTTAGACTTTAGCAAAGAATGCTTGAAAAGATTCTCCACACTAAAGAAGGCCCTCACCACCACCCTATAATTTGTGCACTCAATTGGACTCAATCCTTAGAGATAATGTGTGATGCAAGCAACTATGCAGTTGGGGCCATCCTGGGACAACACATTGACAACAAAAACTTGGTGAATTGTTATGCTTCAAAGACCCTTGACGAGGCATAACTGAACTACATAACAATGGATAGGGAGATGTTGGCTATCATATATGCCTTTGATAAATTTTTATCCTACTTGGTTCAATCCAATGTTATCATACACACTGACCACGTGGCTATCCGATAATGACAAAAAATGACGCAAAACCAAGACTTATTTGATGGTTTTTGCTTCCACAAGAATTTGATATTGAAATCAGGTACAAAAAGGGAAGTGAAAATGTCATTGTCGATCACTTGAGAAGACTCCCCCACGAAGATGATAAAGTGACATCCCTCGATGAATCCCTCTTAGATGACCACCTACTACATTTTGAGGTAAGTTGGTTTTAAATTTTTTATTATTTTAACTACTTGTCTGAAGGGTTCATGCACCCAAAATATAATGGACAAATTAAGAAGAAATTCTTATACGACGTCCAAAAATACTACTGGGATGAAATGTTGGTATGTATGCTCTGATAGCCAATCATGGGATGATTGGTGGGATAAATTAAGATTGATTTGATAAACATCAAAGGCAAGCTTCCAATTCTTTCTGGTTCGGTCATATGAGATAGTGATAGAACATATTGAATGTCTAGAAAATGACAATACTCAATGACATATGCCTTCAGGTTCAAGACCTGAAGGATTAGATCATACGGATGCTAAGAGTTTGTACATTCTTTTTATGTCCCTATTCAGATGTCATTGTGGGAGGTAGATAGACAACAATGACACACAAGACTAGATTGTGGTGTTGGTTGATGACAGAATCTCATTAGTCATGATATAGAGATATCAAACCAAACACATAGGTACTTGTTTGAGAACAAGTGTACAAGTCAGACCCACCGTGAGTTTGACACATGGAACCATGACATGGTAGTCACATTCAGTACTCACAGTGATGGTGGTGAGTGTGATTCTTTGACCTGGCATCACTACACTCAACACATGTCGTTGGGCACACTTTGACATCATCAAACGCAGTCCTGAAACATGGGTTGTTATAAAGGTGATGATTGGGTGGCTTTGACACATGGGGCTTTTGAGGGGTGAGTGATAGTTATGGGATTTGTCCTTCCTGAGGGAGTTTGATATCCAAGGCCACTTGATGAGTAGGATTGAAATAGGCATGCACACGCATGTGTGAATCAGTATGTGATATTGATGTCATACATATCTCTTCCAATCTACTCTTAGATCAAGAAAGTGAATGAACGTTGATAGGATGATTGTTCCATGCCTCGAGTTCATTCGGGATATCAGTGATAAAGGATTTATACATTCACGGTAACACCATTCATGAACTGTAGGATTGAAAGTCGTTATCCAACTTTCTACTTTCACTTGGGTAGCACTGATGTGTGACTAGGCACCACTCTTTGCTTGTGAAGTCATAAGTGTTATGGATCTTCACTACCAACGTGAAATGGACCTGCAGGGTCACACAAATAGGATTTAACCTGGAAGAGGAGTTTTATCCACAAACAATGTTTAGATTGATTACTAAAGGAGTTTAGTAGTTCAATTAAACACTCAATTAATTGATAGCTCAAAATCATAGTGTTCAAGGTGTTGGACTGAATGATTAGAGTATCGAATTGATTGAAACCGCAATTGATTGATTCTGCACAATCTGCACTCCCAACCGATCGGCTCATGAGATGAACCGATCGGCTCGGCTTGGTGAACTGGTCGGCTCAGGTGGTGAGTCGATCATCTCATGGACAGGGTGAATTATTGCTTCAAGTGTTGAAACGATCGGTTCAACTGGTGCAACCAAGCAAGTTGGGAAAGTAGGATTGGTGAGAATTTTCCTTTCGTTTCACTTGCCCAATTTGATTGGAACAAGGATTGGTATTTGATACCAATTAGAAACAAAAGATGGAAAGTCAATCGGGAACTGACCAGGACAACGAACCAACCGGTTCAGAAGTGAACCGAACGGTTGAGGTGTCCCAACCGATCGGTTGAGTGTCAACCGACCGGTTCAGGTTGCGAGTTGGTTGTTTTTGTGGAAAATCTCGAACCGTTCTACTCCTACTTTTAGTCTCACATTGCTCAGGATGGAGAACCATGTCCCATGACCCTCCTATATATATAGGGGTAGTGGGGGCTTCTCAAAGAACAACTCATTGCAAACCAGTTGCTCTACAAAGTTGTCTTTCTCTCTAGTTTTGATAACCGAGAGAGCCAGAGCAAGTGCTACTCGATAAGGGAGGCACAACAAGGGAAGGACATCTACAGTTGTGACTGGTGGCAGGAGAGTGTGTTGGCGACTAGTATGCTGACAGGAGGGTGCGACTCCTTCCAATTCCTTGTGGAACAAGGAGATTAGAGTTCCAGGTGGTCCGTGTGGACTACTTCAGAGCCGGGAGATTTCTGCCGCTCGAAGGAAAACTGTCAATCTCGACAGTCCCGGTGCAACCAGGAGCTTCAATGACACCGTCCAAGACCGGAGGTGAAGACCGCACAAGGCGCGAGGTATTGTCACCGAGCAAGCCTCGGGACAAGGTATGATTCCACAAACCATCCTTTCCTATTGTATAGACGTTATGTGTTTCCTTTTTCTGGGTTTGCGGGAGAAAATTTTTGTTTCCGTTGCCTTCTCTGTCTCCCCTAAAACCCAACAGTGGTATCAGAGCCACGTCAACTGCTCTATACTTTGGGAATATTGATATGATCGATTTTGATTTGTCGCCTTTATTTATTGCATACGATGCGAATAAAATTGGCTTTTATGCATGTCCAATCCTAAAACCACAAATCCCAATTTACATATGTGATATATATTATGATTGCGCTTGATACGCGTCACCCTTAAATGAGTTTTGTGGTGGATGTATAGCGTGGTTATGGCCAATAAACCCTATCTGTGTATGGTTGTATGTGGTTGCTTGCATCTCAGTCTGCACACTGATCTTCCTTCTCCTATTCCTGATGTAACTCGAAATAATTCGAGATTTCTTTCCTACCTTTGTTCCCCTCGAATGTAACTCGAGGTTTCTCTTTTTACATTGTAAAATAGGATAGAATTTTATTTCCTGTTATGTTAAAGAACGGAGGACATCCTGACGACAGCTGAGACGATTGGTTCAAGGCGTGAACCGATCGGTTGACGTTCGAGACGATCAGTTCAAGGAGTGAGCCGATCGGTTGATGACCGTTTCGAGGAGAGAGATGAGCGGGTGGCGGATATGAAGAGATGCACGACGACTAGGCGAACTGTAATGCCCGGGCCCACTGCCCAAGGCTCTAGCAGGGTTTCAGGAATGACGACTGGCCCCACAAACCACCACTAGCCTTAACTGCGCACTTTGTCCTCACTGACGTGCAAGCCAGGATCAACTTCCTAACTGGTCACCCATCATAGTACTACTCCAAGCTGAGCATGCTTAAATATGGAGTTCTTTAGAGATGGGCTCCCTGAAAAGGAGGTGCACCTTGGTGATATGGGTAGTCCAATCATTCCTTTTAAGATCAACTTATCCAAGGCCTCAAATCCTGGGATGTTACAATCTCTCCCACTTAGACTCTTGACGTCCTCGTCAAGGCTCAACTATATAGCCTAATAATCTGACCCCATTTCAGTGTAGACCCACAATGGCCCATGGACACCCAGCTCCCGAACACGGAATACCAGCGCAAGGGTGGCTACATCAACCATGGACATCCCTTTCCTACATGCCTGGACCGCACGGCTCAAGATTGGCATGCCATGCCCATGTGGGCCCCACCTACTGGAGGGGTTATGGCTCTGATACCATTTGTAATGCTCGGGCCCACTGCCCAAGGCACTAGTATGGTTTCAGGAATGACGACTGGCCCCACAAACCACCATGAGACATAGATAGGATTTGGGTGCATATTCATCGTGTTTGCTTTGGGTCAGACTTAACAAGGTGACCTAGATAGGATCTAGCACCTTGAGGCATGGAGATGATCATGGCAAGGAGTTGCATATGACATCTTATCAAGAGTTGCATATGATGCAATTGGCAAGAGTTGCCTACCTGAGAGATCTAAGTTGTGGGTGACAGCCCTAGCTGGTCCATGACTTAGAGAATTTCAGGATCATGCCCACTAGAAGGTTGTACACTGCAATCTTCCGAATTGATGGTGAGGGCTATCAATTTGAAGTAAAATAGTGGGAGCGATAATTAATTAAAGGCCTAATTATGTCATCAACCTTTCAAATCAATCAAATAAGTCAAAAATGAGTTTTTGGACTAAAATTGCATATATTTCCTTTTGTTAAAATAAATGGTTGATCAACAAATCACTTTATTTGCGATTGGTCTTTGAGACCAACAAATTAAATGGGAATAATTCCACGATTGGTTAGGACGTTGAGAAGCGTTCTCAATCAAAGAGAGAAAGCTCTAAGTCCTAGTTATACCAGAACAAGATGAACTCGATCCCACCACATCAATGGCTGAAAGTATGCTTATGGAAGCATACCGAGGATGACATTGATAAGGAGTGCTCGATGTTGCGTTCTCTGAACTATGAGTCACAGAGACAACATGAGACATATGATGTCTCCAAGACATTGTCCTAGTATGTCATGACAGAAGGAGATCCAACAAGGTATTCACACACTCAATGTGATTGGGTATGTAGAAAACCTGACTAAGAAGGATTCCCTCTGAGCCAAGAGTTGGCTATTGGTATGATACTGTAAATGTTGCGAGAATCATACAATTCATGACAAGCTACACCATGAACAACTTTGACAAGCGTTGACAAAGTTGTTGGACATGTTGAGGATAGTAGAGGCAAAGATGAAGATAGACAAACCATAATATTTGATGTGATCAAAGAAAAGGTAATTCTTAAGGGCAAGGACAAGGGCAAAGCAAATAAGTGTTCTGATGCTAGCCAGCAATCCAAGCCGTCTTCAGCCTCAAGGCACATGGGGAAAGGGTGTATGAGGGAATTTCCCTCTATATCTGGAAGAACCAAAGAAGATGAAGGAGGGGATGGCGATATCCACCTAAGGTATCATGAAATGAACTACTTCTTTATCTGAGGTATATGATACCAAGATATGGATCTATCATATATGATATGCAAGATCCGCAAAGAAGTGATGGCCTTTGTGAAAGGACCAAGAAAGAAGTTGTTGGTATGTATGCCCTGAGAGCCAATCATGGGATGATTGGTGGGATACATTGAGATTGATTTGATGAACATCAAAGGCGAGCTTCCAATTCTTTCTGGTTCATTCATATGAGATAGTGATAGAACAGATTGAATGTCTAGAGAATGACAGTACTCAATGACGTATGCCTTTAGTTTCATGACCTGAACGATGAGATCATACGGATGCTAAGAGTTTGTATGTTCTTGTTATGTCCCTAGTCGGATTTCATTGTGGAAGGTAGATAGACATCAATGACACACAAGACTAGATTGTGGTGTTGGTTGATGACAGAATCTCATTAGTCATGATATAGAGATATCAAACCAAACACATAGGTACTTGTTAGCGAACAAGTGTACCGGACAGACCCACCGTGAGTTTGACACATGGAACCATGAGATGGTAGTCACAGTCAGTACTCACAGTGATGGTGGTGAGTGTGATTATTAGACCTGAAATCACTGCACTCAACACATGTCGTTGGGCACACTTTGACATCATCAAACGCAGTCCTGAAACATGGGTTGTTATAAAGGTGATGATTGGGTGGCTTTGACACATGGGGCTTTTGAGGGGTGAGTGATAGATATGGGATTTGTCCCTCCTGAGGGAGTTTGATATCCATGGCCACTTGATGAGTAGGATTGATAAAGGCGTGCACGCATGTCTGAATCAGTATGTGATACTGATGTCATACATATCTCTTCCAGTCTACTCTGAGATCAAGGAAGTGAATGAACGTTGACAGGATGACTGTTCCATGCCTCGCGTTCATTCGGGATATCAGTGACAAAGGAATTATACATTCGCTGTAACACCATTCACGGATTGTAGGATGAAAGTTGTTCTCCAACTTTCTACTTTCACATGGGTAGCACTGATGTGTGACTAGGCACCACTCTTTGCTTGTGAAGTCATAAGTGTTATGAACTTTCATTGCCAACGTGAAATGGACCTACAGGGTCACACACATAGGATTTAACCTGGAAGAGGAGTTTTGTCCAAAAAGCAATGTTTAGATTGATTACTAAAAGAGTTTGGTAGTTCAATTAAACACTCAATCAGTCGATGGCTCAATATCATATGGTTCAAGGTGTTGGACGCATTGATTGGAGTATCGGATTGATTGAAATCACATTTGACTGATTCTGCACAACCTGCACTCCCAACCGATCAGTTCATGTGATGAACTGGTCGGCTGAGGTTGTTGAACCGGTCGGTTCAATTGTTGAACCGATCGGCTCATGCACAGAGTGAAACGACCGGTTCAAGTGTTGAACCGATCGATTCAACTGGTGCAATCGAGAAACTTGGGAAAGTAGGATTGGTGAGAATTTTCCTTTCGTTTCAAATTGCCCAATTCGATTGGGAATAATATTGGTATTCGATACCAATTGGGAAAGAAACAAGGAAAGTCAATCGGGAACCAACCTAGAACCCCAACCGACCGGTTCATGAGTGAACCGATCGGTTCAAGGGTCCCAAACGATCGGTTCAGTGGTGAACCGATCGGTTCAGGTCCCCAACCGACCGGTTCACTTGTGAACCGATCAGTTCAGGTTGTGAGATGGTTGCTTTTGGTGGAAAATCCCGAACCCTTCTACTCCTATTTTAGTCCCGCTTTGCCCGGGATGGAGAACCCTATCCCATGACTCTCCTATATATATAGGGGTATTGGGGGCTTCTCAAAGTACAGCTCAGTGCAACCAGTTGCTCTGCAAGTTGTCGTTCTCTCTGGTTTTGGTAACCGTGAGAGAGCCCGAGCAAGTGCTTCCCGCAAAAGGGAGGTGCAGTAGGGAAGGACAACTGCAGTTGCAATAGGAGGCAAGAGAGCGTGTTGGCGACTAGTACGTCAACAGGAGGGTGCGACTCCTTCCACTTCCTTGTGGGACAAGGAGTGTGGAGTTCCAGGTGGTCCGTGTGGACTACTACAGAGGCGGGAGGACACTGCCGCTTAGGAGGACAACTGTCATCCGACAGTCCGGTTCGAGTAGGAGTTGTCAGTCCCGGTGCGACCAGGAGCTGCACAGACACCGTCGAAGTCTGGAGTTGAAGACCGCGCATTGCGTGAGGTATTGTCGCCGAGCAAGCCTCGGGACAAGGTATGATTCCGCAAACCATCCTTTCCTATTATATAGACGTTTACGTGTTTCCTTGGTATGGGTTGGGGGAGAAATTTTTTTTTTGTTTCCGCTGCCTTCTTTGTCTCCCCTAAAACCCAACAGTGGTATCAGAGCCACGTCAACTGCTCTATATTTTAGGAATATCGATATGATCGATTTTGGTTTGTCGCCTTTATTTATTGCATACGATGCGAATAATATCGGCTTTATGCATGTCCAATCCTAAATCCACAAATCCCTAATTACATATATGATATGTATTATTAATGCACTCGATACGCGTCGCCCTTAAATGAGTTTTGTGGTGGATGTGTGTAGCGTGATTATGGCCTATAAACCCCTATCTGTGTGTGGTTGTTTGTGGTTGCTTGCATCTCGGTCTGCGCACCGATCTTCCCTCTCTTATTCCCGATGTAACTCGAAATAATTCGAGATTCTTTCCTACCTTTGCTCCCCCCCGAATGTAACTCGGGGTTTTCCTTTTTTAAGCAATGTAATAAATAGAATAGGATTTTATTTCCTGATATGTCAAAGACCGGCAGACATCAAGACGACTGCTCAGACGGTCGGTTCAAGGCGTGAACCGATCGGTTGACCTTCCAGACGGTTGGTTCAAGGAGTGAACCGATCGATTGATGACCGGTTCGAGGAGCGAGACGAGCGGGTGGCGGACATGACGAGATGCACGACGACCAGGCAAACCGATCGGTTGGAGGAGCCAACCGATTGGCTGGTGGCACCCAGACGACCGGCTGGAGAGTACAGATCATTCATGTGATGAGTTGATCAACTCGGATGGCAAGGCACAGGATTCATCTTGTACAGGTTGCATGTGATGTTGACCTAGATGACCGTGATTCCTCTTGGCTCAAGGAATCACATTAGGATGGCCATAATCATCGCTTTTATCGTTTGTGCATGTTTTCTGTGGGATATAGCATGTATATGATACGTACTATGTATTGTGGTGATTGGATATGTATATGTATATAAAACCAAATCCCTCATTAAAATATTAAGTTTTAGATGCCTTCCAAATGCGACACACGTGAAAAGCTTGATCGACCAAGTGTGGGCACGCCCTAGCGTGGTGCACCGTCTATCTCGTGGAAGGTGAAGGATGAATGTGTGGGTCTCCCCTAGCAGGGTGCATATTCATCGTGTTTGCTTTGGGTCGGACTTAACAAGGTGATCTAGATGGGATCTAGTACCTTGAGGCATGGAGATGATCATTGCAAGGAGTCGTATATGACATCTTATCAAGAGTTGCTTATGATGCAATTGGCAAAAGTTGCCTACCTGAGAGATCTATGTTGTGGGTGACAGCCCTAGCTGGTCCATGACTTAGAAGATTTCAGGATCTTGCCCACTAGAAGGTTGTACGCTGCAATCTTCCGAATTGATGGTGAGGGCTATCAATTTGAAGTAAAATAGTGGGAGCGATAATTAATTAAAGGCCTAATTATATCGTCAAATTTTCAAATCAATCAAATAAGTCAAAAATGAGTTTTGGACTAAAATTGCATATTTTCCTTTTGTAGTTCAAATGGCAACAAACAACAACAACTTTTCTTTACGATCGGTCCTTGACAAGGACAAGCTAAATGGGACAAACTTCAACGACTGGTATCGGACATTGAGAATTGTTCTCACTCAAGAGCGTAAGCTCTATGTCCTGGATACTCCAATTCCAGAGGAACCCACTCCTAATGCACCAAAGACAGAACGGGATGCTTACAAGAAGCATTTTAATGATGCCATTGATGCAAAGTGCTTTATGCTATGTTCAATGAACCATGAGTTGTAGAGGCAACATGAGAACATGGGTGTCATAGAGATGATTATGCATCTCAGGAACATGTATGAAGATCAGGCACGGCAAGAGAGGTACAATGTTTCTAGGGCGTTGTTCAAGTGCGTCATGACAGAAGGAGATCCAGTTGGTCCTCACACACTCACGGTGATTGGGTATGTGGAGAACCTGCAGAGACTGGGATTTCCACTGAGCCAAGAGTTGGGTACTGACGTGATACTGCAATCGTTTCCAGAATCTTACAATCAGTTTGTGATGAACTACAACATGAACAACTTTGATAGGCCACTGTCAGAGTTGTTGGGCATGTTGAGGACAGCCGAGTTACAGATGAAGAAGGACAAGCCTAAGTCTATGATGGTGATCACGAGCAAGAAAGGCAAGTCCAAGCGCAAGGGCAAGGGCAAAGCTAAGAAAGGTTCTGAAGCTAGCCAGGAGTCCAAGCCATCTTCAGCTCTCAAGACCAAGGGAGGCGTGACCAAGAAAGGAAATTTCCACCATTTTCAAAAGCCAGGACATTGGAAAAGGAATTGTCCTCTCTACCTGGAAGAACAAAAGAACAAGGAGACGACTGAAACCTCTACTTAAAGGTGTCATCAAAGTGTAAAGCATTCTTACTTGGGGCAAGTGTTGCCTTTATAGATAGGAATACTTTAGTTTATTTTCAGCCAATAAGGTATGTAATACAGTTATGAACTGCTATTTCATACTTGCCAATAGATAGAAACACTTTATTTTTGCATATTGTATGACAATGATGGCAATTAATAAATAGATGTTTCAATTTATAAAGATGTGATCTTTGTGGCAATGCCTTATTTATCTTGTGATATTTGATATGCATAAGATAAGACGATACCTAAAAGTTATAGATAACTCAAACAATTTAATTAGCATTAATCATGAGAAATTCATTTCTAGTTTCCATGTGATGGATAAATCTAGACTCTTTTGGTTATAGAACCAGTAAGAGACATGAATATCTTGGACATGATTAATCAATCTTCACTAATGTAGTGGGAGAGTGATTATCCTATTAGGTATAATACATGTGATGTATTTACATACCTATTGGAATAAATGCTAATACTTCAAATGGTGTTTAGAGAAATACCAATATGAATATCTTGAAGTGTTCAAGATTATCATAAATGAAGTACAAATTTGGTAAAGATTAATTGTTGATGAGATCAATGAATGAAATACTTGGACCAAATGTTTGAGATCCTTATGAGTGATTATGATAGTGTATCATAGTGAACTCATGATTAAGGCATGGTGATGTCTAAATCAAGAAGGAATCATACTCTAAGGAGTTAGAGAATGATTATCAAATAACTGAATTCTTCTTAATTAAAAGAATACCCCACACTAATAAAAGAAATTAAGAATCACAAGGGTTGTGAGTTCTTATATCTTTAACAGATACACCTCAATTATCTATGTGATGAGTTGTTCATGTCATGAGTCAACTATTAAGATGAATATGAGGAACCGAATCTTGAGTTATGGTTTATGACCTTTACATCCTAAATGACATCCATGTGAACCATAAGGTATGACCTTGATGGTAGCACTCATTGGATCATATCCATAAGTGCAAATGAGTCTTAAGTGTTAAGACACATGAATAACATTTTGAGAAGGATGATGCTTGTTGATTGCAACTTAATGACTAAGACATTTGGCATATGGATACTAAAACCGCATTCCTATGAGGAATAAAACCAGGATGTGTACGTGACACAGCCTATAAGGTTTATGAATCCACTAATGCAAATGAAGTCTATAAGTTACAATGGACTAATCAATGTGATTGATTGAGTACAAGCAACTCAAAATTGGATCTTTACTTTGATGATATAGTCAAAGGGTTTGACTGATATGTCAAAGATAAAGAAGGGGTCTGTGTTTTAGTGGGAGTGTATTCACATTCCACATATTCATGTGAAATGGAATTGTTCTAGAATGGAAATCCAAAAGTGGAAATTATCTTTAAGGAAAATAGAGATGTTTCCTATGTGATAGGAATAGATATCTATAGAGATAGTTCTCGAAAATCTCTTGACCTGGAAAGAGAAAGCATACATTGGCAATCTGTACTGAAGTGTTCAGTATGCATAGATTCAGTGGGAGAAAACTTGTCCATGTTACATGGATATTAATATCCCAAGGCCAAGTGTCCGATTCTTATGAAGAATGGGAACACTAAGAATAGATATGGATCTATCATGTATGTAATCATCCCATTATCTTGCATGTATGACATGGCAAGAATAAAATGCATTCATCATCTTGTATGTAGGACATGGCAATATGATGTGCTCATCCTAATAACTCATATGTGTGACATGACGAGTGGATGTCTGTCTATTTCCAGTAAGGGTTACTGGAATACCATGAGAACTTGATAAGTGCTTGTGAAGTACTAGTTCTATGGAGATAAGGAAGAGTTCGATGTAAAGAGTTACATTGATGCGAACTTCCGAAAGGACAGAAAATTAATCGCAATATATATACATAAGATGTATAAAAGTGAAAGTTTGTTGATAATTGGAAATGGTCCAATAAAGCCATTTAAAAAAAAAGGGGGAAAGTCGAGTATCTATGTGTTAGTAAATAGCAGTGGATACTATATGGATCTGAAAGTTCATGGGATGAACTTATATTCCACTCATTGATGATAAGTCTGGAATCCTTGATCATGGAATGTGGCTAAAGGTTAGCAAAGGAATACAAGATAGCATATTACGTCAACTCCATCTCAAACGTATGATGTACAACGAAGAGATGTGAGACATGCAATTTGTACAGACTTTGGCAAGGTGTTGTCATTACTTACTATGTTGGAACTAGAGCACAGTAACATGTGGGACATGTCTGAAGATCACTATGAATATGATTCAAGGGTGATTGGCTCGTAGTGCAAGTGGGAGTCTGTTGGTATGTATGCCCTGAGAGCAAATCATGGGATGATTGGTGGGATACATTGAGATTGATTTGATGAACATCAAAGGCGAACTTCCAATTCTTTCTGGTTCAGTCATATGAGATAGTGTTAGAACAGATTGAATGTCTAGAGAATGACAATACTCAATGACGTATGCCTTCAGGTTCATGACCTGAATGATGAGATCATACGGATGCTAAGAGTTTGTACATTCTTGTTATGTCCCTAGTCGGATGTCATTGTGGAAGGTAGATAGACAGCAATGACACACAAGACTAGATTGTGGTGTTGGTTGATGACAGAATCTCATTAGTCATGATATAGAGATATCAAACCAAACACATAGGTACTTGTTAGAGAACAAGTGTACCGGACAGACCCACCGTGAGTTTGACACATGGAACCATGAGATGGTAGTCACAGTCAGTACTCACAGTGATGGTGGTGAGTGTGATTCTTAGACCTGAAATCACTACACTCAACACATGTCGTTGGGCACACTTTGACATCATCAAACGCAGTCCTGAAACATGGGTTGTTATAAAGGTGATGATTGGGTGGCTTTGACACATGGGGCTTTTGAGGGGTGAGTGATAGATATGGGATTTGTCCCTCCTGAGGGAGTTTGATATCCATGGCCACTTGATGAGTAGGATTGAGAAAGGCGTGCACGCATGTGTGAATCAGTATGTGATACTGATGTCATACATATCTCTTCCAGTCTACTCTGAGATCAAGGAAGTGAATGAACGTTGATAGGATGATTGTTCCATGCCTCGAGTTCATTCGGGATATCAGTGACAAAGGAATTATACATTCGTTGTAACACCATTCACGGATTGTAGGATGAAAGTTGTTCTCCAACTTTCTACTTTCACTTGGGTAGCACTGATGTGTGACTAGGCACCGCTCTTTGCTTGTGAAGTCATAAGTGTTATGAACTTTAACTGCCAACGTGAAATGGACCTGCAGGGTCACACACATAGGATTTAACCTGGAAGAGGAGTTTTGTCCACAAAGCAATGTTTATATTGATTACTAAAAGAGTTTGGTAGTTCAATTAAACACTCAATCAATCGATGGCTCAATATCGTATGGTTCAAGGTGTTGGACACATTGATTGGAGTATCGGATTGATTGAAATTGCATTTGACTGATTCTGCACAACCTGCACTCCCAACCGATCGGTTCATGTGATGAACCGGTCGGCTGAGGTTGCTGAACCGGTCGGTTCAATTGTTGAACCGATCAGCTCATGCACAGAGTGAAACGACCGGTTCAAGTGTTGAATCGATCGATTCAACTGGTGCAATCGAGCAACTTGGGAAAGTAGGATTGGTGAGAATTTCCCTTTCGTTTCAAATTGCCCAATTAGATTGGGAATAATATTGGTATTCGACACCAATTGGGAAAGAAACAAGGAAAGTCAATCGGGAACCAACCTGGAACCCCAACCGACCGGTTCATGAGTGAACCGATCGGTTCAAGGGTCCCAAACGATCGATTCAGTGGTGAACCGATCAGTTCAGGTTGCGAAATGGTTGCTTTTGGTGGAAAATCCCGAACCCTTTTACTCCTGCTTTAGTCCCACTTTGCCCGGGATGGAGAACCCTGTCCCATGACTCTCCTATATATATAGGGGTATTGGGGGCTTCTCAAAGTACAACTCAGTGCAACCAGTTGCTCTGCAAGTTGTCGTTCTCTCTGGTTTTGGTAACCGTGAGAGAGCCCGAGCAAGTGCTTCCCGTAAAAGGGAGGTGCAGCAAGGGAAGGACAACTGCAGTTGCAACAGGAGGCAGGAGAGCGTGTTGGCGACTAGTACGTCAACAGGAGGGTGCGACTCCTTCCACTTCCTTGTGGGACAAGGAGTGTGGAGTTCCAGGTGGTCCGTGTGGACTACTACAGAGGCGGGAGGACACTGCCGCTTAGGAGGACAACTGTCATCCGACAGTCCGGTTCGAGTAGGAGTTGTCAGTCCCAGTGCGACCAGGAGCTGCACAGACACCGTCGAAGTCTGGAGTTGAAGACCGCGCATTGCGCGAGGTATTCTCGCCGAGCAAGCCTCGGGACAAGGTATGATTCCGCAAACCATCGTTTCCTATTATATAGATGTTGACGCGTTTCCTTGGTATGGGTTGGGGGAGAAATTTGTTTTTGTTTCCGCTGCCTTCTCTGTCTCCCCTAAAACCCAACAGAAGTACCCATCATTGGAGAAAGTGTTGCTGCCATAGATAGGATTATCTTTCAGTTTATTGCAGCCTAAGGGGCACGAAATAGAGTTGAGAACTGCTATTTCATATATTGCCAATAGATAGAAACACTTTATTTTTGCATATTGTATGACAATGATGGTAATTCATAAAGTGGATGTTTCAATCTTAAAGATATGATCTTTGTGGCAATGCATTGTTTATCTAGTGGTACTTGGTATGCATAAGATAAAATGATACCTAAAATTTATAGATAACTCAAACAATCAAATTAGCATAAATGATAAGAAATTTATTTCTAGTTTCCATGTGATGGATAAATCTAGACTCTTTTGGTTAGAGAACCAGTAAGAGACATGAATATCTTGGACATGATTAATCAATCTTCACTAAAGGTAGTGGGAGAATGATTATCCTATTAGGTATGATACATGTGATGTATTTACATACCTATTGGAACAAATGCTAATACTTCAAATGGTGTTTAGAGAAATACCATTATGAATATCTTGAAGTGTTCAAGATTATCATACATGAAGTGTAAATTTGGTAAAGTGTTAATTCTTGATGAGATCAATGAATGAAGTACTTGGACCAAATGTTTGAGATCCTTATGAGTGATTATGATAGTGTATCATAGTGAACTCATGATTAAGGCATGGTGATGTCTAAATCAAGAAGGAATCATACTCTAAGGAGTTAGAGAATGATTATCAAATAACTAAATTCTTCTTAATAAAAGAATATCGCACACTAATAAAGGACATTCAGAATCACAAGGAGTTGTGACTTCTTATATCCTTGACAGATACACCTCAATTATCTATGTGATGAGTTGGTCATGTGATGAGTCAACTATCTAGATGAATATTAGTAACCGAATTTTGAGTTATGATTTATGACCATTACATCCTAAATGACATCCATGTGAACCATAAGGTATGACCTTGATGGTAGCACCCATTGGATGAAATCCATAAGTGCAAATGAGTCTTAAGTGTTAAGACACATGGATAACATTTTGAGAAGGATGATGCTTGTTGATTGCAACTTAATGACTAAAGGAATTTGGCGTATGGATACTAAAACCGCATTCCTATGAGGAATAAAACAAGGATGTGTATGTGACACAACCTATAAGGTTTATGAATCCACTAATGCAAATGAAGTCTATAAGTTACAATGGACTAATCAATGTGATTGATTGAGTACAAGCAACTCAGAATTGGATCTTTACTTTGATGATATAGTCAAAAGGGTTTGACTGATATGTCAAATATAAAGAAGGGATCTGTGATTTAGTGGGAGCGTGTTCACATTCCACATGTTGATGTGAAATGGAAATGTTCTAGAATGGAAATCCAAAAGTGGAAATTATCTTTAAGGAAGATAGAGACGTTTCCTATGTGATAGGAATAGAGATCTATAGAGATAGTTCTCGAAAACCTCTTGACCTGAAAAGAGAGAGCATACATTGGCAATCTGTACTAAAGAGTTCAGTGTACACAGATTCAGTGGGAGAAAACTTGTTCATGTTACATAGAGTTAGTATCCCAAGGCCAAGTGTCCAATTCTTACGAAGAATGGGAACACTAAGAATAGATGTGGATCTATCATGTATGTAATCATCCCATTATCTTGCATGGCAAGAATACAATGCATTCGTCATCTTGTATGTAGGACATGACAATATGATGTGCTCATCCTGATAACTCGTATGTGGGGCATGATGAGTGGATGTGTGTCTACTTCCAGTAAGGGCACTGGAAACCATAAGAACTTGATAAGTACTTGGGAAGTGCTAGTTCTATGGAGACAAGGAAGAGTTTGATGTAAAGAGTTACATTGATGCGAACTTCCGAAAGGACAGAAAATTAATCACAAAATATATATAGGATATAGAAAAGTGAAAGTTTGTTGATAATTGGAAGTGTTCCAATAAAACCTTTTAAAAGGAAATGCCGAGTATCCATGTGTTAGATAACAGTAGTGGATACTATATGGATCTGGAAGTTCATGAGATGAACTTATAGATATTCCGCTCATTGATGACAAGTATGGAATCCTTGATCATGCAATGTGGCTAAAGGTTAGCAAAGGAATATTGGATCGCATATTACAACAACTCCATCTCATACGTGTGACATACAGTGAAGATATGTGAGACATGCAATTTATACTGACTATGGCAAGGTGTTGCCATAACTCACTATGTTGGTACAAGAGCACAGTAACATGTGGGACATGTTTGAAGATCACTATGAATATGATTCAAGGGTGATTGGCTCGCAGTGCAAGTGGGAGTCTATTGGTATGTATTCCCTGAGAGCCAATCATGGGATGATTGGTGGGATACATTAAGATTGATTTGATAAACATCAAAGGCAAGCTTCCAATTCTTTCTGGTTCGGTCATATGAGATAGTGATAGAACAAATTGAATGTCTAGAGAATGACAATACTCAATGACGTATACCTTCAGGTTCAGGACCTGAACGATGAGATCATACATATGCTAAGAGTTTGTACATTCTTGTTATGTCCCTAGTCGGATGTCATTGTGGAAGGTAGATAGACAACAATGACACACAAGACTAGATTGTGGTGTTGGTTGACGACAGAATCTCATTAGTCATGATATAGAGATATCAAACCAAACACATAGGTACTTGTTAGAGAACAAGTGTACCAGACACACCCACCGTGAGTTTGACACATGGAACCATGACATGGTAGTCACAGTCAGTACTCACAGTGATGGTGGTGAGTGTGATTCTTTGACCTGAAATCACTACACTCAACACATGTCATTGGGCACACTTTTGACATCATCAAACGCAGTCCTGAAACATGGGTTGTTATAAAGGTGATGATTGGGTGGCTTTGACACATGGGACTTTTGAGGGGTGAGTGATAGATATGGGATTTTTCCCTCCTGAGGGAGTATGATATCCAAGGCCACTTGATGAATAGGATTGAAATAGGCATGCCCACGCATGTGTGAATCAGTATGTGATATTGATGCCATACATATCTCTTCCAATCTACTCTGAGATCAAGAAAGTGAATGAATGTTGACAGGATGATTGTTCCATGCCTCGAGTTCATCCGAGATATCAGTGGCAAAGGAATTATACATTCACGGTAACACCATTCACAGATTGTAAGATTGAAAGTTGTTCTCCAACTTTCTACTTTCACTTGGGTAGCACTGATGTGTGACTAGGCACTGCTCTTTTCTTGTGAAGTCATAAGTGTTATGGATTTTCACCACCAATGTGAAATGGACCTGCAGGGTCACACACATAGGATTTAACCTGGAAGAGGAGTTTTTTCCACAAACAATGTTTGGATTGATTACTAAAGGAGTTTAGTAGTTCAATTAAACACTCAATTAATTGATAGCTCAAAATCATAGTGTTCAATGTGTTGGACTGATTGATTAGAGTATCGAATTGATTGAAACCGCAATTGACTGATTCTGCGCAGTCTGCACTCCCAACCAATCAGCTCATGAGATGAACTGATCGACTCAGCTTGGTGAACCGGTCGGCTCAGGTGGTGAGTCGATCGACTCATAGACAGGGTGAATGATTTCTTCAAGTGTTGAAATGATCGGTTCAACTGGTGCAACCGAGCAAGTTGGGAAAGTAGGATTGGTGATAATTTTCCTTTCGTTTCACTTGCCCAATTTGATTCTAACAAGGATTGGTATTTGATACCAATTAGAAACAAAAGATGGAAAGTCAATTGGCAACTGACCAGGACCATGAACCGACCGGTTCAGAAGTGAACCGACCAGTTGAGGTGTCCCAACCGATCGGTTGAGTGTCAACCGACCGGCTCAGGTCCCCAACCGACCGTTTCAGTTGTGAAACGATCGGTTCAGGTTGCAAGTTGGTTGTTTTTGTGGAAAAGCTCGAACCCTTCTACTCCTGCTTTTAGTCCCGCATTGCCCGAGATGGAGAACCATGTCC
The DNA here is from genome assembly GCA_963693085.1 of Alisma plantago-aquatica. Lineage (NCBI taxonomy): Eukaryota > Viridiplantae > Streptophyta > Magnoliopsida > Alismatales > Alismataceae > Alisma > Alisma plantago-aquatica. The sequence continues at coordinate 59,968,246 of OY856411.1, forward strand.
CATGACACTCCTATATATAGGGGTATTGGGGGCTTCTCAAAGAACAACTCAGTGCAAACCAGTTGCTCTGCAAAGTTGTCGTTCTCTTTGGTTTTGGTAACCGAGTGAGCCCGAGCAAGTGCTACCCGATAAGGGAGGCACAGCAAGGGAAGGACAACTGCAGTTGTGACTGGTGGCAGGAGAGTGTGTTGGCGACTAGTACGCTGACAGGAGGGTGCAACTCCTTCCAATTCCTTGTGGAACAAGGAGATTGGAGTTCCAGGTGGTCTGTGTGGACTACTTCAGAGGCGGGAGATTTCTGCCGCTCGGAGGACAACTGTCAATCCCGACAGTCCCGGTGAGACCAGGAGTCGACAGTCCCGGTGCGACCATGAGCTGCACAGACACCGTCCAAGATCGGATGTGAAGACCGTGCAAGGCACGAGGTATTGTCTCCGAGCAAGCCTCGGGACAAGGTAGGATTCCACAAACCATCCTTTCCTATTGTATAGACGTTGACACGTTTCTTTGTTCTGGGTTTGGGGGAGCAAATTTTTGTTTCCGCTGCCTTCTCTGCCTCCCCTAAAACCCAACATGAAATATTTCTTTTTAGATTATGTGCAAAAGGTTTCTACCTGTGATGTGTTACCCACAAATAATCAAATGACATCCTATAAAATTGTCACTCTGGGCCTACGGGTGATGAAGCCTCCACTTACGTGGACTTGTGTGCACCACTAAAAATCCTAGAGATAATTAATCTCTAAGTTTAGCCTTATATATGCTATAATAAGATCTCTACCCACATATGCTAACGTACGTGGAATTCTTATCGTAGTATAGTTAAGTGTCGAATCCACGAGACAACGGTCTTGCTAAGAGTTTAACAAGATGGAAAACATAATAATTCTACTTATCTACTTAAAACTTGATATTTATATCCAAGAGTTGGTTTGGTGATTAAACTAATGTGCAAATGAAGTAAATAGTAAGAAAGTAAACTAAAAGTTGTAAACGATGTTTGGAAAACCACTAGGATGTGACCGGGTTTCACCACCACTACACATGGATCAAAACATTCATCATAATAACATGACTTGCAAGAAAAGGGTCTAAATAGTTACTATCTTTGTAGACTTAGCTTCCTTTTGGATAACTAACTATGAGAAACGCGGGGGTATTTCAATGCTAGCCATTCCCGAATGAATGGTCACTTACTTTGCATTACTCCCTTCATAAGGTGTGTTCCTCAACCCATCAAAGTTGTACTTTCATACGTCAATTGATTCCATTTCATAGTATGGAAGTACAACGGTGGGGGTGAGTTTACTCCACTCCATGAAAGATGTTCCTAGATACCAAAATAGATGCATGGTGACTACATACATCAAGAACTAACATGAAATCGGTAATCAAATCTAAAAGCACAAACATAGATAATCCGTACTAATAGATAAAAGATGACACAAGTTGGTGATGAAGCCACAAGCATTCATTAAGCGATTGATGTTAAACTGAAAAGATGGTATTTCTTCATTGCAAATTCATGAATTACAATGTATGAGATGAAAATGTGGGTAGCGGGGCTACTCCCCGCACCCTAGTGTATGAGACTACTCACTCATGGAAAGAACAATGAAGGAGGTAGGAAGAGAGAGAGAAACCATCATCTCCATGCACGAGGGATGAAGGTCGACCCCTTGGAGGAGAGAGCAACTATCTTCGTGCTGTGTGGTTGTCTTGATGAAGAATCCTCCACTTCCCACCTTCTTATGTTGATGAGAGAGGAGGTAGGTTGAAGATGGAGTATGGATCTTGAACCGGCAGCCTTTGGGCAAAGGATGAAGGTGAAACAACTCAGGAGTGACTGGGGCAGCCTCGGGGTGTCCAATAAGTTGATGGCAAATCAGGACTCCTCACCAGTACAGAAATGGTATGTAGTGACTGTTTTTTTAAGCCTGCAGCGTCACTTTATAACCGACGCCTAAGTGGCAGTCACTATAGAGTTTGCTCTATAGCGTCAGTTTATTTGACCAAATAAAACCGACCTTACAGAGTAAACATCGACGCAAAACACCGACCCAGGCGAGAATTTGCTGTACAGAATTTGCTCTATAGCGTCCGTTATTCCAAAAAAACTGACCCTGTAACGATTTCGGTCGACAATTTTCTCGACCGATATCATTTACAGGGTCGGTTTTTTTGGAATAACTGACCCTAAAAATTGAATGACCACTTCAGTGTGATCCTCGGTAGAGAAAATTTTCGACCGAAATATTTTCTGTCGACAATTTTCTCGACCGAGAAAGTTTTACAGGGTCAATTTTTTTGGAATAACTGGCCCTAAAGATTGAATGACCACTTCACTGTGATCCTCGGTCGAAAACATTTTCGACTGAAAATATTTCGTTCGACAATTTTCTCGACCGAGAGAGTTTTACAGGGTCGGTTTTTTTGGAATAACCGACCCTAAAGATTGAATAAAAGACTTCAGAGTAATCCTCGGTCGAGAAATTTCTCGACCGAGGATTACTCTGAAGTTTTTTATTCAATCTTTAGGGTCGGTTATTCCAAAAAAACCGACCCTGTAAAACTCTCTCAGTCGAGAAAATTGTCGAACGAAATATTTTCAGTCGAAAATTTTCTCGACCGAGGATCACAGTGAAGTGGTCATTCAATCTTTAGGGTCGGTTATTTAAAAAACCAACCCTAAAGATTGAATAAAAGACTTCAGAGTAATCCTCGGTCAAGAAATTTCTCGACCGATGATTACTCTGAAATCTTTTATTCAATCTTTAGGGTCGGTTATTCCAAAAAAACCGACCCTGTAAAACTCTCTCGGTCGAGAAAATTGTCGACCGAAATATTTTCGGTCAAAAATGTTCTCGACCGAGGATCACACTGAAGTGGTCATTCAATATTTAGGGTCGGTTATTTAAAAAACTGACGCTAGAAGTTTCGATTTTTTTTTAAAATTTTCTACAGAAAATGAAATAGAACAGAAGAACAAGAAGATTCATATATTCTGGGAGAGGGGAGCATTGATGCTCAACCGTCACCATTCAAAACCACACATTCATGACAAAAATGATTCATAATCACATAAAAATTTACAAAATGATAGATTGTAAGTCTGAGATGATATTAATCAGATACAAAAGTAAATATGAAAGGGCCACATACATAAATGGAGCTGACATATTTAATCCATTGCTATATTGACTTCATTTAGAAAAGAATCTGACTACTCTTCTCAGAATTCATTCAAGTCCACAAGGGTGTAAGGCTGAGTTGTAAAGATCTGTAATAGAAAAAGCACATACTAATATTTTATAAAATTACTACAATCACTTGTAAATTTATGATGTTATTCTTTATTACCTGACTTATAGTCTGAATGTCATGTGATGCTTGTTTGACAATAGCTTGCATATATTTCATTACATTGTAGCCACAAGCCCAGACATTATTTTGCATAGGACACTACAAATAACGAATTATACTTAATGTTAGTAAACTACTATAAACAACAGTTGAGATAACACTATAAGAGTTGACATATTAGAATTGAAAATTAATACATATAAGACTAAGTAGTTGTCAAAGTAGCTACCTTGACATTTTTCAAAGTCAATGTATTTAATTTTGTTGGTATTTGTCCTCCAGCATCACGAAAAGCCTTTATACCCCTATCAATTAAATAATAGTTGGTAAAATAGAAATTCTAAATAGAAATATCATGTTGAAGCATTGACTAAATTTATACTTACTCCATAGCTGGCAATTTCAATTTGTGACTCCTTGTTGTTTTACCCATTGGGTCAAGATAATAAAGAGTCATCAATTTAGGGGCAATCACCACTAATTCCCAATGTCTACCTCTGAGTAAGAATAAAACAAACAATAAAATAAATAATTTTATTCATTATTAAAATTATATTGAATAATAATACTTACTACACATTAAAAGGAATTAGGATAATTTCCTTCCCTTCACTAGCAAAATATTTGAATGCAGTAGAGAAGTACTCATTCACATCCTCAAAATTTATCTCCACATGACTAGTGATTGAAGGAACTAAGAATCCAACATTCTTTATATCAAAGTTTGTGATCTCAATATATAAATGGATGTAAAACATTTGTAATTATTTCCATATATAGAACTAAGCTAAAAATGTGTATTGGAATTTGATATATATATTGATAGATCATTACCTTATCCATACTTCTATTACCGAAGTATTTAGCCAATCATACTGGAACAACTCTATAATATAATCGAGAAAAATTAAATTCTCAAAATCCCTCCCAACTGCATCTTCTGTTAAATTGACCAACATTTGTAATCCTGAGCTTTGGTTGGCTAAGTATCGACACAAACATTTACATTTGCTTCCCAATTCGTCGAATGTAGCTTCAGGAATGAAAGATGCTTTCGGCATAGGAGGACGACTAGTAGAATTTTTACTTTTTGGTTTACAAACCTGTTAATTAAATTACATACTTATATTACACGAGTTCATATATGCAGTCAAATATGAAAAATATGGTAGAAATGAGGTATACCTTGTCATTGATAACCAAGTGTCTAGGCCAACCCAACATAGCACCCTCAGCTTCTTCAACTATACTATATTCAGGATTAGGTATGGGTAGTGGTTTGTCCCCCATTCCGTCATACACAAGATGGATGGACACACGGCAAATGTCATCAGTAATTTGTTGGCAATGCAATGTACCACCAAGGTTGTACACCTTGCCCTCTGCCACAACATTATATTCTGGAACCTCCACTGTAAGTTTACAGTTCATACCAACCTAGATTGAAATAATATAAGTTATATAAGAAATAGTAGAACAGATACATGTTACAACTATATATATTATCATATATTTATCATACTAATAACACAACATATAGAACAAAAACTTACTGCAGATTGTTGTGGTGGGTCATCGGGAGTGCTCCCATGACCTTCTACAACTGGAGTATGGGCTTGTACCTCATCACTTGAGAGACGCGCAGTATGAATAGTTTGAGAAGGTTGAGTAGGCTGAAATGAAGACATTATTTCTTTTACTTTCTGCGCTACTAATGCTTCAAGATCCTCTTGTGTAAGACCTCCTACATGACCTCTTTTAGATTGTGAAGGGCCAAAATAAGACTTGAATCCTATGCCAGCTCCTAATCCCCTAATACGGCCAGGATGCTCCTTCGTACCAAGAGCAACTGCTAGTTCATCCATGTAGCCAGTTGGGATGAACTTTCCTTCCTTCCTTTGCTCGTGGAGATCAATCTATTCATAATTAATAAAAATATTAAATCACAATATCAATTAGATATAAATACTTAGTTGGGATAAACCTACCATCTTTTGTGCCACCTCCTTAGTTGCAGGGTTGACAATTTCACCTACTCGATTCTTTCTAGCATCAATCCATGTCATGTGTCGGGGTGGTCTCTCAACTTGAGTTGTACTAGATTCTTCTCCAGAATAGGATTGCTTCTCTTGTAGTTGGCGGCGGAAGGCATAACCACCGGGCCCCAAGCGATGGTCATGCACATTTTTATCCCGTCTTTCCTTTTGAGCCTGGTGAATAGCCTGATCATTTAAAATGAGGTATTGCAATTTAGACTTGGCAAACATGTATAAAAAGATTCACCTCCTTAATTGTATAAAATTATTATTCATACAATACATCACAATCTTTATTACCTAAAACTCTTCCGATCTCCTAGCTACAACAAATATTTCCCACACCTCAGGATCTATAAAAATATATACATCTGTAGCTTTCTTCTTTTGTTTAGGATTATTTATAAATTCCCTTACAAGATATGTCTTAAAACCCCTCCATCGTACACCACAACGTTGTAGCACTCTTTTCTTGTGATCTTTTTCATTTAGATAAAAAACACCCTATACATACAAAAGAAGCAATTAATAATGTTGTTTTGAAAAGGAATTAATTCCAAGCAAACTAAATTAGAATCAATAGATAAAAAATATATTAAAATAATATCACTTCCACTCACATGTATATCTTTCCATATTAGGTCTTTTTTGGCATTAGGAACATCATGCCAATTTTCTATATCTATTGCCACCTTACTGCGTGCGGTCACCCCTACGTAATGCTTGAAAGCACTAGCATGTTCCCCAATAGGTGCTCCTGTCATATCAAACTGGACTAGCAATTTATCCCCTTTAGCCCTGAGCTCCTGCAGCCTACGCATCAATGTAGGACCTCTAAGTTTCTTAGCATCACCACTACCATCCTCATGGTGCTCATGCTCAGAATGTTCATCTTCACTCGCCATTTTAGAACCTGCAAGTATACATGATAAAAAAATAAGTGATAATAAAAGCACAAGTGATAAGGTATACATGATAATAAAATAAATAATTCAAAGAATACATGCCTTTAGTATTGGTTGAGTTGTTAGTCAAGGAAAATTCCTTCAGCATGGTCTTGACGTTTATAATATTCATCGGTGTTATCTTCAACATTTACACTTGGCAAACCAACTGAGAATGGACTGGAACCATCATACTTTTCGTAGTATTCTTCTTCATTTATAGGATCTACAGTAAATTGTCTTTTTCCATTAAGAACGACAGACCAATTTTTATTTCCCGGGTCATCAATATAGAATACTTGTTTTGCTTAGTCTGCCATGATGAATGGCTCATCTTTGAAACCAATCTTTTCAAAATTCACCAATTTGAAACCCAACTCATCCACTAAAACTCCTTTGTTGTTGTCAACCCAATTACACCTAAATATAGGAACTCGAAAATTTGTATAGTCCATTTCCCATATGTCCTCAATGACGCCGTAATATGACATCTCAGCTTCGCTTGGTCTTTTATCTTTGGCACTAGCAAAATACAATGAACAAGCTTTAACAATGACCCCACTATTTTGAACTACACTACTTACATCTTGACGCTTTGTGTAGTATGAAAATCCGTTAATGTCATAACCTCCATATGACATGACATCCATTTTTGGCTTAAAGGCGAGCCATTTTATGTTCTCAACAACATTATTTGGTGATTCAAATAGTTGATTAAATACTTTCTCTTCAAACCACCTAATAAATGTTTGATTATGCTCTCCTGCAAGCCACATTGAACTGGATCGCGGATGATTTCTCTTGATAAGATCATTGTGTTCTGTGATGTAGCTACTAACTTCATCGATGTTGTGTAAAATATACAAATGCGCTTGTTCCCACAACTCACGACTGATTCCTTTCACTCGTCCTCCCAGAGTTCCTTTGCCACAATAAGATCCAGTGTGATGGGAATTTTTTTGATCGCTACAAGTTTCATTGCAATTCAAAAAATCATTACAAAAGTCCATCACCTCCCTAGCCACGTAACCCTCAACAATACTCCCTTCAGGACGATAACGATTCCGAACATCACCTGTAAAAACACTCATGTACCGTTCAAATGGATACATCCAGTGTAAAAAAATTGGACCCAACATCTTCACCTCCCTTGTCATATGTACTACAAGATGAACCATGATATCAAAAAATGAAGGAGGAAAGTACATTTCAAGCTGACACATGGTAACAATTACATCTTTCTGTAATTTATCGAGAGTATCAGGATGTATCACTTTGTTGCATATTTCATTGAAGAAGAAACAAAGTCTTGTGATTGCAAACCTTACATGCTTCGGCAATATAGATCGAATGGCCATAGGTAAAATTTGTTGCATTAAGGTGTGAAAATCGTGAGATTTGAGACCTATCAGTTTCAGATCCTTCATTGATACCAATCTATGAATATTAGAAGAGTATCCTTGTGGAACCTTAATATTATACAAGCACTCACAGAAAGTTTTTTTCTCTTTCTTTGACAAAGTGTAACAAGCCGGTGGTAAATATGTGCGGCGACCCCTGATCTCCACTGATAATTCTTTTCTAATACCCATTAATTCTAAATATTTTCTAGATTTGATGCCATCTTTAGTCTTTCCTGGTATGTTCAATAGCATACCGATGATGCTATCACAAATATTTTTTTCAACATGCATGACGTCAATGCAGTGTCTAATTGCCAAAGATCTCCAATAAGGAAGATCCCAGAATATTGACCTCTTCTTGTATAGAGATTTGTCACATGCGAACGTATGACTACTTGAACTCTTTCCAAATTCATTAACAATATGTTTCACCCTATCATATACAACATTTCCTGGTATAGGTTTAGGAGCACTTCGTTCCTCAGTTGACCCATTAAAGGTTTTGCATTGCCTTCGATAAGGATGCACTGGTGGGAGAAATCTCTGATGACCAAGATATACGATTTTACCACCATGTTTAAGTCTGATTGAATCAATATTTTCCTCACAAACATGACATGCTTTGTATCCTTTTATGCTATATCCAAACAAATTTCCATAAGCTGGAAAGTCATTAATCGTGCAAAATAACATAGCACCTAAACTGAAGATCTCTTTACGTGAAGCATCATATGTCATAATACCTTCTTCCCATAGTTTCATTAGGTCATCAATTAGAGGTTAAAGGTATACATAAATATCATTTCCAGGTTGCTTGGGCCCTGATATCAATATTGACAACATCACATACTTATTTTTCATACACAACCAAGGAGGAAGATTGTATATAACAATCATAACAGGCCACGTGCTATGTTGTCTGCTTAATGTACCATAGGGATTCATTCCATCTATACAGAGCCCAAGTCTTAGGTTTCTTGGTTCTTTACCAAATTGAGGGTATAATAAATCGGTTTTCTTCCATTATGGTGAATCAGATGCATGTCGTAGGATGCCATGATCATTGACCTTTAACTCCCCATGCCAAGACAAATTTTGTGCATCTTCTGTATTAGCAAATAAACGTTGAAATCATAGTATTATTGGTAGATACCACATCACCTTGGCAGGAGAGCCATTTTTAGCCTTAGCTGAATTTGTAGTCTTATACCTTGACGCACCACATTTTAGACAAGTTATCAAATTACTATAGTCCTTCTAAAATAACACACAATCATTTGGACATGCATGAATCTTCTTAGCCTCCATTCCCATTGGGCACATTATCTTCTTTGCTTGATATGTTGAAATTGGAAGCTCATTGCCTTCAGGAAGAATTTCCTTTAACAAAGACAACAGTGAAGTGAAACTCTTATCGCTCCAACGGTTTTGAGTTTTAAGAGTATATAATCGCATCACAGCACTCAACCTCGTGAACTTAGTACAACCCATATATAATGGTTTTTCAGCATCATGGACAATGTTTGCAAATAAAGAAGGTGGATCAATGACATTGTCCCGACAACTATGTAGCATATCATCAACCATATCATCCTGAAACGGTTCACCATTAACATTATCATCATTATCTATATCTTCTATGCCAAAACTATTAGTATCGACATTTTCTGATCCATAATTCAATTTCTATCCATGCCAATACCATTCATTATAACCTTGTATGATCCCATTGCATATGACATGATTCTTAATTTCCTCACCAGTATCAACTTTCAAATTGTTACAACAATTTCTACATGGACAATATAGCCTATATGTAGGTAGTTTCCTATGTTCCTCAGCAAATCTGAAAAATTCATCAAGACCTTTGGCAAACTCTGGACTGCAACGGTTCTTGATAGACATCCAACTTCGATCCATTTTCTATATCACATTAAAATTAATTATAAAACTAACCGTTTAATATTGATACTATAATAATCTATAAGTTTTTATTGATAGGAAGTTAATTACTTATATACTAAAGTGTACCACCTATCCCATTTTTGAATATTTAATCTCACTAGTAACTGTATAATGTATGTTTAGTTTTGAAAAAAATTTCAGCAGCATTTCCCCTAAGTTCTCCAAGTACACCGATGTAAATGGCAAATAACCACTCACATATGTACCCAAAGAACAAATGAAGAAATCCTATTGAAATTTCTACAAAACTAAATATACATTATACAGGTACATCCTAAGTGAGATTAAATATCCAAAAACAGTCCCAAACTGGGGACTCTCTAAAGTTTACTCATAATGAGTAAATTTTGAACGAGTTTCTAAGTTAATATATAAATGCATTATTTCATGCATCAACCCTAAAGTGTCAATTTGGGAGTATCCAAAGTTTACTCCTAATAATCTAAGGATTTCCTTCCAGTCATGATGTCATTATCCAGACTTCTAGTGCATAGAGCTACAATTTTTATGGTTTAAATGGGGGTATGATTGTTTACACTAAGATGTAAGCAAATGGAAGGAAAAATTTTAAAATCTAGACCAGCCCTAGCAAATTAGATATCATGGACTAAGAAAGAAATGATCAATACACTAGGAAGAGAGAGAAACTAGTTGAGAAATTGATTAAGGAAGTGGGATGTTATCAAACCATATAAAATGGAAAAACAAAATAAATGTATAGTTAAAGGAGTCCAGGTCCAATCTCGGTCGACAAATTGTCGACCGAGATCCCACCTGCACGCAGCGTCCAGGTCCACCTTTGGTCGACAAATTCTCGACCGAGAGTGGACCTGGACGCCGCGCGCAGGTGGGATCTCGGTCGACAAATTGTCGACCGAGATTGGACCTAGACACTTCCATGGCGGCAGGAACGAACTCGGGAATGAGAGAACAAGGCGGCGGCCTTACTTGGAAATGACTGCGACCTTCGTGAAGGATGTGACGACCTTCCCGGAGAGGCGACGACCTTCGTGGAAGTGTAGAGAGGCGGCGACGACGAGCGCTTTTCGCAGAGAGGAGGCTTGGCGACGCAGAGAGGCGGCAAGGGTTTCACGGAGAGGAGGCAAGGCTTTGACGAAGAGCTCCCTTCGAACACGACGATGACCTTATTGGCAAAGCTTTGGCGGCACGACAGCTCTTTTGGTAAGGAGAAGCTTTGGCCGAGCGAGAATGAAGGGAAAATGAGCTTTGGCGGTGCAAAAATGGAGGCAAAAGAGAAAAGAAGAACTAGGTCTTGGCAGCGAGAATGGAGGGAAAATGAGACCCCGACTGTTTATTACCCTCGAAACCTATAGGGTCAGTTATTTGCAAACAACCGACCCAACAGGTAAACGATGCCCGAACAAGCTTCTCGGTCGAAAATATTGTCGACCGAGGATGCCTTCTACAAGGTCAGTTATATGGTTAAAACCGACGCTAGAGGTAACAACAAAGACTTCTCGGTCGATGAATTTGTCGACCGAGACACTCTCTAGGGTCGGTTTTAAAGAAAAAACCGACCCAAGAGGTTCTTATACATGAACGAAAGGAAATCTGGCTCTTCTTCCGTTCGAAAAATTTGTCGACCGAAAGGAGCTCTAGGGTCGGTTAAAAAATTAAGCTGGATCCAAAACTAAACTCGGTCGACAATATTGTTGACCGAGAGACTCTTTAGGGTCGGTTTTTTTTAATACAGACCCTAGAGGTGCTTATACACGTACAAAAGAAATCTGGCTCTCATTATCGGTCGACAAATTCGTCGACCGAGGGGAGCTCTAGGGTCGGTTAAAAGTAAAAAAACCGACCCTAGAGGTTCTTATACATGCATGAACTAAACTGGATCCAAAACTCATTTCGGTCGACAATGTTGTCGACCGACAGACCTTTTAGGGTCGGTTTTAAAGAAAACATTGACCCAGAGATGCTTGTACACGCACGAAAGGAAATTTGGCTCTCAATCTCGGTCGACAAATATGTCAACCGAGATGTCTCGGTCGAGTAGTTTTTCGACCGAGATTAACCTTGTTTCAATGTTTAAATTAAGTACTTGTAAAGGATTTTACATGATATCCAATATAATCATTTTGTATGACTCTTTAGTTCTCCCTCTTAATTTTATGCTATGCTCTCCCTTAAAGAGATATTTAATTTTAAAACCAAGTGATGCTTTGTCAAATTTAGCCATAATTTATTTTTCAATCATTTGAAATAACAATATTCTTATATAACATGTATATGTCCAAATGAAGCCATGGAAAACACTTTTATTCATAACAATTTAATTCCCATACACTTTATAAGATGAAGCATGACATACTTGCTTTATAAAAAGATATCCATTACAATCATTACAAAGATATCTCATAATATCACAGAAAAGACTGAAGGATTACATCAATGTCTGGATCTTTTCCAAGAAAGGGCTCAGCTCCATAATAATTTACCAGTGTCTGCCACTCCAAGGCACCTGTCTTGGTTAAGGCATAAGCCTCCATGAAGGTGGGAACACGATCAAAGCGAAAGTGGGCAGAAATGTCTTGAAGTTGAATTGGGGAAAACTGAGTATGTGTGAGATCAGGAGATGGTGGAGGTGCAATTTAATAGTAGTTGTAGGAAGGATTGTATGGATTTATCATGCCAGGATTAAGGGAATAGGGATATTCATCAGGTTGGTTAGGAGAGAGAGCTTGCATCCTTTGGTTTAAATAAGTCATGCCATGGTGATTATAATCCAATTGCCTACTTAGGTGATATTGGGATCCAGCAATGTATGTCAAGGTGTTTGTAATAGGATCATGGGGTAGGTTGGTAGGAGGAGGTGGTGGAGGTATGTCTTGGGTGGATGTCTCCCCTTCAGTCCTAGCCCTTTTGTTGCCAAAGTCGATTCCCATCTTTTCCACAGTATTTTTACTTATCTTTTGGGGTTTTCTATCCCATGTGTAACCTAAGTCGTCCTCAATATTCTTCTTAAGAAAATGCTGAGTGATTTGGCATACAAAGTCAGCATAAGGTGGATTGCCAGAAAACTCAAGCATATTCTTAAGGATGATACAAATAAAGTTTATGGGAATACCTTTGAGAATGGCATAGATAAGGCACATACGAAAGGTGGGTACTTCAGATTTGTTTGCTCTAGGATGGATATTGGTGGCAACAATGAGATTTATGATCCTAGCTTCAGGTTTCAAATTTATGGCATAATAGGTACCCCTATCTTCATGACAAGTCGTATTTGATTGAAAGATGGCTTTTTTGACATCACTAAGGCTAGTTGTAGTGTCATCTTGGGAGAGTTTGTTGAGTGGATTTCCTATGGTGACATCAACAAAATCTTTATATTCTTCTATGTTTATGTCAAACATATCAAGAATATCCTCCTCAGTAAAATGGAATCCATACCCACCAACCATAGAGGAGAAGGAATCATGGTCAGGATGTGGGGTTAAATTGGCATAAAATTCATTAACTACTTTGGAGGAGTAGGAATGGAAGGAGGGGATCAGAAAATCAGTCAAATGTTGCACCTTAAAGAGATCCTCCAAATAGACAATGCTGTGGAAGTCCATGACGTCGACTGGCCATTGTGGAAGAGGAGTTTTTGAGGAGAGCCTGAGGTAGCGGTCGCCTGCAGCTGCGTCTTTGAAGGGGACGTCGTTGATGAATGGCAGTGGATCAGAGATTGTCCTTCCTTTCCTGCCTGGAACTTGCTTCTCTCCACGCATTGATGAGGAAGCCATCTCGTTGCTTTGAAATAGAGAAGTAGCAAGCAAGATTTGGATGTAGATAAGCTAAATATTTTCACAAGAATACACTAGAGAGGAGCTAGAGAAGTGAGAATGTGAAGGTGTGAAGAAATGGATCGTTTTGGGTGATATTTATAGCAAAACAGAGCCCATTTCGGTCGACAATTTGTCGACTGACGCCCACAACGGTCGTCTCCCGGTCGGCCAACGGTCGTTCGAACTAGCCGATATGACGGTCGGTTTTCTAACCGTTATGACGGTCGATTTTCTAGCCATTTCGGTCGACAATTTTTCGACCGACGCCCGCAACGGTCGACTCCCGGTCGGCCAACGGTCGATCAAACTAGCCATTATGACGGTCGATTTTCTAGCCGTTATGACGATCGTTTTTCTAGCCATTTTGGACGACAATTTATTGACCGACGCCCGCAACGGTCGTCTGCCATTACGACGGTCGATTTTCTAGCCATTATGATTTATATTTTAATCAGAATATTGCCTTTTTAATTCAAGAAAATGGAGGTTCACAGGGTTGGCCTCGGTCGAACAATTTGTCGACCGATTTTGTCTCGGTCGAATAATTCTTCGACCGATAAAGAGCCAGATTTCCTTCGTATAAGTACCTCTAGGGTCGGTTTTTTCCTTAAAAACGACCCTAGAGGTACTTATTCATGAGTGAAATACTAAACTGGATCCTAAGTTTATTTCCGTCGACAATATTGTCGACCGCAAAACCCTCTAGGGTCGGTTATAAAGGAAAACCGACGCTACAAGAGCTTATACGAATGAATCTGGCTCTCTCTCGGTCGACAAATTCGTCGACTGAGAAACAGCCAGATTTCGTTCGTATAAGTACCTTTAGGGTCGGTTTTTTTCTTATAACCGACCCTAAAGTCTAATTCGGTCGACAATATTGTCGACCGAATAGACTTCTAAGGTCGGTTATAAGCAAAAAATGACCCTAAAAGTTTCTTATACACTTGAAATCTGACTCCTTATCGGTCGTTGAATTTGTCGACCGAGAAAAGCTCTAAGGTCGGTTATGAGTACAAATCTGACGCTAGAGGTGCTTATACATGCGTGAAGTAAACGGGATCCAGAATTGTTATCGGTCGACGAATTTGTCGACCAAGGATCCTTTAGGGTCGGTTTAAAGGAAAAACCGACCTTAGAGGTGCAGAACTGAAGAGGACTTTAGGGTCAGTTATAAGGATAAAACCGACCCTAAAGGTGCTCGTATACGTGAAATCCAACTCTTATTCGGTCGACGAATTTGTCGACCGAGGAGCCCTTTAGGGTCGATTATAAGGAAAAACAGACCCTATAGATCGAGGCGCAAAGCCAAAAATCAAGCAAATTTTTTCCGCGGGAAACATGTAAATGAATTTCTAAACCAATTGTCTATAAGGTCGCTTATTTTATAAAAAACGACCCTATAGAGATGCACTACAAGGTCGGTTATTTTAAGAAAAGAGACCCAAGAGGTCTTAAGTGGTGCCCACGTTTTTTATAGACATATATGGTCTGTTATTTCGAAAACTGGCCCTATAGAGATACACTACAAGGTCAGTTTTTTTAAGAAAACCGACACAAGAGGTCTTAAGTGGTGCCCGCGTTTTTTTAGACATATAAGGTCGGTTATTTGGTAAAACCGACCCTACACGTAGGGACTTTATAACCCATTTCTGTACTGGTGCCTTATGTCCTATTTATAGGCTTCCAAGGATTCCCAAACAGTCTTGGGACCGTTTGGGTCTTAACGGTTTGGGGACCCTTTGGCATCAAACGGTCTCAGTACCGTTTGGGTTTCATTCAGTCTCCAGATCATTTGAGTTCATTCGGTCTTGGGACCATTCAGACTTCATTCAGTCTCCAGACCGTTGGCCTTTATTCAGTCTCGGGACAGTTTGAGTTCTTTCGGTCTTGGGACCGTTTGGACTTCATTCGGTCTCCAGACCATTTTCCTTTATTCGGTTTCGGGATCATTTGAGTTCATTTGGTCTTGGGACTGTTTGGACTTCATTCGGTCTCCAAACCGTTTGCCTTTATTTGGTCTTGGGACCGTTTGAGTTCATTCGGTCTTGGGACCGTTTAGACTTCATTCGGTCTCCAGACTGTTTGCCTTTATTCGGTCTCTGGACCATTTTGAGTTCATTCGGTCTTGGGACCATTTGGACTTCATTCGATCTCCAGACTATTTGCCTTTATTCGGTCTCGGGACCGTTTGCCTTTATTCGGTCTCGGGACCGTTTCAGTTCATTCGGTCTTGTGACCGTTTGGACTTCATTCAATCTCCAGACTGTTTGCTCCTTTTGCAATTTTTTGGTGTTTTTCTGTAAGAAGAAGGAAACAAATGTTAGTTTAATGGTGAATTCAAAATAATGCAGATAGTTAAGGATTATATCTAATTTATCTAAGAAAGAGTATAGAAAATTAAGAAAAACTAGTTGGATAACATCACAAAATGGGAGGTTATCATCCCCCCTAACTTAGAGTCTAGCTTGTCCTCAAGCTGGATAGAGCTAAGGCACATAGTGGCGAGGCGATTTTATTTAGTGAAGATTTCTATACTCTTTCATCAATTCTAAACCAGAGATCTCCTAGAGTTTTATCATGGCTTCCTTTTGCATTAAATCTTTAAGGTGATAGTTGTGTGGATCTCTGGTTTCATCCATATAACGTAACTTGCACTGGGACCACCTTTTCCTTGATTGCATTCAATGCATGTTTTGACTCTAAATGTTTTATACTTCTTTGAAAATCCTACCGAAAGCTAAGATAGTTATGAGGGTTGGCTAAAGGTTGTTGTGTAACTCCCCCTTTAGGTGGGGGAGGGTTTATCTAAACTTTTTAGGATCTCACTACCGGGCGCGACACATCTACCTTTGTGAGGGCAGATGAATGTACCAGATGGGTGAGTCCTTTATCAGCTTTTCCATATACATGGAGACCTTAGGAGCTCACTACTGGGCACGACACATCTGCCTTTATGAGGGCAGCTGAATGTACCGGCCGGACAAGATCTTTATTGGTTCTTCATATAAGACCTTATGCATGGCACAACTCTCATGTTTTTATTCAACACTCAGGATTTTATTCATATTCTCACATGCTTAGGATTTAGGTATTGAAGATTTTATTTGGGCTGCCAAGCCTCTTTTTGAAAAGAAGAAAATTGTTTCTTAGGGTTTCCTGACATGCACTTATTGTAGTTTTGTACTTGGTGGTCCGCTTGCGAGGTTCCTTGATTTGGATTTCACCTGGTTCCCTCCTGTCCTTGAGAGTGTTTAGCTAGTTTCAGGCAAGATGTAAACCTATGGAGAGTCTGATGCAAAATTGAAACAAAAGAAAAAGAATCGAGTATGAAAGTGATTTATTAACTCGCCATTACATGCCTAAATGCTATATATGTAAGTGACGCTTAATTTGTCTCTAAATTAGCTAGGGGTGTTCCTTTTCCGAAAAGCAAGTTGTTTTATATGCAAGGGTTATTCTATTGAAGAAATTACTGAAAAATCTAAGTGTCAAAGGAAAGGAAAAAAATGTACGGAAGAATAGGGGTGAAAGAAGGAGTAAGGAGAAAAGGGGTTTTGAATATGATACCTCGCCCTTGCCCAGTGTACCGCCCCCCTAACTTATCATCCACTCTGTCCTTAGAGTGTCAAGGTGATAGGTTGAGAAGTACATGGGCAAGGGTATCACAATTCTGTTAATCCCTTATTTGCTACATATGATCGTAGGAGAGTAGCTGCAAACTTTCCCCATAAGGCATGATAATCCACGCCTTCATGTCTTCCACGTGCTTACTGAGGATAGTAATGGTGTACATCCAGTAAATGTCGTGGAAACCACAGTCGTCAGATTCTCTGATCTACTGGGGACATTTGTGGCTGAAGGTTGGGCATTGAAAATGTTGTTTTTCGTATGCCTTTGTGTGTTTGCCCAGGAGATCATGTATTCGTTCAACACAGTCCTTTTCCACTTCCTCCGTGGGCATCTTTGCCGTAACAACATACTATTTTTGATTTGGATCAAAATGGTTGTCGAAACTATTGTAGATGATTGTTGTTCCTTCGTGTAGGTTTGTTGCCAGTAGCATCCAGTGGTCGAAATGAAGAAAGGGAAGCATAATCAACTTCGGAGTTGTATGTTGAAGGTATGAAACTAGTGCCTTCATGGTTCCAAAGTTCTTCGACCTTAATAGATCATCCTTCATGTATGCTGACGCCATATAAACTATAGGGTGGTTCCGTGCTAGAAGAAACTGGTACGTAGTCCATACGCTCACAGATAAAGAACCTTTAAATTGTACAGTTTGACGGAGAGAATCTGCCATTACCAAAATATCTCTATGCTGTAAAACCAGCTCATCATTCTCTGTGTGTAGCCGAGACATGATGAGTCAGAGTTTGTTGTTAGAGAAGCTCTTGCATGCATTAAGGTCAAAATTTGGAAACGTTGGTTCTATGGAAGATAGGCGCACCTTTGGATGGAATGCTCTGTTGATGGTGGCCCCTGTTATCAAATCGATGTCCCCTTTGTCCACCGCCAAATTGAAAGCATAAGGGTCCCACTGGCGTTGTTCTGAGACTTTGGCGGTTTGATGTTGCTTTTTCTCCAACTCTTTTAAAATTGTCCTGTATGGACACTCTTGTAGACGTTGGATAGCAGAGAAGAGATACTGAGGTACGTCATCCTGTGCCATTGTCGGATCCTTAAAGAATCGTCTGTCATAGATGAGTTCCATGGCATAACGTCCTCGTAAAGAGTGCATATCCTCTACTGCTAATTCAGTAAATGGGAGTTGTTGATTTAGTGCTTCTGTGTGTCTTATTGTATAGAAAGCACAATCCCCATATCCCTCAATTGTTTGGACAGGCGGGTTGATGATTCAGAACCAGGGTTGATTCCAACCATGTCTAAGCGATGGGTATGTGGCCCATATTATTTTGAGAAGCCAGAAAGGAATGCATTGTGCTTCCCTGGCTTCCAACCCTACAAAGTTGATATGTCTGACTTTTAGTTCACTGGAACAGAAGTTGTACACCTTGGCTTCACGTGCCTCGATGTCGACAATCATGAGTTGCTTAGTGTCCGGAAACTTTAAAGGGCACGGTGATGTAGCATTCCCTCCTTGCTAGACCAGCCTGTAGCCACTCTACAAACTTTTCTTGTAAGTCCTTGTGTAGCAGAGATAGGGACAACGTGGGTGAAGCGTTGAAAATAGGTTGCACTTTCTTGGAGCTTCGGAATTCTTCTATAGCATTGGCAAGTAGGATGCAAAAGAGAGCATCGTCACCGCCGATTGTGGTCAAAGGAGAATAAGGAAATCTTCATGGGTCAACTTCTTCTTTGTCTTTATATTGTTATATATGATGTCCCCCCCATTCTTGGCATCATCTAAAATAGTGTTTAGGATAAAGATGTCCTTAAAATCTAGTGTAGAGATGGCCGCCATGTCTAGATCTTTCATCAGATGAGGTAGAGGTGGCGGTGGGGGCGGGTCCTGTGGCGGGAGTGGAGTTTGTGCACTATCTTCTAAGAATGGAGGTAGAGCTTCGTCTTTGTCTGAGTCATAACTGGAGTCAAGTTTATCTTCTGTGTCTAGACTCACTCTATCATGTTCTTCCAATTCTAGGGGGAGGTTTGGAGATTGTTGAATTGTTGTTGTAGCTGGGCTTATGCAGGATTCCATGATACACTGTTGAAATTCAGCAAAAGTGGCTTCTTTAGCAGCTTCCCCCAGTGATCCCATGGCTGAGAAAGTAATGAACTGGTCCCCATATGACATTCTGACGTTGTCATTGTTATTGGGGGACTTGGGATCTTTGGTTCCACCATCTTGGTGGCCTCTATCATGTCCTGATTTTGTGGGGTATGCCCCTCGGCTTGTGCCCTCCCCAACATTGCCTGGGTCGTCGGGTTGATCGTCTGAGGAGGAGCTGTCATTGTGGGAGTCAGCCGAGGAGTCAGAGTCCTCATCATCATCTTCACTGGTGTTATCATCATCATCTGTTGCCTTTTCCTTTGTCTTCGTGATCGACTTCTTCTTGCACTGCCGATGGATTACTTGCAGTTCTTCAAGTGCCACTTGCACAAGCTCATGGGTTTCGAGCAGTGCATTGTGGCTGTCTTTACGATCCACATATCGTGCTTCAGCGGAGCAGAGTCATGCAGATAGATCGATTGTTTGTGTGTGAAGGTCATTAAGTTCTTTATTGGAGTTCTCCTCCTGGCAGTGGATGAGTTGTAGAAGGTTGTTGTTGATCGTCCAAGCACATACTTTGAGCAGTTTGCTGCTACTGAAGCTCGCGGAGGGTCTCAGGCAAAGGTTGAGTTTGCGTAGAGACCATGTTGACTTGCTGGGCCAACGCTTCTTACTGGCCTTTCATCTCGAGCACCAATTTCGGAAGGGTTTGTAAGCGGCTCTCAATGCAGTTGACTTACTGAGTCGCTGTGTCCTACCGTTGTTGGATGCTTGCGATGATGCCTGGCAAGGCGTTGTTCCGCTCGTCGGTCTTGGAGACCTGTGAAGCAATTTCCTGCACACAAGAAAAAATAGATGATAATATGTTAGAAGGATCGGTGAGGAGGTTTCGAATGGCATATATTTTTTGTCTGAATTCCTCACCGACGTTAGAAAAGGGGACCCCAGAGATGGAAGGGTGAGGTGGCTGGGGTCGGGGTGGAAGGGTGGTAGTGCCTTGCGAGAGAGACACTATTGATGGACCCACGAATTGTGTGGTGACTGTTGATGGAGTCACTTGCGATATCGGGGTGGTGGTGGTAGATGGGGTGGTGGATGGGAATGGTGGTAACATCCCAGGTGAGAAGGGATGAAATGGAAGTGATGAGGGGAAAGAAATTGAAGTGAAGGTGAGATCGGGTGTTAAGGTGGAGAATAGGGTGACCGAAGGGGAAAAGAGTGAGGCGGAGTATGCCGGTGAAGTTGTGGATGTCGATGAGGGAATTATGGTGGGCGTTGTTGTGGAGAATGGGGGAAGAGTGATGGATGGTGGAATGGTGGAGGGTGGTTGTGTGGTGGTGGAGTGGTGGAAGGTGGTAGTGGTGGTTGTAGAGGTGAGCCCAACATCCAGATCGAAGATGAAGTTTTCTGGTGTTTTGGTGCTATGTGGTGGCTCTGCCTCTGGGTTTATCTTTGATGTGGGCATTTATGATTGTTGTTGTTTTTGTATATGCAACTTTGAAGGTCATGTTACTGGAATTTTCTTTGGCCTTTCTGCGGGGGCATTGATGTGTTCAGTTTTCCCTATCTTTGCCTGCTTCTCTTTTTCTTTGACTGAGGCAATGAGGTTGTCAAGTTCTTCTTTAGTGAAGAGCAACTTATCTTTGTCATAGTCCGCCAGTTCTAGAAGAGGTAGCAGAGTTCTGCATGCTTTGACGGTTGGACAGAAAATGTAGTGGAGTTTAGCATCCTTCTCCTTTATAATGCATGAGTTTTTTAAACTCTATTCATTTGTAAGGATGTCTCCCTTTATCACCGTGCACTTGGGTAGCGGTCTGTCCATCTTCAGGAATTTCAAGATTGATGTTATATGACCACCCATGCAGATTTCTTTCCCAAGGGCATAAGATGCATGCTTGTGAATCAGTTGTTAGCCTATATTGATCGGTTGCCCTATGAGAATGGACCATAGAATAAAGAGATCAGAGATAAGAATGTTCCCACTCTCTGTCCTGGGGAAAAGGGTGCCAATAATGATTTTGTGCAGTGTGCACACTAGGCCAGAATGAATGTTAAAGGTCTTGCAAGTTTTTGCCTCGTAAGTTGGAATCCCCGTTAAGGATTTCCAGAAGTTGTGCCTACTGAGCTGGGAGTTGTCCAGGCCTATAGCTTTGGCCTTCTATAGCTGATCATGGTTGTCGATGAAGATCTCATTCAACATGTTTTTAGTTAAGGCCATGTTGCTTCCAAAAAGTGAGGTGACCGCAGGTCACCAACCTGCGGTCACCTCCATCTTTCCATTTATCCTTTACGTCCATGGTTTCTTTATTAAGGTATGTGAAGAACTCTATTGTGGGCTCAATGTAAGAGGTTTCTTCCACAAAACAGCATTTTGAAAAAATTATGTTGTCTAGTATGGCGAGAACTCTGTCATAAATCCCCATTTTTTTAGTATGTTTGAGCAGACATACTTTGTTGGGCGCAACACCTTATCACCAGTTGGGAGGTTTTAGATGTATAGGTCAGCTGGTGTAGGTTCTTTGGTGGTGGTGGTAGTGGTGGGATTTGCAACCGTAGGGAAAGCGTGTCCTACGAAGATATGTTCCCTTGCGGTAGAGGGTCGAAATTGCTTCCTTGCCCTTTTCTTTGATGGTTGTCCCTTGGTGGCTTCTTCAGTCTGGCTTTTGCCTTTGGACTTTAGGACTAGGGATTCTTCCTCGGAGTTTGGTGTGTACTCCGAACCTTCATCACTGGAGGAAATCTCCTCCACGTCTTAAATAGGGTCTTCGGTTAGGCACATGTTGATTCGGTCAATTTCATTCATGACTTTAATCAGGTCAACTTTTGGTGGGACCTTTCCTGTCTTTTCGTAAATGTCCATGATGTGTTGGAGCATTGTGGGATCTTCTAGTAGTTGCTCCCTTATCCAGAAGGGAGCATCAGCAGTTCCTATGGCTTGTTTAGTAGGTGAGGCCATTCTGTAATTAGAAAATTATATATGTTAATATTAAAAAAGATGTTGAAAGAATTGCAACATTGAAAAGAAAGAAATCATTTTAAGAGTGAAATCATGTTTTCCAAGATTATTTTGGCTCCAAACAGTTTCAAGACCGTATGGCTCCGAACGGTTTCAAGAATGTATGAATCCAAACGGTTTCAAGACTGTATGGCTCCAAACGTTTTCAAGAGACCGTATGGCACCAAACGGTTTCAAGACCGTATGGCTTCAAATGGTTTGAAGACTGTTTGGCTCCAAACGGGTTGAAGACCGTATGGCTCGAAACAGTTTCAAGACTGTATGGCTCCAGACGGATTCAAGACAGTGTGGCTCCACACGGTTTCAAGACCATTTGGCTCCAAACGGTTTCAAGACTGTATGGCTCCAAACGGTTTCAAGACCGTTTGGCTCCAAATGGTTGCATGACCGTTTAGGCCGAAACCACAAGGAAGATGAAACGGCAGTGATGTCTAGCGGCGAAAATATGGCGAAAATAGTGAAAACAACGACGTTGATGAAGGTGTTGATGGCGGTGATAGCGGTGGCGGCAATCGGGAAGTTCGTTCATGGTAGAAGCGGCCGAAACAGCTCTGGCATCAGTGGGAACGGCGTTTGCAGTAGAAGCGTTCTATCTTACTGCTTAGACAATGATGACTGAGGTGAAGGATGCATCGCGGTGGTGGTATCATTGGGGGAGTGGATGGAGCAGGTTGAAACGAACTAGAAACGAGAGGAAGAGGACAGCGGTCGCGAGAGTCAGAGCGAATAGAACATGGTTTCATACGTGAGGAAAATCTCAGGAAGCAAAGGAAAGAGAAAGGGAGGGGGGTCAAGTGATATTTATAGAAAAATGAGGATCAACATTACAAATTCTCAAAGGTAAACAGTTTCGAGACTGTATGGAGCTCAAACGGTTTCGAGACTGTATGGAGCCCAAACGGTTTCGAGACTATATGGAGTCCAAACGGTTTCGAGATCGTATGGATCCTAAATAGTTTCGAGACCGTATGGAGTCCAAATGGTTTCGAGACCGTATGGAGCTCAAACGGTTTTGAGATCGTATTGAGTCCAAATGGTTTCAAGACCATATGGAGCTCAAACAGTTTCGAGACTATATGGGGTCCAGACGGTTTCGAGACTGTATGGAGCCCAAACGGTTTCGAGACTGTATCGATCCCAAACGGTTTTGAGACCACATGGATCCAAAAAGTTTCAAAACTGTTACGATCCAAATGGTTTTAAAATCATTAGGATAGAGTTGAAAAAACTTTTGGTTTTTATATTTTTATGTTTGTTTTGGATGTTGAAAGAAATCTTATATTTTTTGGATAAAGGTGAAAGGTCTAAGAAAATAGAAAATTGTTAAAACTAAATAAAATAAAAGGTGATACTCAGTTCTTGGGTTGCCTCCCAAGGAGCGCCTGGGTTTTACTTCGTTGGCTCGATGAAGTTCTGACTTGGTTAGATTGATGTGGTAGGATCATGAATCATAATGGTTTGTCTTGAAATTTTGTCAGCTAGGGTATAATATTTCTTCAATCTATGGACATTAACAGTTCTCTCCCCTCCATTGTCATCAATAATAATGATTGCTCCGGTTGGGTAGATGTGTTTGATGGTGAATGGCCCAGACCACTTTGTGTGAAGTTTTTCGGGGAACATCTTAAGTCTAGAGTTGAAAAGAAGGACTTTATCTACAATGACGATATCTTTCCTTTTGAGATGTCCATCGTGCCACATCTTAGTTTGTTCTTTGTATATCCTAGCACTTTGGTAGGCGGTCATTCTTAGTTCCTCAAGTTCTTGTAATTGCAGTTGTCTATACTCGCCAGCGCTTTTGAAATCAAAATTCAATTGTTTGATGGCCCACTAGGCTTTATGTTCCATTTCAAATGGAAGATGACATGACTTCCCATTTACCAAATGAAACAGGGTCATTCCTATTGGTGTTTTATAAGCAGTTTTGTATGCCCAAAGGGCATCAGAGAGCTTAGTGGACCAATCTGTGCAATGTCTGTTGACCATTTTTTCTAGAATGGCTTTGAGTTGTCTATTTTAAACTTTGACTTGGCCACTTGTCTGTGGATGGTAAGGTGTGGAAACCTTATGGTTAACTCCATATTTTCTTAGGAGGGCTTCGAAACTTCATTCTAAGAAATGAGATCCTCCATCTGATATGTTTGTTTGAGGGATTCTGAATCTAGGGAAGATGATATATTTGAACATTTTGATAACTGGTTTGGAATCGCAAGAAACGGTGGGTATAGCCTCTACCCATTTTGAAACATAATCCACAACAACCAGTATGTATGAGAATTTGTAAGATGAGGGGAAGGGCCCATGTAGTCTATTCCCCATACATCAAAAAGTTTGATTTCTTGCCACAAGGTAAGTGGCATTTCATTTCTTTTAGATATACTCCCCGAAAGCTGACATTTATTGCATGATCAGATGAAATTACGGGCATCCTTTGCTATCATTGGCCAAAAGAAACCAGATTGAAGAACTTTGAGAGCGGTTTTCTTTGAACTCATGTGCCCACCAGTAGGGCTAGAATGACAATGTTCTAGAACAGGGATGATTTCTTCTTTTAGTAGACAGTGATAGAAAAGTCCGTCCACACATAGATGGAAGAGATATGGTTTGTCCCAAAAGTATTTCTTAACATAATGAAGGAATTTCCTTTTATTGTGGTAAGAGGCGGAAGGATGGATGATTCTTGTAGTCAGATAGTTCACTATATCGACATACCAAGGAAATCTGGTAGTAACTTTCTTCAGTTGGTCGTCGGGTAGGGAGTCTCGAATAGGTATATTGTCATCCTCCTAAGAATCGATATGACTTAGATGATCGGCGACGATGTTTTCCACCCCACTCTTATCCTCTATTTCTAAGTCAAATTCTTGAAGCATAAATACCCAGCAGATGAGTCTTGGTTTGGCATCTTGTTTCTGAATTAGGTATTTGATGGCTGAGTGGTTCGTGTATACTATGACATTCGATCCAATTAGATAGGAACGAAATTTCTCAAAGGCGTAGATGATGGCTAAGAATTCCTTTTCAGTAGTAGAATAATTCGTATGTGCCTCTTCTAACGTCTTTCATGCATAGTATATCACATAGGGATTTTTGTCTATTCTCTGCCCCAGCACTGCTTCTATAGCATAGTCGTTGGCATCACACATTATCTCGAATGGTTGTGACCAATCGGGTGCTCTCAGAATAGGTGTAGAGATTAGAGCATGCTTTAATGTTGTGAAGCTATGTCGACATTCATGGTCAAAATTGAAATCAACATCCTTGGTTAATAAGTAGGTCATGGGTTTTGCTATTTTCGAGAAGTCTTTAATAAATCTTCGATAGAATCTAGCATGGCCCCGAAATGCTCGCACTCCCCTTCTGTCCTTAGGCAGTGACAACTTTGAGATGACATCGATTTTCGCTATGTCTACTTCAATTCCTCTTTCACTTACTCGATGTCCTAGGACAATAGCTTTGGTTACCATAAGGTGGCACTTTTCCCAATTCAGGATGAGGTTTGTTTCCTCACATCTTTGTAAAACGTTCCTAAGGTTGAGTAGACAATTGTCAAAAGAGTCTCTGTAAACTAAAAACTCATCCATAAATACTTCCATTATGGACTCGGTTAATCCCGCAAAAATTGCTGACATACACCTTTAGAAGGTTGCGGATTCATCACATAGCCCAAAAGGCATCCTTCTGAAAGTGTAGGTTCCAAAGGGACAAGTGAAGGTTGTTTTTTCTTGGTCTTATGGGTATATTGGAATTTTATAGAACTCGGAATAACCATCGAGGTAGCAGAAGAACTTTTAGTGGGCCAAGCGTTCAAGGACTTCGTCAAGGAAAGGTAGAGGGAAGTGATATTTTCTTGTTGCTTTGTTTAATTTTCTGTAATCAATACACATCCTCCATCCTATTACAATCCTTGTGGGAACTAGCTCATTTTTATCATTCAGAATGACAGTGGTCCACCCCTTTTTGGGAACCACTTGGACCGGACTAACCCATTGAGAATCAGAAATGTGATATATGATACCAGCTTTTAGGAGTTGAAGGACTTCGAGGCGAACCACTTCTTTGAGGTTTGGGTTTAGTTTCCTCTGGTGTTCCCTCGATGGTTTGAACTCCTATATCATAGGTAGTTTGTGCATGCACAAAGCTAGATTTATTCCCGTTAGGTCAGTCATTTTATATATGATAGCTTTCTTGTATTTCCTTAGCTCAGCGAGGAGTCTTTCTTCTTGATCAACTATTAAAGTAGAGCTGATTATGACTGGGCACAGTTTTTCTTCATCCAAGAAGACATATTTGAGCCCCATTGGTAAGGCTTTCATTTCAAGGGCCTTAAGTACTTCCATAGTTTCCAAAGTGGTGACAGATTTCAAATCCTCGAAAGTGGCTACCGGAGCTTCTTCAGCTTGGTATAAGTATCGCAGATATTGTTGTACTAGTTCGCTGGCTGAAAATTCAAATTCTGGGTTTGTCAAGACATTCTCCAGATCATCAGATGGTTCAGTTGTTTTTGGTTGTAATTGAGACGTTTTTTCTATTGCCTCGAGAAGGAAAACTTCTTCCTAGATACTGGGACCTTTTAGGATGTTAATGACTCTGAATTGGATGGCTTCTATTCCTAGTCTTAAGATGATTGTGCCTGCTGCAACGTTGATAAGTGCTCTTGCGGTAGCAAGGAAAGGCCTGCCGAATATTATTAGATATCGTAGATCATCCCTTATTTCCATAATAACAAAGTCGTAAGGGACATAATAGTTCTTCCCTATCCTGAATGGGATGTCTTCAATGATCCCCAATGGTGCAGTGATGGTAGAATCATCCAGCTGAATTGTCATTGTTTTTGGTAATAACTCGGTAAAACCCAACCTTTTGCACATTGAGAAGGGCATAATAGATATACTAGCTCCTAGATCAGCTAATCCTTTTTTTCTAGAGGCGTTCACGATGGAACATTGGATACCAAAGGATCCAGGATCTTTTTGTTTCCTTTGCATTTTGCTGAGAATAATATCAGAAGTTGTCTGAGCCAGTTTAACCGTCTCTTATTCTCTAGTCATACATTTCCTTGATAACAAGGTCTTCAAGTATTTGGCCCAATATGGTATTTCAGAGAGAGCATCAAGAAATGGGATATCAATATATAGTTTTTTCATCGATTCCTTAAATCTTTGGAACCTAGTATCCAGATTAGTCCCTCTCAATCTGCCTGGGTATGGTATTCTGGGCTTATATGGTGGGACTTCAGGTTCTTTGAAATCTAGTCTTTTTTCCCTTTCCTTCTCGCATTGTTCGATCTTTTTAGTTTCTTGGTTTGTGCTCGCGATTGGGTTGATGATAGCTATATCTTCATCTTCCTGAATGATTTTCACAGCTTCAGTAAGGATATGACCCGGCCTTGTGGTGATGGCTTTCAATTGTTCTTGTCTGGGTTGATCGTGTCTTGGGATTATCTATGGCTGACTAGCAAAAGTGCCAATCGAAGGTTTTAATTGAGCTGCGATTTGTGCTAACTGAGTTTCAATAGCGTTTTGTTGGGCTTGCTGGTTGGTAAGCATGGTTTGTTGCGACTGCATCAATTGTCTTATCAATGGCAGTTCATCTATTGGTGGAGGCGGATTATTCTTTTGTGGATTTTGTTGATATTGTTGTGGTTATTGTTTCTGAGGCATGGTGGATAGTTGGGGTTGTTAAACTTGTGATTGTTGCAGCTGGGGTTGCTGCAATTGCGGGTGCAATGGTGGATGAGTATATTGGTAATATGCATAAGGGTTTCTTGGTTGTGTGAATCCTTGCAATTCTCCTCTAAAGTTTCCCTATTTTTGATTATAATTGTTCTGGAAACCTGGTGGCGATCTATTAAAAAATCCTCCCTGGGTTTGGTGTTGTGGGATGGCAGACCCATATGATTCCCTTATTGAAACCTGGGATGGTTTCTTGGATGATTTGGGTTATAATAAACTTGTCATGGTATAGTGTGGATGGAATTTACTTGTTCTGGTGACAGATCCTCAGGTTGTTCAATGATTGGTTCATATTGTGGTTGTGGTGTTTGTATGTCCATCATCACATTGTATAGAAGACCACATGATAATGTGGGATGATCGGATGCCTGACATGCCTCGCAAGTTACGGTAGCTACCTTGACTTGTTGGGGGCTCTTCTTTTCTCTGAGCGTCGTTTCAAGAACTTTTTGCTTGTGAGCGATAGTTTTTAGAGCTTCAGCGATGACTTTCATTTCCATTGATTCTTCAACCTTACAATCTTTTAGAATTCCCCCAGTGGATGAGCTTCCCCAATTAGATTGGTTCTCGGCCCCAAGTGTAACAATTCTCCACGCATCTTCGTAGTTCTTTCGCATGAAATTCTCCCTAGATTAGGAATCAAAAAATTTCTTAATATCATCACTTACTCCTCTATAGAATGTATCTATCAGTTGGTTTTGAGAGATTTTGTTATGCAGACATTTCCTCAAAAGTTCCTTAAATCTCTCCCATGTTTCTGCCAATGATTCCCCAGGGAGTTGAGAGAAGTGATTAATTTATCCCCTAATCTCATAAGTCAATGAAGGTGGAAAGAACTTTTCTAGAAACTTATCTTCCAAAGGAGCCCAGGTGGTTATTGGCTCTCCATCTAGTGCGTTATACTAGCTCAATGCCCTTCCAAACAAAGTAAAGTGAAAAAGGTGTAGCATGATTGCATCGAAAGGAACTCCGGCATGTGGTACTAGCTGACAAAGAGACTTGAATCACTTTAGGTGATCCATACAGTCATCCCCAGCACCTCCAGAAAATGAAATGCCTTACATAATCTGGATCCATTGCGTGCGGATTTCAAAGTTCAAAACATTGATGAGCGGGGGCCTAACTGGGTGATTATCTTCAAAGTTCTTAGGAACGACATAATCCCAAAGTTGCTTGTTTTGCAACACTATCTGAGCAGCGACTGTGGCTGCTTCATTCTCAGCTTGAATGCGGGCCTGTCTTCAGCTCAGACTTCAATTTGGATCTGAGCACATGTGTCAGTAATAAGTTGTGCTTTTTGAGCTGCTATGGCCACATTGACTCTTTCCATAACCAAAGCAGCCTGGCGATGTTCATCAACCATTTGTCTAGCTCATTCGTGGTTGAGTCAGATGTGTCTGTGAAAGCTTCATTCTACCTTAGAGTCGTACTCTGGTTCAGGGGAGAATTTGATGTTATGCAAAGGTTGCATACACATTGTCTACCTGAGTAGAAGAAGAAACACACTTTAGACAATGCGATGAAATGATGAAATCAATATGATATGAATTATGATTAAAGAAAACTATAAAACCATAATCAACTATAAAGGTAACAAGTAAAATTAAAATGTTTCATTGTCCCCAACAATGACGCCAATTTTTTTATGGAGCCTCGAATTACGTGGAGTTGCATGCACAACTAAAAATCCTTGAGATAATTAATCTCTTAGTTTAGCCTTGCGTATGATATAATAAGATCTCCACCCACATATGCTAAGGTACGTGGAAGTTTTATCGTAGTATACTTAAGGGTCGAATCCACGAGACAAAGGTCTTGACAGAAGTTTAACCAGATGGAAAACATAATAATTCTACTTATCTACTTAAAAGTTGATATTTAGATCCAAGAGTTGGTTTAGTGATTAAACTAATGTGAAAAGGAAGTAAATATCAAGAAAGTAAACTTGAAGTTGTAAATTAAGTTTGGGAAACGACTAGGATGTGACTGGGTTTCACCACCACTACACATGGATCAAAACAGTCATCATAATAACATGACTTGAAAGAAAAGGGTCTAAACAGTTAGTATCTTTGTAGACTTAGCTTCCTTTCGGATAACTAACTACGAGAAACGTGGGGGTATTGCAATGCCAGCCATTCTCGAATGAATGGTCACTTACTTTGCATTACTCCCTTCATAAGGTGTGTTCCTCGACCCATCAAAGTTGTACTTCCATACGTCAACTGATTCCATTTCATAGTATGGAAGTACAACGATGGGGGTGAAATTACTCCACTCCATGATAGACGTTCCTAGATACCGAAATAGATGCATGTTGACTACATACATCAAGAACTAACATGCAATCAGTAATCAAATCTAAAAGCACAAACGTAGACAATTCGTACTAATAGATAAAAGATGACACAAGTTGGTGATCAAGCAACAAGCATTCATTAAGCGATTGATGTTAAACTGAAAAGATGGTATATCTTCATTGCAAATTCATGAATTACAATGTATGAGATGAAAACGTGGGTAGAGGGGCTACTCCCCACACCCTAGTGTATGAGACTACTCGCTCATGGCAAGAACAAAGAAGGAGGTGGGAAGAGAGAGAGAAAGCATCATCTCCACACAGGAGGGAGGAAGGTTGACCCCTTGGAGGAGAGAGGAACTATCTTCACGATGTGTGGTTGTCTTGATGAAGAATCATCCACTTCCCACCTTCTTATGTTGATGAGAGATGAGGTACCTTGAAGATGGAGTATGGATCTTGAACCGGAAGCCTTTGGGTGAAGGATGAAGGTAAAACAACTCTGGAGTGATTGGGGAAGCCTCTAGGCATCCAAAAAATTGATGGCAAATGAGGACTCATTAAGTCATATTTATAGGCTTCCAAGGATTCCCAAACGATCTTTGGACCGTTTGGGTCTTTAATGGTTTGGGGACCATTTGGCATCAAATGGTCTCAGGACCGTTTGGGTTTCATTCGGTCTCCAGACCATTTTAGTTCATTCGGTCTTGGGACCGTTCGAACTTCATTCGGACTCCAGACCGTTTGCCTTTATTCGGTCTCTGGACCGTTTGAGCTCATTCGGTCTTGGGACCGTTTGGACTTCATTCGGTCTCCAGAACATTTTCCTTTATTTGGTCTCGAGACCATTTGAGTTCATTTGGTCTTGGGATGATTTGGACTTCATTCGGTCTCCAGACTGTTTGCCTTTATTCGGTCTCAGGACCATTTGAGTTCATTCGGTCTTGCGACCGTTTGGACTTCATTCGGTCTCCAGACCGTTTGCCTTTATTCGGTCTCGGGACCGCTTTGAGTTCATTAGGTCTTGGGACCATTTGGACTTCATTCGGTCTCCAGACCATTTGTCTTTATTTGGTCTCGGGACTATTTGCCTTTATTCAGTCTCGGGACCGTTTGAGTTCATTCGGTCTTGGGACCGTTTGGACTTCATTCGGTCTCCAGACCATTTGCTTCTTTTGCAATTTTTTTGGTTTTGTTCTGTAAGAAGAATGAGATAAATGTTAGTTTAATGGTGAATTCGTAATAATGCAGAGAGTTAAGCATTATATCTAATTTATCTAAGAAAGAGTATGGAAAATTAAGAAAAACTAGTAGGATAACATCACAAAATGGGAGGTTATCAACGGGTGGGAATATGTCTTCCCAGAAAACCACTGCCAAAGTTCTACAATGTGGTTTTTTAGGCCAACCATTTTTAAAGATGCTTATGACAAACTTGCCTATGCAATTAGTGTCAACAATAAAGAAACATCTCCAGGCATGATGAGATGCCCCTAACATAATGGCAAGAATTGGAAATTTTCAATGTCTGGGGGATCAATTACATGGCACCATTCCCTCCATCATGTAAGTTGTCATACATCTTGGTAGTAGTGGACTATTTCTCTATATTGGTTGAACCCATTCCCACAGTCTCATGTGACTCAATGCCTATCATCAAAATGTTTGAAGACATCATTTTTCCACAATTTAGAGTTCCACGAGTCGTGATATTAGACGGGGCATCTCACTTCACTGAAAAGAAATTTGAATTGCTACTAAAAAGTATGGAGTAAACCATAGGATAGTGTCCATGTATCATCTCCATATACGGCCGGTTTGAAGTCTCAAACTGACAGATCAAAACTATACTGGAGAAAACTATCAGCAGAACAAGGAAAGACTACGTCGTGCATCTTAGAGACGCTCTATGGGCCTACTGAACCGCGTTAAAAACACCACTTGGAACAACCCTTTTTTGTTTAGTCTATGGGAAATCTTGTCATCTACTAGTGGAAATAGAGCACTAGGCTATCTAGGTAATAAAAGCCCTTAATTTTGATCAATCTACTATCAAGGAGAATCGACTGCTGCAATTTCAGGAGCTAATCGAACTCAGAATGTGAGCTTACAAAAGTACACACATGTATAATGAACTGACTTTAATCTGGAATGACCATCATATAAGAAGAAAGCACATCAAACTGGGAGATCTAGTTTTGGTTTATAACCTAAGGTTGATTCTCTTTCCAGGGAAGTGAAAAACAATATGGTATGGACCATATGTTGTAAAAAATGTCTATCCTCTTGGAGCATATGTTTTGTGGGATGAGACAAAAGGGATAATTTGTTGTGAATAGCCAAAGGAATAACAAATACTTCACCACTGGTAATTTCCCATCTCGTGAAGGCATCCAGATGAATGGGATGTAATATCCACTCAACATAAGAAATCACAAAGTCTTCATATCCTACCTAATATTTGATGATTTTTCCCTGAGGCCCAACACATCCCATAGGAAGCATTAACACTATGTCAAGCCAAATGACGTTAAAAATAAGGCGCTTCCACGAGGCAACCCAATTTTTATTTTGATTTTGTAAAACTGAAACGCAAAGAGAGAGAGAGAGAGAGAGTTTCCTTGTCACTAAAATGAATGTCTACTTTGCCCAAACGAATCACCCAACTCGCCATCTATCATCAGTCTGAATGATGACTAGAAGCAGTTGCCTCTTCTCGATGACTGATGACACTCCACATCCCCATGAAATTCACAATGATACTTCATGTCAAAGACATGTCTGACAATAAGTTTGGAATGTCTTCGATGGACGAGTAACCCAAATTGGGCCACCACAGTAAAAATCTCACCTTTTTCTATCACCTGTAGCCACAATGTCACAACCAATGATCCAAGATATGCCAAGCATCTCTGGAAATACTGGACATCCACCGCCCTAAGTCATGGTGCAAAGATGTTGATATTCTTTCTATCAAGTTGCCACCAGGACAAATATGCCCCTGCATCCCAAGTGCACCATGATGAATATCTACGACATCCTGACCACCAATAGAGTATATGACTACCCTCTTCAGGATACATACAAGGTGTTCCTAAGTTAAGAACATCATAGCCACCATGAAGAAATCCAGAAATTTGGCTTATCCCTTCCTCGGTGGACCTGTAGTGATACCCTATTGAAATTGGGAATAAAATGCCTTGTGGATGATGTCCTTTACCATAGTCAGATTCACTCCTTCATGTATCACACCCATCCAGTTTTTCCAACACTTACAATGTAGTTTCTCCTCCTTTAAAAAAACAAAGTTCTACTAATGAGTGGATTAGCTGTGCATTCCAATTATTTAGAGAAAACCTCAAACTCATCTCTCACCAAATTCTTGATATTATCTTCTAGGACATCGATAAGGATTGGTTGTTTATTTGTGATTCACTAAACCATCCTCACCCCGACTACAATGTAGATGAATTTTGGTTCAAAATAACTGGAAAATCCGGTCCCAAATATGAAAACATGAAAGAATCCATGATACATAGCCCTATGATATGATATCTCCATAGGATGCTTTTGTGCACAATTTTTTGCAAGGATTCCACTCAGGGTGTCATCACCACCACTGACCTCTATGCAATTTTATGTGTTCTTCATCAGCACCCCTTTCATTGGGGAAGCACTTTCATCAAGCACCTTGGGTTGCAACTCTCTCGTGTCACAAGTGGGTAATTCAATCAGGGTGGTATGGTATCTACAATTTCCCCCATTTTGGGTTGACACAAAGTTGTTCAACAAAATGGGATCCAATGCAAGATTGATATCCCTTGTCTAATGTTTGGGAAAGTTCTCCAACTAGGACCCCTGCTAGATACCTAAGCAGTGATTATTCTCAGTTCTTTAGCTCAATAGATCTTACCTTCTCAGGAAGAGTTTGTCATTTCTAATTAGGCTTAAGAACTTGAGAACCTTCTCGAGAAAATTAAGCATTATTACCACACCAAATCGATGCCTCTTTCTCTACCTACCATCAACCTAAAAGTTTAGGGTACATGCTCTGGTACTAGGGTAAAAAAATGAGATAGCCACATCACTAAGAGTAAATTGGAAGACATGTATGGGGATTGTGAATATGATATTCTTAAACTAATGCTCACAGACAAGGGTGAAACAAAATATCGTATTGATGCTAAATAGTAATCTCAAGCTCGTCAACTGAACCAAATTTATCTCATGCAGCAAGCATATGAGCAATGGCATGTCAGTCGCGGTGACTACATGCCAACATCTTCAACATCTAAGGATCGTTCCCCTCCATCCTGACTTAGCCTTACTCAGAATGAGAAAAGGTTTAACTGTGGGGTGGGGGAAGTGGTAAGATTCAAAGTTTGAAAAGCTACTCTTTTATTTCTTTTATTTGCATGTGTCTTGTTTTCCATTTTCTTTTTAATTTTTTATATGAGTTGTGGCCTTTACGTAGCCGGCCATTTT
Source organism: Alisma plantago-aquatica (assembly GCA_963693085.1). Lineage (NCBI taxonomy): Eukaryota > Viridiplantae > Streptophyta > Magnoliopsida > Alismatales > Alismataceae > Alisma > Alisma plantago-aquatica. The sequence continues at coordinate 60,002,960 of OY856411.1, forward strand.
GATGTATGAAAAAATTGAAAATACATGAATGAAATTTTCACACTTTTTTTAAGCTAACCCATGCAAAAGGAAGTTTTAAGGAATAAACATGTTTTCAATAGATTTGATCCCTGATGATAACAATTGACCATTCTTTCCCCTTCAAATGACGATAAGAAGAATGAGTCTGAAAGGTCAAGCCACACTTGCCTCCGATATGACTTGCAACAAAATTTTGTAAACACTACTTTACCTTATTAAATAAATTCACTAATATAATGTGATGATTTGATTACAATGTAGCAATAAAACAAAGAAGCACAAGTCAGCCACTTGTTCTCACTCATCTTCCATCATTTGTTATCTCTTCACCATCCACAAAAAGAGAAAGAAAAATATTTTCCCACTATATGCCAAATCATAAGTCGAGGATGGCATCCCTTCCATAAAGGCACCTCCTTTTTTACTTTTGTCTACAGACATGACATAAATCAAAGAGGCCAATGAGCCCAAAATAAAACATGTGGTCAATGTAATTGCAACAAAATAAAAGTCTCGAGTCAAATAGAAGAGATACACATAAAATAATTGAATCCCAAATAAGGTATCGAGTTGAATATAGGATAGACTAAGGGATCAAGTTTGTGCATGTCTTTCTTTCACTTTCATCCAATTTTTCATGCCCAGGGGACTTATCAAAGTTCTCCCCAAAATAGCCAATGAGCACTGACTTGTACTTTCTTCTATTTCTGTGGACATATCAGGAGTATTATTGAGATGAAATTAGTTCGTCACTGGTTGTGGAGTCTAGAAAATGGAGGAACAAGCCCCAATTGGGGGATATCCATGTATAGATGCATAACCCCAAAGGACTAAGGTCGCTTGATTATGTTTTGTGGAAGGGGACCAAAAATTTTGCTCAATTGGGAAAGGAAAGTGTAGATCCTAGTATCAATTGTTGACCTCATTTTTATTTTTCTTTACTTGGAATGAGAAAAGGATTAAGTCTAGCGTAGTTTGATGAGTGTATTTATACACATCTTTACATGTTGTTTTACTCTCTGTTTACAAGTTGTTGTGTTTCTATTTGTAGTTTTAACTTTATATTCACTTAAATGCAATTATCTTCTCTATTATGATCTTTAATGCATTATATATATTTTTATGCAAAACCTGCCAAAAACGCATGGAAATGCCCAGATGGACAATCAAGCCATCATGATGTTATGTATCTAGGGAAGGAAGGTCCAGGAAGCCTTACATTATTCACCTTCCACCCACCTAGTGAAGCGATCAGCTTCTCCATTCGCCCGACTAGATCCACTCTCTACCCAAAGTCTTCTAGATTCTTCCGTTTTAATGCACACTCCCAACATCCAGTCCATTTTGAGTCAACCCATGCTGGTTTGTCAGAGAACCAGATGCAAGGCCCAAATTGAGCAACCCACGTGAGTCTCCTATTGAACCAAGTATAGGCCATACATTTAGCTGCCTTCGACTGCAAGTATTAACCATTAGGGTTTCGGTAGAAAGGAATGCATCTATAAAAGGGATCCATTTTTGTCCTTTCTAATGGGTCTCTGATTGGTGATTAGAAGCCACATTGTATAGTGCAAACACTACCAAGGAGCGAGGAGGCGGCAACCACAGTGGAGAGATTGGTATTCCTGCACCAGGCGTCAAGGCCCCCTCTACTGTTCTTTCTATCTTTTTGATGTTGTCTCTTGCCATGAGAAAGTAGAGATTTTTGATGGGGCATGGGGACTAGCCCAAACAACATGTATTTTATCCTAGTTTATATTTAAACTCAACAATATTACAACTAAATAAAGTATCATTCTGCTTATTTCCTTTCCATGCAAATTGACATCTTATTTTACATATATGTTACAATCATGGATATGCAAGTTTCTGTGAGCATGATTAGAACACTAGAATTAACTTTTTATCCCCCTGATGTGTTAGTAAGGGGTAGTGAGCTGACTGGGATACAATCTTCTAACATGTTGAGGATGATCGGTCATAAGTGAGGGAGTCCATTTGAAATATGTAGGGAACTTGGGTGTAGAGGATGGTCGTTTCCAAAGGAGTTTAGTCCAAGTGAAGACTTGTATCTCGTCAGGGTGCAACAACGAAGCCTCTTTTTAACAGTTTCTATTGAATAGTTAGATCTCATTAGGATTATTGTGTAGGCTTGGGTAGCAAAACCCAATGACCCAGTCCTCTTTGTTATCATCCATTTACTACTTAATCTTTGTTTCTATTGGAAACAATTTAGTTTAATCAATCAATCAACTTCTTAGTGTTAAATATTACTCTTAAAACTTCTAAATCTATGTAACTACTTAAAAAGGTTGTCCTTTGGGTTCAATCCCAAATTAGGATTGCACTTGTGTGGACTGGGGAACTAGTACACTGCTTTTGATTAAACCTAGGAGTTATTCTTTGAAGGATTTTCTTGGGGTGACATTTGGAGCCCCATCATTGAGTTAAGTACCTTAGTGTGTATTTCCCTCATTGATGTTGAACCCTAGATTTCCAACGAAAAGATCTAACCTTATAGAATGAGTCATTAGAAACTATGTATGTTGCTATCTAGGTGAGGGAGATGTCTTAAAAACCAAGATAGTGATATGATTTGTGATGTCCATGATGAGCCTCATACTAGAGATAGTGGATCAATGTAAAGGTATCTAGTTTTTACCCTTTTTTAAATTTGGGTAGAATTTTTGTTATGGGCAGATGGTTGTGGTTAGGAAGTCTTATTGAATATAGATAAGTCTTAGATTCAGTAGCTCATGCTTGTAAATATCTTTTAGATACAAGTGAGATAATCCTGAAACCTCAATGTTGATGATAATGTTATTCCTTCAATGATGCATGATACATGAAATATTCTCATTTTTAAGTTAAAATTTTCATATATGTATGAAACGTCAATCCCATAAGCAAGACCAAATATGATACCATAACATATATGAAAGATGTAAGTTTGAAGTCATGAACTTGATACCATGATGCCTTTGAATTTTAACTTCAGTAATCATGAATACAATGCTTAATTTCCAACCCAAAATGGGAAGTAATGTACCTAATTGGGAATAATTGGTGGAACCAATCCATGCATGCAATTTGTAACTTGATGAAAATATGAGGATGATGACACCCTTAATTCGAATCTATGATGAAGAACATGTCCACTTGAGAATTTGATAACATGTTTCTGATAACACACCATGAGCTAGTGTGAATACATGAATAAAAGCCCAATCTAGTGGGGATAAGGGATGTGAAAATCGTAATGTAAAGATGATGTCAAGATATGATAAAACACCAAGTAATATTAAATCATTGGTATTAGAATATACTTGATGATGATAACCTAGTTTCTCACCCAATAGTGTTGGATTCATTGACACCTAGGTTTGGTTGCCTAAATATGACAAATATTGACTTTGACCCTTGTCTATGATCTTGAATGAATTTCGGGGTTGAAATTTCTTTCAAGGAGGGAAATATGTGACAAATTGACTTTTATCTCACTGATATTGTACTCTTTCTCTCTCATCAAGTGGCCTCCTACTCAATTTAATGTAAATTCAATAATTTGAATGTGGTGATGCTCAAATCTGGTCACATCAATGATAAATTTTACCATGTGTGACATTAATTAGAACTACTAAACACACTTGCATGCTTTAATGAATTATTGTATTTTAATTGAAATATAACCTATTTAGTATATTTTCCTCACTTTTTAATGTGTATCAAGTTGCACATGATTTAAATATGAATCCAACACCATAAGAATTTCCTCAATTGAACTTATATACCACAAGTTATGTCATTTGGATCTTTTTCTCCTTAAATCTATATTTAAATCTCATTCTACCCTCTTTTTTATGCATGTGGGCCAACTAGGGTCTTTTGGGCCCAAAAAGAAGATGTGTTGCCCACTTGCATGGAAGGTGCCATTTTTCTTTCTTTTTTGACTTGTATCATCCCTTTGATTTGAAAACTTTTGGCCCTTAGATTTGTGTCCACAGATAGGGATCTTTGATCAAATGAAATCGGTAGCTTCTTCTACCTCAATATGGAGTAGGTGGTGGGTGTAGCTCTACCTCCACCTACTCTTGCAATGATACCTACCAATACATCCTATCTCGCCCCCATTTTCTCATGTGGATGTGGTTTTGTTCCTCTTTCTTGTTGCTCTATCTATTACCTCTATCCTTTTCTGCTTTCATGAACCCTTGATGAGTGCTATTTCAGAACTTCTTTTTCTACAAACTATTAAGCTTGTCACATAGAAATACTCAATTCATCTCTTGAAATTTCACAAATTAATATTTTCTCATTTTTATCAGAAATCTAACAATCATATGCATTATAGTGCATATTCAGGAACTGAATCGATCGTCTGACATCACCAATCGATCGTTTCACTATCACAAACCAATCGTCTCAATGGTTCAACTGCTCATTTTGCGTTCTGGCATTGATCATTGATCTTGACCAGACGACCAGCTAGATCACCCGATTCCCAGTCCAAACGCTCGGCCCTAGCCCTATTTATGGGAAGAAACACACTTTTGACTATACCACCACCCTAATTAGGGTTGGCAGTCAATCACTTAGTGGCCGCCATCCACCAACGTCCAGCTGATCGGTTCACTTCTGAACCGGTCGGTTGGCGGCTCGCAGACAGCCAAAAAGCTAGCCGTCAGCCATTTCTTTTACCCTAAACCTTATGTATACCGCCCTCCTTCTCCTATAAAAGGAGGGGCACTTCCTTCTCATGGGGGCATCTAGGATTTCACTTTTTATGGGCATTCTGAAGCATTTCTATTATTGTTTTCATCTCTAGTTCTGCAATAAAGTAGATTTTTCTTCAAACATTGTTCTTTCTTATATTGTTCTTGTCTCTTCATTCTGCTTCAGTTCTAGATCTTCTTTTCTCTGATTCTTTAGTTTTGGAGCAAGGAATTAAGAATTTGGCCATTTTATTGTCTCTAGCATAAGGATTAACCTCCTAATTTTGGACTAGACTATGGCTTCCGTGCTTTCTTCCTCAGTCTCCCCCTTCTCCTCAACTATTAGTGAGTAGTTCTTTATCGAGGCAAGGGGAATAGCCCCTTAGCCATGGTTTGATAGGATTAATTTTAGTCGATTCCTTTAGACGATGATTGGTTTATTAATTTGATAATCTAGAGAATTAATTACTCGCTTAGATGTTTTGTTAATCCGGATGGATATGACCATGGAAATCCGGGTTTAGAACGATAAACAAATTTGCATAGAGATTTTGAAGTGACCGCAGATTTATCTCTTTTTTGGTTGAAGGACTAGGAAACATGAGCACCAGGACCAATGGGCTCATGAGAAGTTCATCTTTTGTGTTTCTTTTGTGATTCACATGTCGTCGTCTATTTATCGATTAATAATTAATTTGTGTTTTTACCATGGCTAAGGTGGTGAAAACCCCTAAAGCCTCGATTCTTCTCCTTTGATTACAACCGTCGATTTTCTTGTTTACTCTAGTTTTTAGTCTTTTAATTCATAACTTCTTTTTGTGCTAACAATATTTTTTGTTTACCTTTTACAGGGAAAATAATATTTTGTTTAAGTGCAATTTCAATTTTAGCATTTTCTTTCTTGTTTTAGTGTAATCAACCAAACAACCATTCTGACTTTTACTTTCCATTTTAAATCTGAAAATATCAAAAACAAATAAAATAAGTTCTTCAAATAATTGCGTTTTTAAGAAACAATCTTCAAAAGTTGTCCTTTGGGATTCGACCCTTCTATACTAGCCTTAACCGGAGAGTTAAAAGGATTAAACTCTAGGATTAACAATCTTAGTGATTGGTGTGTGACATTCCCGGATTTTCTAAAACTTAATCTAATGTGTGACATCCCAATTGAAACCCTCACCTCAGCGAGAATCCCAATTTAAACATCCCACACTAGGCTAAGAAGAATAAAATCAGAGGAAGTCATGAGGAAACAATCAGTACCGCATGTACATGAACAATAATAAAACCATACACACATGTTCACCATTCAACATATAATTACAACATGAATTGTTACAACATTTGATATTACATATTGAATAGAAAACTTATACATATACATGTACTACCACTAAACTACAGGATCTTAAGACAACAGGTCCACTTGTACATCAGCTCGCCACACAACTCTCAACTATCTTGGATCTTCAAGCGCATAACCACAACCTAAACAAAGGATTACATGCGGTACACGTCAGCACAATATTTCAAGAATATTGTACTAAGTACGCCTACGTTCCTTTTATATACCTCTCATCATATCTTGGCAATAAGATAAAACTAATGTACTTGACAGTAACAGAAGAATATAAGAAAAGCATATACTTGCACAAAGATATTCATTAACAAAAGAGAACACATATTTTAAGCTTATTTCCATCATATATCTCGTGCATCTGCCCCTAGGGCTTTGATGTCTTTAGGCCTTTTCATATAAATCATATATCTGCCCCTAGGGCTTTGATGTTACATCTGCCCCTAGGGCTTTGATGTTACATCTACCCCAAGGGTTTGATGTTTGTCAATACACTGTACTACCAAAGATTTTAGTGCTATCATATGATGGATCAGATATTTTATGTTTCATGTGTTCATAGACATAGGTACGGAAAATAAAGCAACCTATCATGCAAGAACAATCATATCATCCAATATCATATGCCATGTATTTTACTACACATATAACACAAGAATATTGTATAATAAGCCAAGTAAGAGGTAATGGTGTACCTTCTAAAGATATATTACTAATCATCACATATAATCTTGATGTCAACTATATTCTTGGTCAACCCTGATTAAGACAAGATTACATATCACTATTAGGTTCTCATCATCGTTAGCCTTAGTTATGTCCATTTTAGGGCTTGCTTACTCATTTGGATATTTGCATCATTACTTGCATTCTTGTCTTAGATTTATCTTACTGATGTCATTTTCTAGGTTACATCTCATTATCAAAGTTCATCATTTGAACATTAGATCCCATATCCTTTTTGTGCACATTTTAACCCTAGGTTACATCATTAACCTAGATTAGGGTTTTGTAACATGTATTAAGATTCATCTTCATATAACATGGATTATGTTCATCATTATGATCTAATAATTAAAATTGAGGTTCCATATATTGATATGAGCTTTTTCTGTGAATTTCATTATATATTGAGCATGCATGTATTTATTGCATTTTATTTAGGGTTATAAGCCCTAAGAAGGCATATAGAGCAAATTACAAGATTTTGTGTATCAACATCATGATTACTGACATCAGATGGATTACAAATATGATTTGTCACTTACTGGTATTTTCTCATAATTTTTGGTCGATGTTTGATATTTATTATCTATCAATTAAGCATTACACATCGTACATGATATCACTGATATTTAAGCATCAAAAGACTGATATAAAGGGGCCATGTTGTTCTACTCATTTTTCTGAACGGTTTGGTACCTTGTTTGTATTTTTCAGATAAACGAGCTATTTATTATGCATTATACAAGAACTAAGCATTTTCTGGGATATTTACCTTAAGCGACCAATTGGATCGCGCCACGTGGCCATTAAGGTTGTTGCAGCTCCCCTTCTTGCTGCGTCCGGTTCTTGGTTGATCTGGTCAGGTTCACTAATGGGTTCAGGGGTTCTTGCTGGTTCACTACCTCAGGACCAGGTTGAGTCGGTCCTCTCTTCCTTCTTTGTCTCGCGTCTGGGTCCCGAGCAGGACTCTGTTTCCCGTGCGTGAGTGACCGCCGTCGTGAGGTCCTTCTCCGGTTTGAGATCTCACAGCTCCCCCTCCTCCTTGCAAACTTCTAAGACCTTATGGACCTCCGACTAGCCTCCCTCCATACCGGCGGCGAGTTGGCTTCAGCGATGGTGTCTCCTCGTTCCTTCTCCAGTTCTTGGCCACGACTCTAGGTCTCCCTTCGGGTAGGAGCGCCGCCGTCACTTGGGATGATGCCGGAGAGCAGTCCCAGTACTTCCCTAGCTCCTTGTCAGCATTTCATTGGTTGCCGAATTCAACTCCTCGAAGTCTCTCCTCCACCTCTACACCTTTCTCACCTTCAACCTATCTATGTTTCCTCTCTGGTCTCCTTTCTCCATCGTCATTTCTCGGCTCACATGCTCCTCGTCGTCACCTCTATGCCTGTCGTGGCTGAGGGTGTTGCAGTTTGGTGGGAGGAGGAGTGCCTGAGCATAGGTAAGCCTCCACCACCAACTCTGGATGCCAACTCAGAGTTCCAGACCGATGAGGAGAAGCTGGTGATAAAGTTCCCCAAGCTGAACCCGTCGGATGAGGAGTTTGTCCCTCTCCCTGTTGGTATGAGTAGGAAGGCAAAGTTGAGAGAATCTCATTTCCTCACCTCTCTCAGTGCCCATAAGGTGTGAGGAAACTCTATAGATAACCCACGATTGCAGCTACTCAGGTGAGATCGTGGCATCGAGGATGGGCCATGATCACCCCATGTCTCGGTAGAAACCGTTGGGGGTTGGGGACAAATGCATAGCCATCTGATCCACGATCTACGGTCCATATTAAGGCTAGCTACAACCCAATCCACGGATTCCCTTAAGTCAAGGGCCTCAACCATCAGATTATCCATGAACTGCCAGGATTTGCCCACGCAGACGCAGCCCAAACCATGGGGCGCGTGAGACATCCATATTAAGCCTAACTTAGTTCTATAAATCCTCAATAATGTGCATTATTTCACAATTTTCAAACCTAGATAACTTCCTCTAGGATCCTTCGATTGCCACCAAATTTTAACCATAGCTTTACTAATTCCCAAGATACATTCTACTTAAATTTGGTGCCAAAACTTAACTGTCTGATTGGTCAACTAAGTTCCTGAAAGGACATTAAATATAGGAATCTTAATCATGATATCAAAATCATCCAATACTAAAACTTTACCAAATCACTTAGGATTCTCAAAAGTCCACTCCATCACATCCTATACACCTTAAGAAAAATTTCGTCGTTGAAATTATGCCAGAAACCACTTTATCACATCATATACATCTTAAAAGAACTTTCATCCTCGAAAGTAAACCATACTCATACTTTCAGGGAAAACCATATCTTGCCTTCATCCACATGTAGGCACTATTCTAGGTGAAACATATCCAAAACAAAGCTCCAGAACTATATCCAAGCCACTATTAGGATGTCTTATAACATCTAAGGTGAACCACCCTTCCATTAAAGATTTAAACAAGTGTTTAAAAACTATGATTATGTCATGGCATATCTCATATGTTAGGGCTGCATCCTTTTCTTTATCCTTGCATTAGGGTTCCAATATCGTGTTACCATGTTCTAAAGGAGTTAACTAAAGTTAGCCCATCATACCAAGGTTTCATCAACATTTTATTGAGCTAATTTGTTAGAACATGTTCAACATTAGCATATGCCTTTTAGGGAGGGAGTTAACTAAAATTAACTCACTTTATTCATCTAGATCAAATCAAGGTGTTATAATCATTATCTTGAGATAAATGTTTCATTCAACACTAGGATTAACACGTCATGTAACATGTTTCATTCCAATGAACTTATTTCATTTCTCATAATTGATGCCACGTTTACTACTGATTTCATCACAAGATTAACCAACATTATCACATTATCATCGTTATTCATGTATATGGTTAACCATTAATGCATTTATATCTATTAACCATATCTAGGTCTCCATCATATCATGTCTATATATATCACTTCTCAAGATCAGATCACATCCTTTCATAAATTATATCATGGTTGTGCTAAACAAACTTGTACAAGTGGCTTGTAAAACATGTATTAAAACTTTATATAGTCTAAATGAGGTTCCTCTAACCCTTACCATGAGGGTATTGTCGTGCTCAGTCTCTCTAAGCTAACTCAACCCTATGAGTATCTCATATGCATATACTTTATCTTTCCTCTCCTAGTCTAGGGTTCTCGAATTACCTCATTGGCACTAGAGACAACATTACATGATCTAGCCACATAGGCACAAACCGAAACATGATATGGCATACTCTTCATATATCTCTAACCATGAAACATCTTACCCAAATCTATCTTATATACACCACTAGATTCCTATGTGGGAAACGACCAACCCGAGCATGAGGCTTCACAGAAACTAACATAGCTACCTCCTCCAGGGTCTTGGGCTCTCTCCCTCACCCAGATGGCAGGTTCTCATATTTATACTCACATATGCACATATAACCAACCTCTCTCTATCTCTAGTGTTTGGTCCTCCCAAGGACATCTAGGGGTTCAACAAAACTATAGGAATCGTAGATAAAACAACTCAACTCATTCACTCAGGTGTATTCTAGTTTAGGACATATCATATCACATATTTCTCATAATCTCATGTCTTGGAGTTTAGGTTCTCTGACCTTCTCCCACTGGGTCTCTGTAACACCCCTCCCTAGGGTTACATACATAACCAGCGGAAGCACAGCCTAATCCCCAACATTATCCATAATGTGGGGTACTTGGCATTTCGGGGAGGGACTATCACAACCATGATATTCATTGCACAAAATAGAGTTTAAATAAACCATCACAGGATCAAGATTACAATTTCTCATTATCAAACCTTAACAAAGTTTACATGTGCATACATATGGCAAAAGGAAAAAGATCTATAAATTGGGTATGGTTGGCACCCCACTAAAACTCTTCTCCTTGAAGGTCCTTGAGCTAGGGTTTCCTTCTTAGGTGGACCTCCCTCCTTAGCTAGCTTCCAACATGTGGGCATCACGCCCCCAGCCATGCATCAAACAAATGGTAAGTGGATTGAACATGTTATAATATAAGAAAACTTGAAAATTAAAAATAAGCATTAACATTAAACATTGAACATTGAAAACATTTTCTTTTAGATCAATTTCTTTAATCTTAACCTATATAAGTAACCTCGGATTGCACAAATGTGCCTCTTCTCTTATGCACTGAAGTGACTCTTAGGTTGCACCGAAGTGCCTCTTCTCTTATGCACCGAAGTGCCTCTTCTCTTATGAGGTACTTATATAAGCTTCACATTAATATTTTCTTCTTTCTCTTAAAGCTCTTATCTTTACATTTAACTTCATTTGTAACTTTATCATTAAGATACATGATGATGATGCGAAACATAATATGCAATTCAATTCATCTTAACTTTACTGACTTTAGCAATTAGGAACAGTAAATAACATAAACATGGCATTCATTGCAAAATTCATATATGCATAAATAAATCAACCAATTTAACTATGTTCAATTGAATGGACCACTTACTTTTTCACTTAGAGAGTGAATTCTCTCTCTTCCTAGGTTGAGTGAGTCCTAACCACTCTATGGGTCTAAAGAACCCGAATTTCCCTGTGCATAAGATATGTCACATCAAATATATATAATATTCATAATATTAAACCCTAGATTCATTTCTACAAAATCAAGTGATGTTGATTTAGTATCCGACTCTAAAAACCACATATTCGGATTCCTCTCGAAAAATCCTTTCCAAAACATATTTTTGCTCATTTTTCTAAGCATCGAGCGATTTACTACGAATTAACAAAAATGGGCCAATCAGAAATTAGAAATAGGCCACATGGGCCAATGAGAACCTGCCATTCAGGCGCGGGTCTCGCCCAGGTGGATTGGTAGGTCAAAGCGCTGAGAATCTGTGAAAACTCGAAAATGCCCTTGTAGGTGAAATGCATCGATTAGAAAAGAATGACCCTCTTGGTCATATTGTGACCTGAAACATTCCCGAGCTGCTCCTTTGCGATCTATGGCTCGAGCCATGGTCTGGAGCTGAAAGCTCCTTGATCTGCTATAAAATGGGGGAAGTTCACAGGGAAACCAAGGCTACTAGTGAACTCTTAGTACCCAGACGAAGCCATCAGGCTAAAATTCTAGCCGTGAGATGAACTGGAGCTTCAAGTAGTTGCTCTCGTCATGGACCTGTAAAATGGCAAGACGGCGATGCCGATCTATCGAGGAGAGCGAGAGGAAGGGAACAAAACCCTGAAGACGGATTCACGGAGGCGAGTTGTGAATGAGGGAAAAGTTGAATGAGGCAAAAGCAGCCAAGAAGGGCCATGCGGCGAGAAACAGAGGTCGGCGGCTCGGAACAGGGGTGGCGGCCAAGTACCGGAATCCAGCGAGGAATCACCTGCCAAAGCCATAAAAGCACTCCTGGAGGTGTGTCAGAGTCCCAGGAGGTGATAGGTGGCTCGAGGGACCACTGGGAAAGGTCGGCGGCAAGAAACCAAACCAAGGCCAAGCATGAGGTTGCAGGTTGCTATAGGACCCGCCGATTGGGACGATGTCAAGGCAAACTGAGAAAGCCAAAACGTAGCTTAGGTGCCAAGGATGCTTACCGCGCTCACTATCGAGCCGAGGTGGACCAACGAGGCCGGGCGAACTCGAGGTTTCCGTAGATGGAGGCTGAGTAGGTCTGGGTAATCGGGGATACGGAAGGGGAAATTGAAGGTGGAGGAGTACCTAGTGAAGGTATTCGATGCTCTTGGGCTGATTAAAAAGGAAAGAGGGGCTACCCGAGCCTCTTGCAACTTTATGGCAACGAGGGGGAAACCTGCCCTTTTGGGCGTTTCATCAAAAGAGAGAGATGAAGAGTGAGTAATGGATCGTTGGGTTCAGGAGAGTCTCGCGAAACCGCTGGTCAAGAAATCTTGGAGAAAGGTGGAATGATGAGGGAGAGCGGGGTCAGAGAACACACAGCCTGTGACTCGACTTCATTCGCGAGAGAAACTGAGGAAGAAGGTAACTGGCATACCATTGGATCTTGATCCAATGGTTGACGTGCACCCGCGTGAGGAATAAAATAGAAGTAACGCATGACGAAGATATAAATCCGACTTTAGGGAAAAATCAAAGACATTAAATACAAATCCTTTTCAAATTATAATCCAACCTTCCCTAATTTAATTGGAGGGTCAAACAAACTCCAAATGAGCCCAAATTTGGACCATTGACCAATCAAAGGATCTAGAACATTCCTAGCCAATTATATTTAGGTTTTCTCAACGTTTGGTCTACGTTTTCTATTTTTGTTCCTTATCTTAATTTAAGATTATAAACTAATTAAATAATTAATATAAAGGTTTCTTTTGTGAGTTCTTGCTCCAAATTACGAGATAAATGATATTTGTCTGTTTCAAAATCATTCCACACCTCTTTATGGCCTTCTTGTGTACTTTATTTGGAGGAGAGAGAAAAATGAATATTAAAGGATTTATCTTGAAATCTATAAAAAGGAAAAGCATACTCATTACCCAAGTGATTTGAATTTCGAATTTCTTGCTTCTTTATCTTTCTCTTTCTCTTTCTGTTTCTCTTTCCCTCCCATTACTTTTAGATTTATTTGATAAAAGAAAAAGGGAGGCATATTACCAAGATTACACGAATATTTACAATGCATTAATATAGAGGAAAAACTTGTTTCGAGCCTTTTCTTATTTCTATTTGCATTGAAATCCTATAGGAAAAACTATTTTAGACAAATTGCATTAAGGCCATTAACAAAATATTATTTAAAGAAAACTACATAAAAGGTTTTATTTTACTCATAAAAATTAGGGATGTTACATTACTACCCACCTTAATAAAAATTTCGTCCTCGAAGTTTCTCTAGGCTACCCACCTTAGGGATTTTCATATTTTTAACATAAAGCATTGATATATTCTCATTACCATGTCAAACCATATTTCCATACATTGCATGAAAGATAAAGTTCTGAAAAGAAAAGAACTATCCTACTAGACTCTACTCAGTCTTATCATCATCACTATCATCTACCATAGCAAAGATTCTAGCATGTCTCTTCTCTTTAGGTGCTTGGTTGACATTAGGCTCTTTCTTCTGGAACTTGGGGTAGTTAGGTCTAATGTGGCCTTTCTCGCCACAAGCATAGCAAACACCTGTTCCAAACCTACATTCACCTAGGTGATATTTGGAGCACTTACCACATTGGGTCTTCCCATCCTGGTTTGCATGCTGGTTTGGAACAACTTCAGTCGGGGCCTTCCTTTTCTTATCGTTGTGGTGATTGGATTTGTGGTTGTTGTGATGACTCTCCTTCTTCCAAGCTCTTCCTAGATGATCCTCTAACTCTAGGGCAGCATCTAGGGCACTCTGGAGTGTACGGTGCCCACATCCTACCAAGGCAAAGCTAAGGTCTGGCTTGAGACCTCAAATGAACTTCTTGGTCTTGTGACTTTCATCATAGTCGTAGTTGTACTTCTGCAGGATCCGAAACTTCATCGCATATTGGGTGACCATCATGTCACCATGTTGACGTAGATTCCGAAATTCTTCCTCCTTCTTCTCGATCATGGCCTCAGATATATAGTGGTTTTTGAAGGCTTCAGAAAATTCCTCCCATGTGAATGGAGGAGCATCAGCTTCACGAGAGCCTAGTAGGTTCTCCCACCAAGTCCTAGCAGCACCCTTCAGCATATGTGTCCCAAAACGGACCTTGGAGTGGTTGGGGCAGTCTAGGTCACGGAAGTAATGTTCCATGTGCTGCATCCAGCTCTCAGCTTTTCCCACCACGTCCACCTCTTCTTCCCCAGCAAAGGAGTCAGGCTTGATCTTCAAAAAGTCAACTAGGGAAAGCTCGGGGTTGACCCTAGGGTTGTTCATTTGTCCTTCTCCTCTTCCCATGGCAGTGGCTAGTGCTCTAATAAGGACATCAAAGGGAACCATGGGGGTTTCATGATGTGGAGATCCTCGTTGTTCTCCCATGCTGACAGATTCACCTTCATCTCCATCCATGGCTACCTTTTCGTTCTCACCTTTCTTCTTAGGAGCCATCACTGTGAAAAATACATAAACTACATGAGATCATGAGAAAAGCCTGGTGGCCAACCATATTTTGGCTCTGATACCATTATTGTAACACCCCTCCCTAGGGTTACATACATAACCAGCAGAAGCACAGCCTAATCCCCAACATTATCCATAATGTGGGGTACTTGTCATTTTGGGGAGGGACTATCACAACCATGATAATCATTAAACAAAATAGAGTTTAGATAAACCATCACAGGATCAAGATTACAATTTCTCATTCTCAAACCTTAACAAAGTTTACATGTGCATACATATGGCAAAAGGAAAAAAGATCTATAAACTGGGTATGGTTGGCACCCCACCAAAACTCTTCTCCTTGAAGGTCCTTGAGCTAGGGTTTCCTTCTTAGGTGGACCTCCCTCCTTAGATAGCTTCCAACCTATGGGCATCATGCCCCGAGCCATGCATCAAACAAATGGTAAGTGGATTGAACATGTTATAATATAAGAAAACTTGAAAATTGAAAATAAGCATTAACATTAAACATTGAACATTGAAAAGACATTCATTTTCTTTTAGATCATTTTCTTTAATCTTAACCTATATAAGTAACCTCGGATTGCACAAATATGCCTCTTCTCTTATGCACCGAAGTGCCTCTTAGGTTGCACCGAAGTGCCTCTTCTCTTATGCACCGAAGTGCCTCTTCTCTTATGAGGTACTTATATAAGCTTCACATTAATATTTTCTTCTTTCTCTTAAAGCTCTTATCTTTGCATTTAACTTCATTTGTAACTTTATCATTAAGATACATGAAGATGATACCAAACATAATATGCAATTCAATTCATCTTAAATTTACTGACTTTAGCAATTAGGAACAGTAAATAACATAAACATGACATTCATTGCAAAATTCATATATGCATAAATAAATCAACCAATTTAACTATGTTCAATTGCATGGACCACTTACTTTTTCACTTGGAGAGTGAATTCTCTCTCTTCCTAGGTTGAGTGAGTCCTAACCACTCTGTGGGTCTAAAGAACCCTAATTTCCCTGTTCATAAGATATGTCACATCAAATATATATATTATTCATAATATTAAACCCTAGATTCATTTCTACAAAATCAAGTGATGTCGATTTAGAATCAGACTCTAAAAACCACATATTCAGATTCCTCTCGAAAAATCCTTTCCAAAACATATTTTTGCTCATTTTTCTAAGCATCGAGCGATTTACTACGAATTAACAAAAATGGGCCAATCAGAAATTAGAAATAGGCCACATGGACCAATGAGAACCCGCCATTTAGGCGCGGGTCTCGCCCAGGTGGATTGGTAGGTCAAAGCGCTGAGAATCTGTGAAAACCCAAAAATGCCCTTGTAGGTGAAATGCATCGATTAGAAAAGAATGACCCTCTTGGTCATATTGCGACCTGAAACATTCCCGAGCTGCTCCTTTGCGATGTATGGCTCGAGCCATGGTCTGGAGCTGAAAGCTCCTTGATCTGCTGTAAAATGGGGGAAGTTCGCGGGGAAACCAAGGCTACTAGTGAACTCTTAGTACCCAGACGAAGCCATCAGGCTAAAATTATGGCCGTGAGATGAACTGGAGCTTCAAGTAGTTGCTCTCATCATGGACCTGTAAAATGGCAAGACGGCGATGCCGATCTATCGAGGAGAGCGAGAGGAAGGGAACAAAACCCTGAAGACGGATTCACGGAGGCGATATGTGAATGAGGGAAAAGTTGAATGAGGCAAAATTAGCAGAGAAGGGCCATGCGGCGAGAAACAGAGGTCGGCAGCTCGGAACAGGGGTGGCGGCCAAGTACCGGAATCCAGCGAGGAATCACCCGCCAAAGCCATAAAAGCACTCCTGGAGGTGCGTCGGAGTCCCAGGAGGCGATAGGTGGCTCTAGGGACCACTGGGCAAGGTCGGCGACAAGAAACCAAACCAAGTCCAAGCACGAGGTTGTAGGTTGCTATAGGACCCGCCGATTGGGGCGATGTCAAGGCAAACTGAGAAAGCCAAAACGTAGCTTAGGTGTCGAGGATGCTTACCGCGCTCACTATTGGGCTGAGGTGGACCGACGAGGCCGGGCGAACTCGAGGTTGCCAGAGATGGAGGCTGAGTAGGTCTGGGTAATCTGGGATACGGAAGGGGAAATTGAAGGTGGAGGAGTACCTAGTGAAGGTATTCAATGCTCCTGGGCTGATTAAAAAGGAAAGAGGGGCTACGCGAGCCTCTTGCAACTTTATGGCAACGAGGGGGAAACCTGCCCTTTTGGACGTTTCGTCAAAAGAGAGAGATGAAGAGCGAGTAATGGATCGTTGGGTTCGGGAGAGTCTCGCGAAACCGCTGGTCAAGAAATCTTGGAGAAAGGTGGAATGATGAGGGAGAGCGGGGTCAGAGAACACACATCCTGTGACTCGACTTCATTCACGAGAGAAATGGAGGAAGAAGGTAATTGGCATACCATTGGATCTTGATCCAATGGTTGTCCTGCACCCGCACGAGGAATAAAACAGAAGTAATGCATGACGAAGATATAAATCTGACTTTAGGGAAAAATCAAAGACATTAAATACAAATCCTATTCAAACTATAATCCAACCTTCCCTAATTTAATTGGAGGGTCAAACAAACTCCAAATGAGCCCAAATTTGGACCATTGACCAATCAAAGGATCTAGAACATTCCTAGCCAATTATATTTAGGTTTTCTCAACGTTTGGTCCACGTTTTATATTTTTGTTCCTTATCTTAATTTAAGATTACAAACTAATTAAATAATTAATATAAAGGTTTCTTTTGTGAGTTCTTGCTCCAAATTATGAGATAAATGATATTTGTCTCTTTCAAAATCATTCCACACCTCTTTATGGCCTTCTTGTGTACTTTATTTGGAGGAGATAGAAAAATGAATATTAAAGGATTTATCTTGAAATCTATAAAAAGGAAAAGCATACTCATTACCCAAGTGATTTGAATTTCGAATTTCTTGCTTCTTTATCTTTCTCTTTCTCTTTCTCTTTCTCTTTCTCTTTCCCTCCCATTACTTTTAGATTTATTTGATAAAAGAAAAAGAGAGGCATATTACCAAGATTACACGAATATTTACAATGCATTAATATAGAGGAAAAACTTGTTTCGAGCCTTTTCTTATTTCTATTTGCATTGAAATCCTATAGGAAAAACTATTTTAGACAAATTGCATTAAGGCCATTAACAAAATATTATTTAAAGAAAACTACATAAAAGGTTTTATTTTACTCATAAAAATTAGGGATGTGACAGTCTCAATCTCTCTGGAGTTAACCCCAAAACTGGTCCTAGCACTAGAGGTCCTCCTTCGTAAAAGAGCTTGAGGCTCATGCTGACTCACAACTTATCATATCTTATCTCATAAAAGCATATTTACTTGCTTCATCAAAACATATCTCAAAACCTCAATATTGAACTTACATCCTCAAAGACAAACATAGATCATCACAAACTATTTTATATCATCTATATAAGACTTAGATCATAGCATCAAACTTATTCTATCTATTCCATCTATCACATATACCAAACAAGGCTCTAGACATCTAATCTAGAACTACTCTCTCTTCTAGACTGATGTCATCACTTTCACTTAGGTTGCATGACTACCTCCTACTCGTACATATGTGGGGACATATTTTTGTAATACATATACATAATAAAATATTATATAGTTTTTCTCCGATAAAACAAGCGTCAGAGAAAACTATCACGGTTCGATCTGGTTGGAATCCAAAACCAAATCCTTAAAATGAGTGCCCCACACATAGTAGAGAGTACAGTGTCATGAAAACTAGTGAAAAGGGTGAGAACAAGAGGTAGACTAGTGTAGCTACTCTAGACAATGTGCGCAATATGTCTAGGGTTTCTCTTCCCTTGATGTACATCATTCCCAAATAGTGCAACATACCATACCGCTGCACCATAAGGAAAGAACGACATCTAAGGACTTGCTATTCAACAAGCACCAGTCTAGACCCAGTTCTCAGGCATCTAGGTGCTAACCTAGAGGCTAGGTCAGATCTAGTCTCAAAAAGATGACTAATCTAACCCTAAAGATTATTAAGTTCAAGGTTCTTTAGTTTTGAGTTGCATAATGAGCAAATGTCAGGCTTTGCTATTGTTCATGCTCTGATACCACCTGTGACATACATGGATTTTCTAAAACTTAATCTAATGTGTGACATCCCAATTGAAACCCTCACCTCAGTGAGAATCCCAATTTAAACATCCCACACTAGGCTAAGAAGAAGAAAATCAGAGGAAGTCATGAGGAAACAATCAGTAGCACATGTACATGAACAATAATAAAACCATACACACATGTTCACCATTCAACATATAATTACAACATGAATTGTTACAACATTTGATATTACATATTGAACAGAAAACTTATACATATACATGTACTACCACTAAACTACAGGATCTTAAGACAACAGGTCCACCTGTACATCAGCTCGCCACACAACTCTCAACTATCTTGGATCTTCAAGCGCATAACCACAACCTAAACAAAGGATTACATGCGGTACATGTCAGCACAATATTTCAAGAATATTGTACTGGGTACGCCTACGTGTCTTTTATATACCTCTCATCATATCTTGGTAATAAGATAAAACTAATGTACTTGGTAGTAACAGAAGAATATAAGAAAAGCATATACTTGCACAAAGATATTCATTAACAAAAGAGAACACATATTTTAAGCGTATTTCCATCATATATATCGTGCATCTGACCCTAGGGCTTTGATGTCTTTAGGCCTTATCATATAAATCATACATCTGCCCCTAGGGCTTAGATGTTACATCTGCCCCTAGGGCTTTGATATTTGTCAATGAACTGTACTACCAAAGAGTTTAGTGCTATCATATGATGGATCAGATATTTTATGTTTCATGTGTTCATAGACATAGGTACGGAAAATCAAGCAACCTATCATGCAAGAACAATCATATCATCCAATATCATATGCCAAGTATTTTACTACACATATAACACAAGCATATTGTATAATAAGCCAAGTAAGAGGTAATGGTGTACCTTCCAAAGAGATATTCCTAATCATCACATATACTCCTGATGTCAACTATATTCTTGGTCAACCCTGATTAAGACAAGATTACATATCACCATCAGGTTCTCATCATCGTTAGCCTTAGTTATGTCCATTTTAGGGCTTGCTTACTCATTTGGATATTTGCATCATTACTTGCATTCTTGTCTTAGATTTATCTTACTGATGTCATTTTCTAGGTTACATCTCATTATCACAGTTCGTCATTTGAACATTAGATCCCATATCCTTTTTGTGCACATATTAACCCTAGGTTACATCATTAACCTAGATTAGGGTTTTATAACATGTATTAAGATTTGTCTTCATATAACATGGATTATGTTCATCATTATGATATCATAATTAAAAATGAGGTTCCATATACTGATATGAGCTTATTCTATGAATTTCATTATATATTGAGCATGCATATATTTATTGCATTTTATTTAGGGTTATAAGCCCTAAGAAGGCATATAGAGAAAATTACAAGATTTTGTGTATCAACATCAAGATTACTGACATCAGATGGATTACAGATATGATTTGTCACTTACTGGTATTTTCTCATAATTTTTGGTCGATGTTTGATATTTATTATCTATTAATTAAGCATTACACATCTTACATGATATCACTGATATTTAAGCATCAAAAGACTGATATAAAGGAGCCATGTTGTTCTACTCATTTTTCTGAACGTTTTGGTACCTTGTTTGTATTTTTCAGATAAACGAGCTATTTATTATGCATTATACAAGAACTAAGCACTTTCTGGGATATTTACCTTAAGCGACCAATTGGATCGCGCCACGTGGCCATAAGGTTGGCGCAGCTCCCCTGCTTGCTGTGGTCAGTTCTGGGTTGGTCTAGTCAGGTTCACTAGTGGGTTCAGGGGTTCTTGCTAGTTCACTACCTCAGGACCCGGTTGAGCCGGTCCTCTCTTCCTTCTTTCTCTCGCATATGGGTCCCGAGTGGGACTTTGTTACCCGTGCGTGAGCGACCGCCGTCATGAGGTCCTTCTCCGGTGCAAAATCTCACAGCTCCCCCTCCTCCTTGCAAACTTCTAAGACCTTCTGGACCTCTGACTAGCCTCCCTCCATACCGGCGGCGAGTTGGCTTCAGCGATGGTGTCTCCTCGTTCCTTCTCCAGTTCTTGGTCATGGCTCTAGGTCTCCATCCGGGTAGGAGCACCGTCGTCACTTGGGATGACGCCGGAGAGCAGTCCCAGTACTTCCCTAGCTCCTCGTCAGCATTTGATTGGTTGTCGAGATCTACTCCTCGAAGTCTCTCCTCCACCTCGACACCTTTCTCACCTTCAACCTATCTCTGCGCCCTCGCTGGTCTCCTTTCTCCACTATCATTTCTTGGCTCACATGCTCCTCGTCGTCACCTCTATGCCTGTTGTGGCTGAGGGTGTTGTGGTTCGGTGGGAGGAGGAGTGCCTGAGCATATGTAAGCCTCCACCACTGACTCTGGATGCCAACTCAGAGTTCCAGACCGATGAGGAGAAGCTGGTGACAAAGTTCCCCAAGCTGAACCCGTCGGACAAGGAGTTTGTCCCTCTCCATGTTGGTATGAGTAGGAAGACAGAGTTGAGAGGATATCGTTTCCTCACCCCTCTCAGTGCCCATAAGGTGTGAGGAAACTCCGTAGATAACCCACGATTGCAGCTACTCAGGTGAGGTCGTGGCATCGAGGCTGGGCCACGATCACCCCATGTCTCAGTAGAAACCGCCGGGGGTTGGGGACAAATGCAAAGCCATCAGATCCACGATCTACGGTCCATATTGAGGCTAGCTACAACCCAATCCACGGCTTCCCTTAAGTCAAGGGCCTCAACCATCAGATTAGCCATGAACTACCAAGATTTTCCCATGCAGACGCAGCCCAAACCAAGGGGCGCGTGAGACATCCATATTAAGCCTAACTTAGTTCTATAAATCCTCAATAATGTGCATTATTTCACAAATTTCAAACCTAGATAACTTCCTCTAGGATCCTCCGATTGCCACCAAATTTTAACCATAGCTTTACTAACTCCCAAGATACATTCTACTTAAATTTGGTGCCAAAACTTAACTGTTTGATTGGTCAACTATGTTCCTCAAAGGACATTAAATATAGGAATCTTAATCATGATATCAAAATCATCCAATACTAAAACTTTACCAAATCACTTAGGATTCTCAAAAGTCCACTCCATCACATCCTATACACCTTAAGAGAAAATTCATCCTCGAAATTATGCCAGAAACCACTTTATCACAGGTGTGTTAAGAGACGCATATCAATTTGGCGTCATTGCCGGGGACAACGGATTGTTTTCTCGAACCCCCCTAAATTTTTGAAAAACTATTTTTCCTTTTTTTATGCC
Source organism: Alisma plantago-aquatica (assembly GCA_963693085.1). Lineage (NCBI taxonomy): Eukaryota > Viridiplantae > Streptophyta > Magnoliopsida > Alismatales > Alismataceae > Alisma > Alisma plantago-aquatica. The sequence continues at coordinate 60,025,326 of OY856411.1, forward strand.
TTCTAAGTAACATTCCAGAAGTGTTAATCCTCTTTCTGCCAAGTTTCCATTCCCGCAGTCCATTTTTTCTACACACGATTAACTGCTTCATTTGTGCATGCGACTCCCGTATACTGATTCCCAACTGTTTGATCCGGAAATAGAAAGGACTTTTCATCGTTTAAACCGTCAAAATCTATTAAGAATGAATGAAGAAGAAGTCTCTCATAGAATGGCCAAGCTCTAGCAGCTCAAAGAGAGATCATCCAAGCCGAACAAGCAGAAAGAGAAGCCGCTTTATGAGCATCCTATAGGGCTGAACAAGAAACCATAGAAGCTGATAGGAGGGAAGCTGAAAGGAAAAAACAATTAAAAGAATTTTCTGTTCCAAAAAGTACTTATGCACAACATCCTGCCATACCTCCTGACATCATTACTCCACAATTTGAGATGCGAACACAATGGATCACCATGATGCAAGCCAACCCCTTCTCTGGCAAGAATGGAGAAAGTTGTCAAGATCATCTCCAAAGGTTCATTGACCTTTGCTCCCTGAACAAACTTCCTAGTGTCTCTCAAGATGCCATCCGCCTTAGGTTGTTCACGTATTCTCTCTCCAGTCAAGCTAGTAGTTGGTACAACACTATGGAGAGAGAAGATCATGTCACAACTTGGGAAGTTCTACAAAGAAAGTTTCATGAAAAAATTTACCCCTTGTCTCTCACCTATGAACTTAGGGGTCAAATAACTCACTTTTCCATGTCCCCAGGAGAATCTTTAGGAGAAGCCTAGAAAAGGTTCAAAGACTTATTTAGGAAGTACCCCCACCATGATATTTCTCAATCCCAACTTATAGAGATCTTCTATCATGGTGTTGATGATGATACCAAATTCTTTCTCAATTCCTCATCTGGAGGAAATTTCATGCATTAAAGTTTGACTAGCGCATCGGAAGTATTCAAATGGGCTTCCGAAACAAGGGCTAGAAGAGGAATTGTTGGAATCCTTAAGATAGCCAAGGAAGAAGTTAATAATGATATCCAAAGCATAGCAGAAAGCCTCAAATTAACTACCTTAAAACAAGATCGATTAGAGTCATCTTTGGTCATCCTTAGGGAGTCACCTCAACAACTAAAATCCATGGATTCTCTTTGTGGTATTTGTCAAGGATATGACCATACCACCATCCACTATCAATACCTCTACAACATGCCCATGAAACCTGAAATAGGACAACAACCAAAGGATCTGAATTCAATCCATACCATACTGGGCCAAGGTTACTATAATCCCAACCAAACTAGAAACCACCTTGGTTTTCAATATGGGAACCCTTCTGGTGCCGAGAACTCTAGCCAACTCCAAACTCAACAAAGGCCTCCCTACCCTCAAGGTAATAATCGTCCACCACCTGGATTCCCATACAACAATCAAAGGAACTTTGGAAACCAAGGTAATTACCGAGGAAATCACCTAACACGACTACCATATCAAGGACAACAATTTCAAAATTTAAACCTTCCTCCTCAAAACCACAATCAACCACCCCCTCAACCAAATGTCCCTACCACCACTCCTTCATCGAACGGAAGGATAGCTACCTTGGATAAAATCATTGTTGCTCAACAAGTTCATCAAAAGATGACAAATGCCCAACTAGCTTGTCTGTTTGCCCAATAGAAACCCCCTACTGGGACTTTTGTAGGGCAGCCTAAAAACAACCCCAAACTTCCCGAACAACTCAAGGTTGTCTCTACTCCTTCGGGAAATGTGCAAACTCCTCCATCTCTTGAAAAATCTCCAAACCCACCTATAGAATTTGAGGATGAGGACATGGTCGTTGTCGAGCCTTAAGCCACTTTCAAACCATCCACCCCCACCCCCGAAATCCCTAAGGCAGAAGATGAAGAACCAATCTACAAACCCCGACCTCCCTACTAAGCCCGCCTCAAACAAACAAGACTTGATGCTCGTTTCATGAAATTTAGGGATTCTATGAAAAAAATACATGTTGACATTCCCTTCCTTGATGCTTTGGCTGACATGCCTGCGTGGTCCAAGTACATGAAATCTCTATTGAATAGGAAGTATGTTACTAAAGAATATGAGACTGTTAAACTTGCTAGGACCACTTCAGACATTATCCTAAGTAAGATGCCTAAAAATAGAAGGATCCAGGTTCTTTGGAATAGGATGCTACTTGGGTGACAATGCTTGTAGAAAAGGGTTAGCAGATTTAGGATCCAGTATATCCATCATGCCTTATAGCCTTTGTAAAAGACTATGATTCCATGACATGTTACCAACAACCATGACCATCCAACAAGCAGACTCGTCCACAACCAAACCCATGGGAATCATAGAAGATATTCCGATTAAAGTTGGAAATGATGCATATGTCCCTTGTGATTTTGTGATCATGGACATCAAGCAAGATTTACACTACCCTCTCATTTTCGGACGTCCCTTCTTAGCCACTGCACGTGCCTTAATTGATGTCGACGTTGGCACCATTTTATTAAGTCTTGGGAAGAAAAACCTTGAGTTTAGGGTGTTTGAAAGCATGTGGGGACCTAGCATTGAGGAAGAAGTATACCTCCTTGATTGCATTGATGAATTATCCCAACTAAGGCAGAAATGGGAGTTAGTTGATGACCCCCTACACACTGTGCTCAATATCCCTGTCGAATGTGATTTTTACAATGAACCATTAAACCAACTCAAGATTCATTTTGATAACTTTAAAGAGATCCCCAATACAAAAATTGAAGACCTTAAGATGATCTCCATCATAGAAGAAAATCCTGAACCACCAAAAGCCCCAGAAATGAAGACTCTCCCCATAGGCCTGAAATATGTGTTTCTTGATGAACAACAATTATGCCCTGTTATTATCAATTCTGACCTTACCATTGAACAGGAAAACAAGCTTATGGGAGAACTTAGGAAAAGAAAAATAGCTTTAGGGTACAAAATGACGGATTTAGTTGGGATAGATCAATCTATTTGCATCCAAAAAATCCCAATGATTGAAAATATCAAACCTTCCTGAGACCCACAAAGGAAACTCAACCCAAACATGAAGGAAGTTGTCCATCTTAAAGTGATTAAACTTTTGACTGCAGGGATCATCTACCCCATTTCTGACTCTCCTTGGGTCATCCATGTCCAAGTCGTCCCAAAAAAAGGCGGGGCCACAGTCATTAGGAATGAGAAGAATGATCTCATCCCCACCCTTACCGTCACAGGGTGGAGGATGTGCATTGACTACAGGAAACTCAACAAAGAAACTAGTAAAGATCACTTCCCACTTCCCTTCCTTGATCATGTTCTTGAACATTTAGCTCATCAACTATACTTTTGTTATCTAGATGTCTACTCAGGTTTTTATTAGATTCTCATTCATCCTGAAGATCAAGAGAAAACCACTTTCACATCCCCTTTTGGTACATATGCCTTTAGATGAATGCCCTATGGCCTGTGTGAAGCACTAGCCACTTTTCAAAGATGTATGTCTACTATTTTTTCAGTTTTAACTGAAACTGTCATGGAAGTGTTCATGGATGATTTCTCCGTCTATGGGGATAGTTTTGATTCCTACCTTCAAAACCTCTCTCTTATCCTTGATAGATATATTGAGTCACACTTAGTCCTTAATTGGGAGAAGTGTCACTTCATAGTCAAGGAGGGTATTGTTCTAGGCCAAACGGTGAGCAACCAAGGCATTGAAGTAGACCAAGCTAAGATTGAGGTCATCACCAAGAAGCCTCCCCCAACCTTAGTCAAAGACATCCGAGCCTTCTTAGGACATGTCGGGTTCTATCAGCGATTCATCCGGGATTTTTCCAAAATCACAAAACCTCTCACCAATCTTCTTCAAAAGGATGTGCCTTTCCATTTTGATAAGGCATGCATGGAGAGCTTTGTATGTTTGAAAAATGCTCTCACCACCACTCCTATCATCCATGCTCCTAATTGGGCCTTACCATTTGAAATCATGTGCGATGCTAGTGATTTTGCTGTAGGTGTCATTTTAGGACAAAGAGTTGACAAGAAACAGCAAGTCATTTATTATGCATCCAAGACCTTAGATGAAGCTCAGCGAAATTACACAGTCACTGAAAAGGAAATGCTTGCCATTGTCTATGCATTCGATAAATTTTTCTCATATCTTGTTGGATCAAAAGTTGATGTTTACACTAATCATGCAGCCATTCGCTACCTCATGAACAAGAAAGATGCCAAGCCCAAACTCATAAGATGGATTTTGTTATTGCAGGAATTTGATCTAGAAATCCTAGACAAAAAGGGATCTAAAAATGTCATAGTTGACCACCCAAGTAGACTTAGCTATAGCCCTATTGATGAAAATCCCATAAATGAATCCTTACCTGATGTCCAATTACTCAAGGTAGACTTCCAATTCCCTTGGTTTGCTAATTTTGTGAATTATTTAGCTGCAGGTGTATTGCATCCCGAATATAAGGGATACTCTAAATCTAAATTTTTACATGACGTCAAAAATTATTATTGGGATGAACCTTATCTTTTCAGACTTTGCGTCGACGGTTTGTATCGTCGTTGTGTTTCCCAAGAAGAAAGCATTGACATCCTAGAACAATGCCACTCTAGCCCCTGTGGTGGACATATGAGTTCCCAGAAAAATGCTAGAAAGGTCTTGCAATGCGGTTTCTATTGGCCCACCATCTTCAAGGACTCTTATGACTATGTGCTTTCTTGTGATCAATGTCAAAGGACAGGAAACATTTCCAAATGTGACTGAATGCCCCTAACATCTTGGCAAGAATTAGAGATCTTTGATGTCTGGGGAATCGACTACATGGGCCCATTTCCTTCTTCTTATGGGTTTTCTTACATTTTAGTCACAGTCAATTACGTGTCAAAGTGGGTTGAAGCCATACCCACTAAACCTGTGATTCTAAACATATTAAGAAACTCTTTAAAGATATCATTTTTCCTAGATTTGGAGTCCCTCGCACCGTCATTTCTGATGGGGGTCCCATTTTTTGGAGAAAAGTTTAGAGGCCCTTTCGAAAAAATATGGAGTTTACCAAAAATTCGCCACTCCTTACCATCCTTAGACCAGTGGGCAAGTAGAAGTATCCAACAGAAAAATCAAATCAATTTTAGAAAAAAATGTTGGATGCACTAGGAAAGATTGGGCGTTAAAAATCAATGACGCTCTGTGGGCATATCATACTGCCTATAAAACACCCATTGGTACCACCCCTTTCAGATTGATCTACGGTAAGTCATGTCACTTCCAAATAGAACTAGAGTACAAAGCCAGTTGGGCCATTAAAAGTTTGAATTTTGACCTTTCCAGGGCTGGAGAGAAACATTTTCTCCAAATGAATGAGCTTGATGAACTTAGGATGAGTGCCTACGAAAATGCAAGAATCTACAAAGACCGAACCAAAATGTGGCATGATGGTCATACCAAGCGCAACGACATTAGAGAAGGGGATCAAGTTTTAGTTTTTAACTCAGGATTACGACTTTTCCCAGGAAAACTCAAGTCAAGATGGTATGGCCCTTACATTGTCAAGCGTGCGTATCCACACGACCCTTTTCTTCTCTGGGATAAAGTTTTGGGTGAATTTAAGGTCAGTGGGCACCGTCCTAAAAGAAACATCACTACTGAAGATGTCTTCGCCTCAGACTCAACCAATTATCCACCATTGATAGACCTGAAACTCACTGACCCCGCAACTTCCTCAGAATCTAAATAATCTGATCTTTGTCGGGCCACGACGTAATATAAGGTGCTAGTTGGGAGGCAACCCAACACTATCTTCCCTTCTGTTCTTTCTTTTTTGTTTATTTTTCTTTGTTTTCTTTTTACATTATGTTTCCTTTCTTATTTGTTATCGAGTCGATCGGTTACCACAACCAGCCACTCAGCTCAAGCTCTTCTCAAGCAATCGGTTGGGTATCCAGCCGCTCTGCTCATTCTCTGACGGTTCCCCAATTATTACGTGCAACCGCCACCCTTACTTTCATTTTTCCGGCACCCAAGGAAGACCAGCTGATCGGCTAGCTACCCAACTGATCGGTTCATCACTCCTTTGTTCTATATAACCCACCCGACACAAGATCTCTCTCCCATATCTTCACATACCCTAGCTGTCACCCTCCCTTCCACTCGATCGCTCGCTGCTCCGCTCGCCGATTCCGCCCCTTAGGATGACCGGCCAGGTCTTCAGCCAGACGGCTAGCTTTTTCGGCTGCTCGAGCTTACCGCTGCTCCGTGTGTCATTTTTGCCTCATCGGACGATCGGCCTAGCTCTTAGCTAGACGTATGACCTTCTCTATCGCTCGAACCTTCAGCTCACTACTCGACACAGTTGCTCGACCGGCCTGCCTCCGAGATCTGTTCAATCACCTGCCTTGCTTCGACACCGCCCATTTCGCATGCTAGATGACCGAAAACCACCCATTTTTTTCCCGACAAATCGGCAGTCAGCTTGCTCCACTGTGTGCTCAGATCCAGTCTCAGCCGACCGCTTCATTTTACCAGCCGCCCATCTCAAGAGACGAGATGCTCGTTTCATCGACCAGACGATCGGTTGGTTTTGTCTAGATGACCGATTTAGTTGATCAACCGACCAACTTGTCTCTATAGTAGTTGTGTTCAGCCGCTTCCGTAAGGGAAAGGGCAAGGCCCCAATATCCTCTTACAGGGACCCTCCTCGCCATTCCAGTTCTCATCTCGGAATTCAATTCCGCACACCCTCTCCTACTGGCGAGTCTTCCCCCGAGTTGACCGAAGAGATGCTTTGTGATATCGATGAGGTAGATGATCTTCTCCACGAGATGGAGGGCACTCAGAAGGCAGCCAATGATCTGGACTCCTCCATCCCCCGTTCACCCCACATAGCTCCCATTCTGGGTAGCTATGACAAGTTTACTAGCACCGAGCACCGACATCGTTATGAGGAGATGTACACAATTGGTGTTTCCCTTCCCTGTTGGGCGTGTGGCACAACCCTAGATTCTTTGGGCATCCATGATGCTACTGACAATATCCTACGTAGAAACCACATCCTTATCTTTCCCTACCATGTCTCCTCTATTTACTGTGATCTTACCCTTGAGTTTTTGAGCACTTTCCACAGGTTACATTGTTCTTTTGGAAACTCGAGTTGCAAATTCCGGATTTTTGGGGAAAATCTGGAGTCTTCTGCCAGGAAAAACACTTCTTTTCTCCTTGATGGCAGAGATGCTTATTGGCTAGAATGATGTATGGTGCGTTCTCATGACTCCTACCCAAACAATTACGAAAGAGACAAGTTTTGGGCTGAGATCACCGGGCTTCTACCCCGACTTCCTAATGGGCCCAAGGCCTCTTGCATGCACAACCCAGTGGTCCATTACCTTCACTGCATCCAAGCCTGCACCATCTTCAGTCGGGAAGGTACTCAGGGAACAATCACTCAGGTAGACCTTTATGTTCTCTAGTGTCTTTTACATGAACAACCTTTTAACTGGGACAATGCTATTATTGAGCACTTTGGTACCCAAGCTAGCCGAGCCACTTCCTCTTCCTTTAGTATCGACCACTATGTCTCCCATCTCACCATTTTTTTGGGCTACACCCACATCACTTTTCCTCTGCTTGATCTCCAAAATCACCTCATCAACACTCACTATTTGAAGAATATTAGGTTTATCCATTTGGGCATCGAGGGCGTTTATAACCTTTTCTTTAAAGACACTCAGGTGGTCCTCCAGCTCCCGTTACATTTGCAGTTTGTGGAAACAAACTATGTCTACGAGTTAACTGATCTACCAGGCCATATATAGAGATTCAATTTGGAGCATCTCGACCCATACACAGTCCTCGATCCACAACCTCACAGGAGGAGCCTCTCTCTAGAGGCTCATGATGAGGACACTGGACCACCACTACCACCTTCCAGACGTCACACTAGGTGTCGAGCAGATGACGACGTCGGCCCCTACAGCTTCTATGAGGTCCAGACTCAGCTGGATGAGATTCAGCGAGAGCAGCAAAGATAGGACCACCAGCTCAACCACATGTACCTAAGGCAGCGTTCGTAGGAGTCTTGGCATGTGGACTGTGGTCACTATTCCCCTACTCGACCGACATATGAGGAGTACGGAGCATAGCAGAGTTATCCAGGTCATGACTCTCCTTATTGGGGAAACTACTACTACTCCCACCAACAACACCCTCCACCGCAGTAAATATTCCCTCCATCTCGTTCTAAGAGATTGCTCGGGATGAGTAAATTTCTAAGTCTGGGGTGGGGGTGGGTGGTACGTGATCCACCCTCTATCTTCCCTTTTCAGCATTTCTTTTGCATTTTATCTTGTATTGCACTATTTTTCTTTCAAACATAGGCCTTTATCTAGTTGGCCAAATGTTGTATTTTATCTGCAAAAATGAATTTTTTCAAAACAATTTCATTCTCAAACTTATCCAAAAAAATTTTGAAATATCAAGTTCCCTATGACCATGAAAGTGATTCTTGGAAATGGTGGAAAGCCTTAGAGTATCAAATAGAATCAAATGCAGATTTTCTTATTTTTAGCATAAGATTAACTTATTCTTTTTACTCTCATATAATTTAGCTACATGTCTCTTCTATCTTATGCAACGACACTTTAAAAAAAAGTTTGAAATTCACACATGGGGAAAAATAAATTTGCTTGCCACACCCTAAGACCGGGGTGGCAAGCCCCTTCTCCCTCTCTCTTCCATACCCCTCATAAATGTAATAGGGGTGTACCGCCAAAAGATGCCAAAAAAAGAGAGCACACAAAAAAATTTTGTCAATGTAACTGCAAGTCCATAAATAATATCCCAAGTCGAATAGAGGAGGGATCCATCCTCTACACCCCACTTCTCTCGTCCCCATGAATCAAAAAAAAATTGAAAATTGAGTGTCGAAGCGCAAGTTAGATCAAGACTATCTTTACAAAGTATAAGTTTAAAAAATTAAATTATGAAAAATGTTTTCATAAGCAACATAAAGCTTGCAAATTGTGGTTCTAGGAGATGGGTCACTTGGCCATGAAAAGGATAGAAGAATTGCTAATCTAGGGAGGAAGAACTTGATGTACAAAATCTTTGAATCATTTTGGTTTTTCAATTTCTTGATGACAAGAAAAACTTTAAGTCTGGGGTATTTTGATGAGTGCTATTTCAACACTTCTTTTTCTACATATTATTAAGCTGGTCATATAGAAATACTCAATTCATCTCTTGAAATTGCACAAATTAATATTTTCTCATTTTTATCAGAAATATGACAATCATATGCATCATATTGCAGATTCAGGAACTGAACCGATCATCTAACATCACCAACCGATCGTTTCACTATCACGAACTGATCGTCTCAGTGGTTCAACTGCTCGTTTTGCGTTCTGGCATTCATCATTGCTCTTGACCAGACGACCAGCCAGATCACTCGATTCCCATTCCAAACGCTCGGCCCTAGCCCTATTGATGGGATGAAACACACGTTTGACTGTGCCGCCACCCTAAATAGGGTTAGCAGCCGATCGCTTAGTGGCCGCCATCCACAAGCGTCCAACCGATTGGTTCACTTCTGAACCGGTCGGTTGGCGGCCCGCAGACATTCAAAAAGCCAGCCGCCAGCCATTTCTTTTACCCTAAAGCTAATGTATACCCCCCTCCTTCTCCTATAAAAGGAGGGGCACTTCCTCCTCATGAGGGCATCTGGGATTTCACTTTGTATGGGCATTCTGAAGCATTTCTATTCTTGTGTTCATCTCTAGTTCTGCAATAAAGTAGATATTTCTTCAAACATTGTTCTTTCTTGTATTATTCTTGTCTCTTCATTCTTCTTCAGTTGTAGATCTTCTTTTCTCTGATTCTTTAGTTCTGGAGTAAGGAATTAAGAACTTGGCCATTTTATTGTCTCTAGCATAAGGATTAACCTCCTAATTTTAGGCTAGACTATGGCTTCAGTACTTTCTTCCTCAGTCTCCCCCTTCTCCTCAACTATGAGTGAGTAGTTCTTTATCGAGGCAAGGGGAATAGCCCCTTATCCATGGTTTGATCGGATTAATTTTAGTCGATTCCTTTAGACAGTGATTGGTTTATTAATTTGATAATCTAGAAAATTAATTACTCGCTTAGATGTTTTATTAATCCGGATGGATATGACCATGGAAATCTGAGTTTAGAACGATAAACCAATTCGCATAGAGATTTTGATGTGACCGCAAATTTATCTCTTTTTCAGATGAGGAACTAGGAAACATTAGCACCAGGACCAATGGGCTCATGTGGAGTTCATCTTTTGTGTTTCTTTTGTGATTCACATGTCGTCATCAATTTATCGATTAATAATTAATGTGTTTTTACCATGGCTAAGGTGGTGAGAACCCCTAAAGCCTCGATTCTTCTCCTTTGATTTCAACTGTCAATTTTCTTGTTTACTCTAGTTTTTAGTCTTTTAATTCATAATTGCTTTTTGTGCTAACAATAATTTTGTTTACCATTTACAGGGCAAATAATATTTTATTTAACAGCAATTTCAATTTTAGCATTTTCTTTCCTGTTTTAGTGTAATCAACCAAACACCCATTCCGACTTTTACTTTCCATTTTAAATCTAAAAATACCAAAAACAAATATAATAATTTCTTCAAATAATTGGTTTTTTAAGAAACAATCTTCAAAAGTTGTCCTTTGGGATTCGACCCTTCTATACTAGCCTTAATCGAAGAGTTAAAAGGATTAAACTCTAGGATAAACAATCTTAGTGATTGGTCTGTTACGCGACGCATATCAACCCTAACCCCTAAATACCTAGCCCACCTTTCTCCCTTTCCCTTCCCACCCAAGGGAAGATCCAGTCCACTACAGCTAGACAAGATAGGGTGGGTGGTTTCTAATCCCTCTGGCAAACCATATCCCCAGTGTGGGTTTATGATAGTAACCATGCTCAGTCGTGAGTTGTCTTACTCATGTAGGATATGCTACATAGGTAGTTGGGAACCGCCAACCACGAGCGAAGCCAGTAGCGGTGAAAGGTTGCATCCTGTCAACTCTAAAACCCTAGTCGAGGTGGGTGCGAGGTGCAGGTCCCATATGGCATTAGATCAAGTATGCATGGCTCGCCTCCTTTGTCATATTAATGTAGCTCCCATCTGACATTCACATCAAGATAATATTTGTTAAATGCATGCAGTTCTCTATCCATATTTTGTAAAATGCATAACTTCACCTCATAAGGTCAAAATAGGCAAAATTATATATCCAACTTAACATCTCAATGTGTCCTACTCATTGAGATTCATCCCAAACCCTACTTCCATTTATTTTTCACTTATCTCCTCAAATATTCTTCCTTTAGTTTTAAAGAATACATTTAATGCATCATTATGTGATATCTTGCATCTTTATTTCTCAAACTACTTCCTACTTCTCAAATCATTAACTTAGAAGTTCTTCTGAAGATGTTTGAACCCCTAATCAACCATTTTTATTATTGACTCATTTGCACTTATGTGACATGTTTTGGATTATGCAGGTGGTCATTTCCCTAAATGGATAACCTTGCATCTTAATGTATACTAATGTTGAACCAATTTGACATCCCCATATTTTCTAAAACTTAATCTGATGTGTGACGTCTAAATTGAAACCCTCACCTCAGTGAGAATCCCAATTTAAGCACCCCACACTAGCCTAAACCACCAAAAGCCCCAGAAATGAAGACTCTCCCCATAGGCCTGATATATGTGTTTCTTGATGAACAACAATTATGCCTTGTTATTATCAATTTTGACCTTACCATTGAACAGAAAACAAGCTTATGGGAGAACTTAGGAAAAGAAAAATAGCTTTAGGGTACAAAATGACAGATTTAGTTGGGATAGATCAATCAATTTGCATCCACAAAATCCCAATGATTGAAAATAGAAAACCTTCCCAAGACCCACAAAGGAAACTCAACCCAAACATGAAGGAAGTTGTCCATCTTGAAGTGATTAAACTTTTGACTGTAGGGATCATCTACTCCATTTCTGAATCTCCTTGGGTCAGCCCTGTCCAAGTCGTCCCCAAAAAAGGCAGGACCACAGTCATTAGGAATGAGAAGAATGATCTCATCCCCATCCGTACCATCATAGGGTGGAGGATGTGCATTGACTACAAGAAACTCAACAAAGAAACTAGGAAAGATCACTTCCCACTTCCCTTCCCCAATCAAGTTCTTGAATGTTTAGCTCAATAACAATACTTTTGTTATCTAGATGGCTACTCAGGTTTTTATTAGATTCCCATTCATCCTGAAGATCAAGAGAAAACCACTTTCATATGCCCTTTTAGTAAAAATGCCTCTAGACAAATGCCCTTTGGCCTGTGCAATGCACAAGCCACTTTTCAAAGATGTATGTCTGCTATTTTTTCAGGGTTAACTGAAACTGTCATGGAAGTGTTCATGGATGATTTCTCCATATATGGGGACAGTTTTGATTCCTACCTTAAAAACCTCTCTCTTGTCCTTGATAGATGTATTGAGTCACACTTAGTCCTTAATTGGGATAAGTGTCACTTCATGTTCAAGGAGGGTATTGTTCTAGGCCATAAGGTGAGCAACCAAGGAATTGAAGTAGACCAAGCTAAGATTGAGGTCATCACCAACCTTCCCCAACCTCAGTCAAAGACATCTGAGCCTTCTTAGGACATGTCGGGTTCTATCGGTGATTCATCTGTGATTTTTCCAAAATCACAAAACCTCTCACCAATCTTCTTCAAAAGGATGTGCCTTTCCATTTTGATAAGGCATGCAAGGAGAGCTTTCTATGTTTGAAAAATGCTATCACCACCACTCCTATCATCTGTGCTCCAGACTGGGCCTTACCATTTGAAATCATGTTCGGTGCCAGTGATTTTGCTATAGGTGCCATTTTAGGACAAAGAGTTGACAAGAAACACCATGTCATTTATTATGCATCCAAGACCTTAGATGAAGCTCAGTGAAATTACACAGTCACTAAAAAGGAAATGCTTGCCATTGTCTATGCATTCGATAAATTTCTCTCATATCTTGTTGGTTCAAAAGTTGTTGTGTACACTGATCATGCAGCCATTCGCTACCTCATGACCAAGAAAGATGCCAAGCCCAGACTCATAAGATGGATTTTGTTATTGTAGGAATTTGATCTAGAAATCCTAGACAAAAAGGGATCTGAAAATGTCATAGTTGACCACCTAAGTAGACTTAGCTATAGCCCCATTGATTTAAATCCCATAAATGAATCCTTACATGATGACCAATTACTCAAGGTAGACTCCCAATTCCCTTGGTTTTCTGATTTTGTGAATTATTTAGCTATAGGTGTATTGCATCCCGAATATAAGGGACACTCTAAAGCTAAATTTTTACATGACGTCAAAAATTATTATTGGGATGAACCTTATCTTTTCAGACTTTGCGCCGACGGTTTGTATCGTCGTTGTGTTTCCCAAGAAGAAAGCATTGACATCCTAGAACAATGTCACTCTGGCCCCTGTGATGGACATATCAGTTCCCAAAAAACTTCTAGAAAGCTCTTGCAATGTGGTTTTTATTGGCCCACCATCTTCAAGGAATCTTATGGCTATGTGCTTTCTTGTGATCTATGTCAAAGAACAGATGATGAATGCATATTCATCTCTTATTTTTGCTTCATTTAGAATAATTAATTAAGACTTTTTTGTTAATTTTAGCTAATTCAAACATAAATAGCACTTTCATCTTCTTGATATACTTTTCCTGAATTCTTATGAGATTTTTCTTAATTTTCAGGAATTATCTAAGTAATTAAATCGAGAAAATAAAAGATGAAGATATGAGGCTTTCAAATATTCCCGCAGTGTCTGAGATACTCATCACCAAAATAGCCATATCTTTTTCGTATAAAGGCAGAATTTCAAGATAAAGTATGGAATGAAAAGAGAATTGTATTGGCTACAAAAAAGATATATTTTGTGGCAATTTTGATGTTTATTTGGCTGTACAATTAACCAGTGAAAGTAGCATTATGTTTTCCCGCAGAGTCAGATTTCAGTATATACCTTTCACCAAAATTGGTATAACTCCCACATCCCAAGGCAAAATTTATTGTGCAAGTATGCGTTGGAAAGATAATTCAATTATCTACAGTAAAAATATATTTTCGGGCTGCTTCTGAATTTTTGACTTACCCAAAAATACGCTCAAAACTGCTGATGCGGGAAATTAATGCAAAAGGAATGCAAAGAAATCAATTGTTTCCTCTATTGACTAGATCTAGAAATTTAGCAGTCGCCGGCGGCCATTTCTTTTGCCCTAAACCGAATGTATACCCCCCCTCCTTCTCCTATAAAAGGAGGGGCACTTCCTCCTCTTTGGGCATCTGGGATTTCTCTTTGTATTGGGATTTTGAAGCATTTATTCTTGTAATCATCTTCTTATTCTGCAATAAAGTAGATTTTATTTCAAGCACTGTTCTTTCATACTTGGTTCTTGTCTCTTCCGCTTTAGTCTTCATCTTCTTTTCTTCGTTCTTTAATTCTGGAGCAAGGAACAAAGAACTAAGCCATTTTATTGTCTCTAGCATAAGGATTAACCTCCTGATTTTGAGCTAGACTATGGCTTCAGTACCTTTCTTCCTCCATCTCCCCCCTCTCCATGAGTGAGTAGTTTTCTATCGAAGCAAGGGGAATAACCCCTTAGCCATGGCTTTATCGACTTTTCCTAAAACATGACTCTAGATGGCTTTTGGGTTTGATAACTAATTGATCTATCAAAGTAATTAATTGATTTGATCAAATGTTAATCCAGATGGAAATGACCATGGAAATCCGGATTTTGAACAATAAAATCGATTACATAGACGTTTTGATATGACTGTGGATTTTCGTCTTTTAGGATGATAAATTAGGAAGCATGAGCACCAAGACCAATGGGCTCATGTAGAGTTTATCTCTTGTAAGTTTTTTAAATTTGCAAACCTTCATTGAATCGTCGTTTAAGAATTAGTTGTTATCGCCTAGGCTAAGGTGGTGAAAACCCCTACGAGCCTCGATTTCCATCTCTTGATTTAATCATCGCATCCTTTGTTTTCTTTAATTCTTAGTCTTTCATTCATATAGTTTTGCTTGTGTTAAGAATCATTTGGATTTTTTCCTTGTGCATGTTTATTCTTGTTGAATGCATTTCTTCTTGCATTAGTATAATCAATCAAACCCCCAGCTTGACTTTTACTTTCTGCTTTAATCTAAAGAAAAATACCAAAAACAAATAACAAGTTCTTCAAACTTTGGGTTCTAAGAACAATCTCTAAAAAGTTGTCATGTGGGATCGACCCTTCTATACTACCCTTAAAACTGGAAGTAAAAAAGGTATAAACTCTAGGATTAACCATCTTAGTGATTGATATTGCAAACGATGATTATCAATTTGGCGTCGTTGTCGGGGACAACGGATTGTTTTCTCGAACCCCAAAAATCTTTTGAAAAACTTTTTTTATTTTTTTATGCCTTCTGAGTAACATTCCGGAAGTGTACTCCTCTTTCTGCCGAGTTTCCATTCTGGCAGTACGTTTTCTTCTGCACACGAATTAACTGCTTTAATTGTGCATGCGACGCCCGAACGTCGATTTTCAACCATTTGATCCAGAAATAGAAAGGACTTTTCATCGTCTAAGCTGTCAAAGTCTAGTAAGAATGAATGAAGAAGAAGTCACCCGTAGGATCGACCAAGCTCTCACAGCTCAAAGAGAGCTCATCCAAGCCCAACAAGCGGAAAGAGAAGCTTCTTTGCGAGCAGCCTTTAGGGCCGAACAAGAAACTATAGAAGCCGATAGGAGGGAAGCTGAAAGGAAAAAACAATTAAAAGACTTTTCTGTTCCCAAAATGGCCTATGTGCAACATCCGATCATACCCCCTGACATTATTGCTCCACAATTTGAAATCTGAACACAATGGATCACCCTGATCCAAGCCAACCCCTTCTCAGGCAACAATGGGGAAAGTTGCCAAGATCATCTTCAAAGGTTCATTGACCTTTGCTCTTTGAACAAACTCCCGGGTGTCTCTGAAGATGCCATCCGCCTTAGGTTGTTTATGTATTCCCTCTCCGACCAAGCTAGTAGCTGGTATAACACCATGGAGAGAGAAGAACATGTCACAACTTGGGAAGTTCTACAAAGCAAGTTCCTTGAGAAATTTTACCCCCCGTCTCTCACCTATGAACTTAGGGGTCAAATAACTCATTTTTCTATGTCCCCAGGAGAGTCTTTAGGTGAAGCTTGGAAAAGGTTCAAAGACTTACTTAGGAAATGCCCCCACCATGATATCTCTCAAGCCCAACTCATAGAGATTTTCTATCGTGGTGTTGATGATGATACCAAATTCTTTCTCGATTCCTCATCTGGAGGAAATTTCATGCATCAAAGTTTGACTAGCGTATGGGAGGTAGTCAAACGGGCTTCCGAAACAAGGGCTAGAAGAGGGATTGGCGGAATCCTTAAGGTAGCCAAGGCAGAAGTTAATAATGATATCCAAAGCATAGCGGAAAGCCTAAAATAAATTGCCTTAAAACAAGATCGGTTAGAGTCATCCTTGGTCACCCTTAGGGAGTCACCCCAACAACTAAAAGCCATGGATTCCCTTTGTGGAATTTGCCAAGGATACGACCATACCACCCTCCACTGTCAATATCTCTACAACATGCCCATGCAACCTGAAGTAGGACAACAACCAGAAGACCTCAATTCCATTCATACAATACCAGGCCAAAGTTACTACAATCCCAACCAACCTAGAAACCACCCTGGTTTTCATTATGGGAACCCTTCAGGTGCCGATAACTCTAACCAACTTCAACAAAGGCCTCCCTACCCTCAAGGTAACAATTGACCACCACCTGGATTCCCACACAACAATCAAATAAATATTGGAAATCAAGGAAATTACCAAAATCGACAACTCTACCAACAATTCCAAAACTTAAACCTTCCACCCCAAAATCTAAACCAACCTCAACCTCCCCAGCTGCCTCAAAATGCCCCCCCCCCTCTTCCTCCCCCAAGTCATCCTAGCCTGGAAAACATAGAACAAACCATCGTGGCCATACAAGCCCATCAAAAGGCAATTGACGCACAGTTGGCCCGTCTGTTTGCCCAACCAAAACCTCCTGCTGGGACTTTTGCAGGGCAGCCGGAAAACAACTCCAAACATCTTGAACAACTCAAGGTTGTCTCTACTCGTTCAGGAAAAGTGCACGCCCTTCCCCCTCTAGAAAAATCTTCAGACCCACCTCTAGTATTTGAGGATGAGGACATGGTAGTTGTCGAACCTGAAGCTACACCCAAACCATCTGTCCCCGAAACCCCTCAAGTAGAAGACGAATAACCAATCTACAAACCCTGATCTCCCTATCAAGCCCACCTCAAAAAAACAAGACTTGATGCCCGCTTCATGAAATTTAGGGATGCTATGAAAAAAATACATGTCGACATTCCCTTCCTTGATGCTTTGGCAGACATGCCCGCCTGGTCCAAGTACATGAAATCTCTCTTCACTAGGAAGTATGTTACTAAAGAATACGAGGTTGTTAAACTTCCTAGGACCACATCAGACATTATCCTAAGTAAGATGCCTAAAAAATAGAAGGATCCAGGTTCTTTTGGAATAGAATGCTACTTGGGTGACAATGCTTGTAGAAAAGGCCCAGCAGATTTAGGAGCCAGTATATCTATCATGCCTTATAGCCTTTGTAAAAGATTAGGATTCCATGACATGTTACCCACAACCATGACTATCCAACTGGAAGACTCATCCACAACCAAACCCATGGGAATCATCGAAGACATTCTGGTTAAAGTTGGAAAAGATGCATATGTCCCATGTGATTTTGTGATCATGGACATCAAGGAAGATTTACACTACCCTCTCATTTTTGGATGTCCCTTCTTAGCCACTGCCTGTGCCTTAATTGATGTTGAGGCTGGTACCATTTTGTTAAGGTTGGGGAAGCAAACCCTAGAGTTTAGGGTGTTTGAAAGCATGAGGGGACCTAGACTTGAGGAAGAAGTCTACCTCCTTGATTGCATTGATGAATTAAACCAACTAAGGCAAGAATGGGAATTAGTTGATGACCCCCTACGCACTGCTCTCACAATCCCCACCGAATGTGATTTTGATAATGAACCATCAAATCAACTCAAGATTCATTTGGACAACTTTGAGGAAAACCCATGTGCTGAGATTGAAGACCTTAAAATGATCTCCACCATCGAAGAACGACCTGAACCACCAAAGGCCCAGGAAATGAAGACTCTCCCCATAGGCCTGAAATATATCTTTCTAGATGAACAACAATTATCCCCTGTCATTATCAATTCTGAACTTACCATTGAACAAGAAAACATGCTTATGAGAGAACTTAGGAAACGGAAAATAGCTTTAGGGTACAAAATGACGGATTTAGTTGGGATAGATCAATCCATTTGCATCCACAAAATCCCAATGATTGAAAATAGAAAACCTTCCCGAGTCCCGCAAAGGAAACTCAACCCAAACATGAAGGAAGTTGTCCATCTTGAAGTAATTAAACTTTTGACTGCAGGAATCATCTACCCCATCTCTGACTCTCCTTGGGTCAGCCTTGTCCAGGTCATCCCCAAAAAGGGTGGGACTACAGTCATTAGGAATGAGAAGAATGAGCTCATCCCCACCCGTACCGTCATAGGGTGGAGGATGTGCATTGACTATAGGAAACTCAACAAAGAAACTAGGAAAGACCACTTCCCTCTTCCCTTCCTCGATCAAGTTCTTGAACATTTAACTCATCAATAATACCTTTGCTATTTAGATTGCTACTCGGGTTTTTATCAGATTCCCATTCATCCTGAAGACCAAGAGAAGACCACTTTCATATGCCCTTTTGGTAAATACGCTTTTAGACGAATGCCCTTTGGCATGTGCAATGCACCAGCCACTTTTCAAAGATGTATGTCTGCCATTTTTTCAGGGTTAACTGAAATTGTCATGGAAGTCTTCATGGCGATTTCTCTGTCTATGGAGACAGTTTTGATTCCTGCCTTCAAAACCTCTCCCTTGTCCTTGATAGATGTATTGAATCACACTTAGTCCTTATTTGGGAGAAATGTCACTTCATGGTCAAGGAGGGTATTGTTCTAGGCCATAAGGTGAGCAACCAGGGCATTGAAGTATACCAAGCTAAGATTGAGGTCATCACCAATCTCCCCCCTCCTACCTCAGTCAAAGACATCCGAGCCTTCCTAGGACACGCTGGTTTCTATCGGCGATTCATCCATGATTTTTCCAAAATCACAAAACCTCTCACCAATCTTCTTCAAAAGGAGGTTCCTTTCCATTTCGATGCAGCATGCATGGAGAGCTTTCTATGTTTGAAAAAGACTCTCACCACCACTCCTATCATCCGTGCTTCTGACTGGGCCTTACCCTTCGAAATCATGTGTGATGCTAGTGATTTTGCTGTAGGTGCCATTTTAGGACAAAGAATTGACAAGAAACACCATGTTATTTATTATGCATCCAAGACCTTAGATGAAGCTCAGCGAAATTACACATTCACCGAAAAAGAAAGGCTAGCCATTGTCTATGCATACGATAAATTTCACTCATATCTTGTTGGTTCAAAAGTTGTTGTTTACACCGATCATGTAGCTATTCGCTACCTCATGACCAAAAAAGATGCCAAGCCTAGACTCATAAGATGGATTTTGTTATTGCAGGAATTTGATCTAGAAATCCTAGACAAAAAGGGATCTAAAAATGTCGTGGTTGATCACCTTAGTAGACTTAGGTATAACCCCATTGATGAAAATCCAATAAATGAATCCTTACCCGATGACCAATTGCTCTAGGTAGTCTCCCAATTTCCTTGGTTTGCTGATTTTGTAAACTATTTAGCTGTAGGTGTATTGCACCCCGAGTATACGGGACACTCTAAAGCTATGTTTTTACATGATGTGAAAAATTATTATTGGGATGAACCTTATTTGTTTCGACTTTGCGCCGATGGTTTATATCATCGTTGTGTATCCCACGAAGAAAGCATCGCTATTTTGGAACAATGTCACTCTGGCCCCTATGGTGGTCACATGAGTTCCCAAAAAATGGCTAGAAAGGTCCTACAATGCGGATTCTTTTGGCCCACCATCTTCAAAGACTTGTATGATTATGTGCTTTCATGTGACCAATGTCAAAGGACGGGTAATATTTCTAAGCGTTACCAAATGCCCCTCACCTCTTGGTAGGAATTAGAGATTTTTGATGTCTGAGGAATCGACTATATGGGCCCATTTCCTTCTTCTTATGGGTTTGCTTATATTTTAGTCGCAGTCGATTACGTGTCAAAGTGGGTTGAAGTCATACCCACTAAAACATGTGACTCTAAACCCGTTAAGAAACTTTTTAAAGAAATCATTTTTCCTAGATTTGGAGTCCCTCGCACCGTCATTTCTGACGGGGGATCCCATTTATTGGAGAAAAGTTTTGAGGCTCTTTTGAAAAAATATGAGGTTTATCACAAGGTCGCCACTCTTTACCATCCTCAGACCAGTGGGCAGGTAGAAGTATCCAACAGACAAATAAAATCAATTATAGAAAAATTGTTGGACGCACTAGGAAAGATTGGGCGTTAAAAATCAATGACACTATGTGAGCATATCGTACTGCCTACAAAACACCCATTGGTACCACCCCTTTCAGTCTGATCTACGGTATGTCATGTCACTTACCAATAGAACTAGAGCACAAAGCAAGCTGGGCCATCACAACTTTGAATTTTGACCTTTCCATGGTTGGAGAGAAACGTTTTCTCCAAATAAATGAGCTTGATGAACTTAGGATGAGTGCCTATGAAAATGCAAGAATCTACAAAGACCGAACCAAAATGTGGCATGATGGTCATGTTAAGCGCAAAGACATTAGAGAAGGGGATCAAGTTTTAGTTTTTAATTCAAGATTACGACTTTTCCCTAGAAAACTCAAGTCGAGATGGTATGGCCCCTACATTGTCAAGTGTGCTTATCCACATGGCGCTTTTCTTCTCTGGGATAAAGTTTTGGGTGAGTTTAAGGTTAATGGGCACCGACTTAAAAGATACATCACCACTGAAGACCTTATCGCTTCAGATTCAAACAATTTTTCATCTTTGAAAGACCTGAACCTATTTGACCCCACAACTTCCCCAGAATCCCAATAGACTGATCCATCTCTTGTCAGGCCATGACGTAAAACTTGGCACTTTTTGGGAGGCAACCCAAATAATTTTTGCATTTTTTCCCTTCTTTTCTAATATCATCACCCTTGTTTTTTTTGTTTTGTTTTGTGTTCTTCTCTTTTGGGGAGTTGTAGTCATTGTCCTTCATCCTCCACCACAGTGATTCTTTTCCCCCATCTTGGATTTTGATTTTTCTCGGGACGAGCAAAGTCTTAAGTTCGGGGTGGGGATGGGTGGTACGTTTCCACCCCTTTTTCTTCCCCTTTTAGTATCTTTTCTTTGTTTTACATTTTGCATGTATTTTTTTTCTTTCTTTATTTTCATAGTACAATTGGCCCATATCTAGTCGACCTTGATATGATCATTTGTCAAAATACTCCCTTTAACGATGTAACTGCCTTGCAATTAAAATTTTGAAACTTTCATGACTAGAAATCCTCCTGTCACTTAGGACCTCAAATAATAATCACTCCTTGGAAAAGATGGCAAGCCATAGAGGACTGATAGGATTCAAGAGTGATGCTTTCTTATCATGTACAACTTGTATAAATTTTCTTGATTTTTTGCATGATTCGGTAATAGTTGAACCAATGCATGGTACTCTAAAAAAAAAAGATAGAAAAAAAAAATTGCACAAGAACAACCTGTTCTACTCTTCTTCCACCACTTCCAAATCTTTTCATTCGTCAAAAAGAAAAAAAAATCCAATAATGCCCAAAAGGCTAAGTTTGGGGTGGAACCCCTTCCCCCTCTTCCAATTCTTCCATACCCACGCAATTGGGTGTATCGCCAAAAATCAAAGAAAAAAAATGTGGTCAATGTAACTGCATGTCCACTAAATAAAAAGGTCTCGAGTCGAA
Organism: Alisma plantago-aquatica; assembly: GCA_963693085.1. Lineage (NCBI taxonomy): Eukaryota > Viridiplantae > Streptophyta > Magnoliopsida > Alismatales > Alismataceae > Alisma > Alisma plantago-aquatica. The sequence goes on from OY856411.1 coordinate 60,047,433, forward strand.
TAGAGGAGAGACTGTCCTTCTTCCATACCTCCTTCACTCTAATTTTCTACCTAGGGGAAAACTACAAAAACTCCAACCATCCAAATCAGCCCTGTTCTTGTGTAAAACTTAAAAAAAAAGTTGGAGTACCAAATGCAAAGGTGAAATGAAAATTTGTTTTATTGCAGGTCTTGAATAAATGCAAGTTTGTGAAGTAGGAAATATAAAAGTCACTTTTCGTGAATTCAGGAAGTCAGGGTCGCTTGGCCATATTTTGGTGGAAGGAATCAAGTGATTGTTAGGAGAGTGAGGATGATAGGTTGAGAGTATGTCTTGAAAGTATTTCTTGATTTTAATGTTGCTCGGGACGAGTAAAGTTTAAGTTTGGGGTATTTTGATGAATGCATATTCATCTCTTATTTTTGCTTCATTTAGAATAATTAATTAAGACTTTTTTGTTAATTTTAGCTAATTCAAAAATAAATAGCACTTTCATCTTCTTGATATACTTTTCCTGAATTCTTATGATATTTTTCTTAATTTTCAGGAATTATCTAAGTAATTAAATCGAGAAAATAAAAGATGAAGATATGAGGCTTTCAAATATTCCCGCAGTGCCTGAGATACTCATCACCAAAATAGCCATATCTTTTGCGTCTAAAGGCAGAATTTTAAGATAAAGTATGGAATGAAAAGAGAATTTTATTGGCTAAAAAAAAGACATATTTTGTGGAAATTTGGGTGTTTATTTGGCTGCGCAAATAACCAGTGAAAGTAGCATTACGTTTTCCCGCAGATATTGATTCCAGTATATACCTTTCACCAAAATCGGTATAACTCCCACATCCCAAGGCAGAATTTATTGTGCAAGTATGCGTTGGAAAGATAATTCAATTATCTATAGGATAATATATTTTCGGGCTGCTTCTGAATTTTTTACTGGCCCAAAAATACGCTCGAAACCGCTGTTGCGGGAAATTAATGCAAAAGGGATGCAAAGAAATCAATTGTTTCCTCTATTGACTAGATCTAGAAAGTTAGCAGCCGTCGGTGGCCATTTCTTTTTCCCTAAACCTAATGTATACCCCCTTCCTTCTCCTATAAAAGGAGGGGCACTTCCTCCTCTTTGGGCATGTGGGATTTCTCTTTGTATTGGGATTCTAAAGCATTTATTCTTGTAATCATCTTCTTATTCTAAAATAAAGTAGATTTTATTTCAAGCATTGTTCTTTCATACTTGGTTCTTATCTCTTCTGGTTTAGTATTAATCTTCTTTTCTCGGTTCTTTAATTCTGGAGCAAGGAACAAAGAACTAAGCCATTTTATTGTCTCTAGCATAAGGATTAACCTCCTGGTTTTGGGCTAGACTATGGCTTCAGTACTTTCTTCCTTTGTCTCCCCCCTCTCCATGAGTGAGTAGTTTTCTATCGAGGCAAGGGGAATAACCCCTTAGCCATGGCTTTATCGACTTTTCCTAAAAAATGACTCTAGATGGCTTTTGGGTTTGATAACTAATTGATCTATCAAAGTACTTAATTTATTATATCAAATGTTAATCTGAATGGATATGACCATGGAAATCCATATTTTGAACAATAAAATTGATTACATAGACGTTTTGATATGACCGTGGATTTTCATCTTTTAGGATGATAAACTAGGAAGCATGAGCACCAACACCAATGGGATCATGTGGAGTTAATCTCTTGTGAGTTTTTTAATTCACAAACCTTCATCGAATCTTCGTTTAAGAATTAGTTGTTATCACCTAGGCTAAGGTGGTGAAAACCCCTACGAGCCTTGATTTCCATCTCTTGATTTAATCACCGCATCCTTTTTTTTTCATTAATTCTTAGTCTTTCATTCATATAGTTTTGCTTGTGTTAACAATCATCTTGATTTTTTCTTTGTGCATGTTTATTCTTGTTGAGTGCATTTCTTCTTGCATTAGTGTAATCAATCAAACCCCCAACTTGACTTTTACTTTCTGCTTTAATCTAAAGAAAAATATCAAAAACAAATAAAACGTTCTTCAAACTTTGGGTTCTAAGAACAATCTCTAAAAAGTTGTCCTGTGGGATCGACCCTTCTATACTACCCTTAAAACCGGAAGTAAAAAAGGTTTAAACTCTAGGATTAACCATCTTAGTGATTGATATTGCAAACGACGATTATCAACAGGAAACATTTCCAAATGTGACAAAATGCCCCTAACATCTTGGCAAGAATTAGAGATCTTTGATGTCTGGGGAATCGACTGCATAGGCCCATTTCCTTCTTCTTATGGGTTATCTTACATTTTAGTCGTAGTCAATTACGTGTCAAAGTAGGTTGAAGCCATACCCACTAAAGCCTATGATTCTAAACCTGTTAAGAAACTCTTTAAAGATATCATTTTTCCTAGATTTGGAGTCCCTCGCACCGTCATTTCCGACGGGGGATCCCATTTTTTGGAGAAAAGTTTTGAAGCCCTTTTGAAAAAATATGGAGTTTACCACAAAGTCGCCAGTCCTTACCATCCTCAGACCAGTTGGAAAGTAGAAGTATCCAACAGACAAATCAAATCAATTTTAGAAAAAATTGTTGGACGCACTAGGAAAGATTGGGCATTAAAAATCAATGACGCTTTGTGGGCATATCGTACTGCCTATAAAACACCTATTGGTAACACCCCTTTCAGACTGATCCACGGTAAGTCATGTCACTTACCAATAGAACTAGAGCACAAAGATAGTTGGGCCATCAAAAGTTTGAATTTTGACCTTTCTAGGGCTGGAGAGAAACGTTTTCTCCAAATGAATGAGTTTGATGAACTTAGGATGAGTGCCTACGAAAATGAAAGAATCTACAAAGACCGAACCAAAATGTGGCAGGATGGTCATATCAAGTGCAAAGACATTAGAGAAGGGGATCAAGATTTCGTTTTTAACTCAAGATTACGAATTTTCCCAGGAAAAATTAAGTCCAGATGGTATGGCCCTTACATTGTCAAGCATGTGTATCCACACGGCGCTTTTCTTCTTTGGGATAAAGTTTTGGGTGAATTTAAGGTCAATGGGCACCGTCTTAAAAGATACAGCACTACTAAAGATGTCGTTGCCTCAGACTCAACCAATTATCCACCATTGATAGACCTGAACCTCACTGACCCCGCAACTTTCCCAGAATCTAAATAATTTGATCTTTGTCGAGCCACGACGTAAAATAAGGTGCTAGTTGAGAGGCAGCCCAACACTATCTTCCCTTCTATTCTATCTTTTTCATTTATTTTTCTTTGTTTTCTTTTTGCATTATGTTTCCTTTCTTATCTGTTATCGAGCTGATCGGTTACCACAACCAGCCGCTCGACTCAAGCTCTTCTGAAGTGATCGATTGGGTATCTTGCCGCTCAGCTCATTCTCCGACGGTTCCCCAATTATTACATGCAACCGCCGCCCTTACTTTCATTTGTCCAGCACCCAAGGCAAACCAGCCGATCGGCTAGCTACCACACCGATCGGTTCGTCGCTCCTTTGTTCTATATAACCCACCTGATGCAAGATCTCTCTCCCATCTCTTCGCATACCCTAGCCGCCACCCACGCTTCCACTCGATCGCTCGATGCTCCGCTCGCCGATTCCTCCCCTTAGGATGACCAGCTAGGTCTTCAGCCGGATGGCTAGCCTTTTCGGCCGCTCGAGCTTGTCGCTGCTCCGCGCGCCATTTTTGCCTCGTCGGACGACCGGACTGGCTCTTAGCCAGACGTCTGACCTTCTCTGCCGCTCGGTCCTTCAGCTCACTACTTGATACAACTACTTGACCGACCTGCCTCCCAGATCTGTTCAGTCACCCACCTTGCTTCGACGCTGCCCATTTCGCATGCTGGACGACCGACAATCACCCATTTTTTCCCGACAAATTGGCCGTCAGCTTGCTCCGTTGTGTGCTCAAATCCAGTCTCAGCCGACCACTTCATTTTACCAACCGCCCGTCTCAGGAGACGAGATGCTTGTTTCATCGACCAGACGATCAGTTGGTTTTGTCTAGATGATCGGTTTAGTTGCTCCACTGACCGGCTTGTCTCTATAGCAGTCATGTTCAGCCACTTCCACAAGGGAAAGGGCAAGGCCCCTATATCCTCTTCCAGGCACCCTCCTCACCATTCCAGTTCTCATCTCGAAATCCAATTCTGCACACCCTCTCCTACTGGCGAGTCTTTCCCCGAGTTGATCGAAGAGATGCTCCGTGACATCGATGAGGCAGATGAGCTTCTCCACGAGATGGAGGGCACTCAGAAGGCCGCCAATGATCTGGACTCCTCCATCCACCGTTCATCCCACATAGCTCCCATTATGGGTAGCTATGACCAGTTTACTTGCACCGAGCACCAACAGTGTTATGAGGAGATGTACGCAATTGGTGTTTCCCTTCCCTGTTCGGCGTGCGGCACAAACCTAGATGCTTTGGGCATCCGTGACGCTACTGACAATATCCTACGTAGAAACCACATCCTTATCTTTCTCTACCATGTCACCTCTATTTACTGTGATCTTACCCTCATGTTTTTGAGTACTTTCCGCAGGTTACACTGTTCTTTTGGAAACTTGAGTTGCAAATTCCATATTTTTGGGGAAAATGTGGAGTCTTCTACTAGGAAAATCACTTCTTTTCTCCTCGATGTCAGAGATGATTATTGGCTAGAATGATGTATGGCGGGTTCTCATGACTCCTACCCAAACAATTATGACAGAGACAAGTTTTGGGCTGAGATCATCGGGCTTCTACCCCATCTTCCTAATGGCCCCAAGGCCTCTTGCATCCACAACCCAGTGGTCTGTTACCTTCACCGCATCCAAACCTGCACCATCTTCAGCTGGGAAGGTACTCAGGCATCAATCACTCAGGTAGAACTTTATGCTCTCTGGTGTCTTTTACATGAAGAGACTTTTAACTGGGGCAATGCTATTATTGAGCACTTTGGTACCCACGCCAGCTGAGCCACTTCCTCTTCCTTTCGTATTGGTCACTATGTTACCTAGCTCGCCATTTTTTTGGGCTACGCCAACATCACCTTTCCTCCACTTGAGCTCAAAAATCACCTCATCAACACTCACTATTTGAAGAATAGTAGGTTTATCTATTTGGGCACCGAGGGCGTTTATTACCTTTTGTTTAAGGACAGTCAGGTGGTCCTCCAGCTCCCGTTACATTCGCGGTTTGCGGAAGAAAACTATGTCTACGAGTTAATTGATCTACCAGGCCATATACAGAGATTCAATCTGGAGCATCTCGACCCAGACACCGTCCTCGAGCCACAACCTCACAGGAGGAGCCTCTCTCTAGAGGCTCACGACGAGAACAATGGACCGCCACCGCCACCTTCCAGACATCCCACTAGGCGTCGAGTAGATGACGACATTGGCCCCTATGGTTTCTATGAGGTCCAGACTCAGCTGGATGAGATTCAGTGAGAGCAGCAAAGATAGGGCCACCAGCTCAACCACATGTACCTGATGCAGCATTCACAGGAGTCTTGGCATTTGGACTGCGGTCACTATGCCCCTACTCAACCGGCATATGAGGAGTACAGAGCATAGCAGAGTTATCCAGGTCATGACTCTCCTTATTGGGGAAACTACTACTCCCACCAGCAGCACCCTCCACCACAGTAAATCTTCCCTCCATCTCATTCTAAGAGTTTTCTCGGGACGAACAAATTTCTAAGTTCGGGGTGGGGGTGGGTGATACGTGATCCTCCCTCTATCTTCCCTTTTCAGCATTTCTTTTGCATTTTATCTTGTATTGCACTGTTTTTCTTTCAAACATAGGCCTTTATCAAGTCAGCCAAATGTTGTATTTTATCTGCAAAAATGAATTTTCTCAAAACAATTTCATTCTCAAACTTATTCAAAAAAAATTTAAAATATCAAGTTCCCTATGACCATGAAAATAATTTTTGGAAACGGGGGAAAGCCTTAGAGTATCAAATAGAATCAAATGTAGATTTTCTTATGTTTAGCATTAGATTAACTTATTCTTTTTACTCTCATATAATGTAGATACATGTCTCTTCTATCTTATGCAACGACACTAAAAAAAAGTTTGAAATTCACACATGGGGAAAAATAAATCTACTTGCCAAACCCTAAGACCTGGGTGGCAAGCCCCTTCTCCCTCTCTCTTCCATACCCCTCATAAATGTAATAGGGGTGTACTGCCAAAAGATGCCAAAAAAAGAGAGCACACAAAAATATTGTGGTCAATGTAACCGCAAGTCCATAAATAATATCCCAAGTCGAATAGAGGAGGGATCCATCTTCCACACCCCCACTCCTCTCATCCCCATGAATCAAAAAAAAAATTGAAAATTGAGTGTCGAAGTGCAAGTTAGATCAAGACTATCTTTACAAAGTATAAGTTTAAAAAATTAAGTTATGAAAAATGTTTTCATAAGAAAGATAGAGCTTGAAAATTGTGGTTCTAGGAGATGGGTCACTTGGCCATGAGAAGGATAGAAGGATTGCTAATCTAGGGAGGATGAACTTGATTTACAAAATCGTTGAATCATTTTGGTTTTTCAATTGCTTGAGGACGAGCAAAACTTTAAGTCTGGGGTATTTTGATGAGTGCTATTTCAGCACTTCTTTTTCTACAAATTATTAAGCTTATCACATAGAAATACTCAATTCATCTCTTGACATTGCACAAATTAATATTTTCTCATTTTTATTAGAAATCTGACAATCATATGCATTATATTGCAGATTCAGGAACTGAACCGATCGTCTAACATCACCAACCGATCGTTTCACTATCACAAATCGATCGTCTCAGTGGTTCAATTGCTCGTTTTGCATTCTGGCGTTGATCATTGCTCTTGACCAGACGACCAGCCAGATCGCCCAATTCCCAGTCCAAACGCTCGACCCTAGCCCTATTGATGGGATGAAACACACTTTTGACTATGCCACCACCCCAATTAGGGTTGGCAGTCGATCACTTAGCGGCCACCATCCACCAACGTCCAGCCGATCGGTTCACTTCTGAACCGGTTGGTTGGTGGCCCGCACACAGCCAAAAAGCCAACCGTCGGCCATTTCTTTTTCCCTAAACCTAATGTATACCCCCCTCCTTCTCCTATAAAAAGAGGGACACTTCCTCCTCATGGGGGAATTTGGTATTTCTCTTTGTATGGGCATTCTGAAGCATTTCTATTCTTGTGTTCATCTCTAGTTCTGCAATAAAGTAGACTTTTCTTCAAACATTGTTCTTTCTTATATTGTTCTTGTCTCTTCATTCCGCTTCAGTTCTAGATCTTCTTTTCTCTAATTCTTTAGTTCTGGAGCAAGGAATTAAGAACTTGGCCATTTTATTGTCTCTAACATAAGGATTAACTTCCTAATTTTAGGCTAGACTATGGCTTAAGTACTTTCTTCCTCAGTCTCCCCCTTCTCCTCAACTATGAGTGAGTAGTTCTTTATTGAGGCAAGGACAATAGCCCCTTAGCCATGGTTTGATCAGATTAATTTTAGTCGATTCCTTTAGACGGTGATTGTTTTATTAATTTGATAATCAAGCAAATTAATTACTCGCTTAGATGTTTTGTTAATCTGGATGGATATGACCGTGGAAATCTAAGTTTAGAATGATAAACCAATTCACATAGAGATTTTGATGTGACCACATATTTATCTCTTTTTTGGATGAAGAACTAGGAAACATGAGCACCAGGACCAATGGGATCATGTGGAGTTCATCTTTTCTGTTTCTTTTGCGATTCACATGTCGTCATCTATTTATCGATTAATAATTAATTTGTGTTTTTACCATGGCTAAGGTGGTGAAAACCCCTAAAGCCTCTATCCTTCTCGTTTGATTTCAATCGTCAATTTTCTTGTTTACTCTAATTTTTAGTCTTTTAATTCATAATTGCTTTTTGTGCTAACAATAATTTTTGTTTACCTTTTACAGGGAAAATAATATTTTGTTTAAGTGCAATTTCAATTTTAGCCTTTTCTTTCTTATTTTAGTGTAATCAACCAAACACCCATTCCGACTTTTACTTTCCATTTTAAACCTAAAAATACCAAAAACAAATATAATAAGTTCTTCAAATAATTTGGTTTTTAAGAAACAATCAAGTTGTCCTTTGGGATTCGACCCTTCTATACTAGCCTTAACTGAAGAGTTAAAAGGATTAACAATCTTAGTGATTGGTTTGTTAAGCGACGCATATCAACCCTAACCCCTAAATACCTAGCCCACCTTTCTCCCTTTCCCTTCCCACCCAAGGGAAGATCCAAGTCCACTAAATCTAGACAAGATAGGGTGGGTGGTCTCTAATCCCTCTGGAAAACCATATCCCCAGTGTGGGTTTGCGATAGTAAGCATGCTCAATTGTGAGTTGTCTTACTCATCTAGGCAACACTACATAGGTAGTTGGGAACCGCCAACCACGAGCAAAGCCAGTAGCGGTGAAAGGTTACATCTCGTCACTTCTAAAACTCTAGCCGAGGTGGGTGTGAGGTGCAGGTCCCACATGGCATTAGATCAAGTATGCATGTCTCGCCTCCTTTGTCATATTAATGTAGCTCCCATCTAACATTCACATTAAGATAATATTTGTTAAATGCATGTAGTTCTCTATCCATATTTTGTAAAATGCATAACTTAACCTCATAAGGTCAAAATAGGCAAAATTATATATCAAACTTAACATCTCAATGTGTCCTACTCATTGAGATTCATCCCAAACCCTACTTCCATTTATTTTTCACTTATCTCCTATAATATTCTTCCTTTATTTTTAAAGAATACATTTAATGCATCATTATGTGATATCTTGCATATTTATTTCTCAAACTACTTCCTACTTCTCAAATTAGTAGCTTAGAAGTTCTTCTGAAGATGTTTGAACCCCTAATCAACCATTTTTATTATTGACTCATTTGCACTTATGTGACATTTTTTGGATTATGCGGGTGGTGATTTCCCTAAATGGCTAAACTTGCATCTTAATGTATACTAATGTTGAACCAATGTGACGTCCCCAGATTTTCTAAAACTTAATCTGATGTGTGACATCCAAATTGAAACCCTCACCTCAGTGAGAATCCCAATTTAAACACCCCACATTAGGCTAAGAAGAAGAAAATCAAGCGAGTCAGAAGGAAACAACCAGTAGTACATGCACATGAACAATAATAAAACTATACAACACATGTTCACTATTCAACATATAATTACATCATGAATTATTACAACATTTGATATTACACATTGAACAACAAACTTATACATATACATGTACTACCACTAAGACACAAGATCTTAAGACAATAGATCCACTTGTACATTAGCTCGCCACACATCTCACAACCATCCTGGTTTTCAAGAGCATAACCACAACCTAAACAAAAGATTAGATGGGGTACACGTCAACACAATATTCAAGAATATTGTAATGAGTACACCTATGTATCTTTTATATACCTCTCATTACTAATATTGGCAATAAGATAAAATTAATACTTGGTAGTAACGGAAGAATATAAAAAAAACATACATGAACAAGAATTTTTATTAATAAAAGACAACACATATCTTTTAGGCATATTTTTCATTATATCATCCATGCATTACTACCAAGGAGTTGAATGCATTAAGGCATTTATGATCACTACCAAAGAGTTGGATCATATGTACAATGTGACCATTACCAAAGAGTTAGGTCCAACCACACTACCAAAGAGTTGGTGCTTTCATATAATGGAACTGAATAAATTATGTTTGATGTGTTCATAGCAATAAGTATGGAAAATCAAGCAACATATCACACAAGAACAATCATTTCAGTCAATACAATATGCCAAGTCTTTACTACCATATAACACAAGCATATTGTATAATAAGCCAAGTAAGAGGAAATGGCATACCTTGATCAAGATATCCTAATCATCACATATTCCTCCGGTCAACTCTAGCCTTGGTCAACCCTAATTAAGATAAGATTACATGTCACCATCAGGTTCACATCATCATTAACCCTAGTCGATTCATTAGGGTTTAACTTAGTTCATTAGGATATGTGCATCATTACTTGCATTCTTGTCTTAGATTTATCTTACTGATGTCATTTTCTAGATTATGATTCATTCTCTGAACATTATATTCCATATCCTTTTTGTGCACATATTAACCCTAGTTTATAAACATTAACCTAAACTAGGGTTTTAAAACATGTATTAAGGGTCAACTTCATATAAGATGGATTATGTGCATCATCATGGTCTTCATAATTAGAAGTGAGGTTCCATATACTGATATGAGCTAACTCTAACATTTCTACGATTTTGTGAGCATACTTATAATTATTATGCATTAATTAAGGTTATTAGCCCTAATTAGCCATATGGAGTAAATTACATGATTTCGTGCATCAACATCATGATTACTGACTTAAAATGGATTATCAACATGAATATGGATCTACTGACATTTTATCACAATTTTAGACCATTGTTTGGTATTTGTTATCCATTAAAAAAGCATTAAACATATTACATTATATCACTATTACTAGTGCATCAAAAGCCTGATATTATCATTCTATTGTGTTCTATACATTTTTCTGACAATTTTGATATATTCTACTTATTTTTTTGATGCTCGGGCTAATTTCTATGAATTATTGAAGTTCTGAGCATTTGGGATATAATTACCTCATTGGCCAAATGGAGACTGCCACATAGCAAACACAGGGGCGCAACTCTTTCTTCTCCTGGATGGGACTCGATATGGATCCTGGATTGGATCCATGGATCTGTGGATCTGCTAACCTGTGTCGCTTGGCCCCCCTTTCCCCGTTCTCACGAGCCTCGTGGTCCCCTATTTCCTCTCTAAAATAGGGCACCGTCGCAAGGGGATAGCTCTAGCAAGCAAGGGCTCAGGCTCGAGTGCTCCTCGTTGTTTCTTCACTCCGCCATCACGATCAGCGTCCATCAGCCTCCCTCTGTGGCTACTAGGAAGTGCGCTATGGCCTCTAGTTCTCCGACAAGGTGGGAGTGTCACCGCCACCTTTGGTTGCAGTGGAGCAAAGGAACAAATTGCCTCTACTCCTCCTCACGTCGATCTGAAGACTCCATTAGCTTCACATGCATACTAAAAACTCATCCAAGACCTTAATTCATGGTGTTCTACACTCTATAGGCACCACCGACTTCATCTTCTTCCTTGGTGTGGGTGAGCTCGGTGCCTGGTACAACTATCATCGGGGTCCTCTTTTCCATAAGGGATCTTCTCCTTGGACCTCCTTCCTTGTTTGCCTCCCTTCATTTGTCCTCAAACTATATTCTTCCTCCATTCTCTACTCCTAGACACAACCTGCTCGCCATAGTGGAGAGGCAGTGAGAGGCAAGGCCTCATTCTACCTACTGGAATGGTTCCACATCTCGTCTAAGGGCTCTCCTCACTCATCTATTCGAGTCAAAAACAACTGTGCGATCAGATATACCCCCCACCTCACCCCACGATTTGGGCAAGTGGTTGTTGGGAGGGCTTGGCATCAGTTCCCCCACGATCTCCATTGCGACGGGAGGTAGGAGGAGAGCTCCTGGTCATCTGATCATCATCCAAGGGCTGGTAGTGCTCCACAAATAGGTCAATTCGTGGCTCTCCTAAGCTAAAGGTATCAACCACCATATCTGAGATCTAAGGCTGGAAACTAGCCACACTGACCCAAACCACGCACACAGGGCGCGTGACATAGCTTAGTCTAGGCTCATGCAATAAAACTTTGGTCTATTAATCCTCAAAATGCACATTATTTCACCAATTTCAAACCTTAATAACTTCCTCTAGGAACATCCAATTTCTACCCAATTTTAACCATAGCTTCCCTACCTCCCAAGGTACATTCTACTCCAATTTGGTGACAAAACTCAACTATTTAATCATCCGATTTATTACTCCAAAAAGGCATGAAGTAGGAATCTTAATCATGATATTAACCTCAATCCACACTCCAACATTACTAGAACACTTGGGATTCTCAAAACAACTCAACATGTATGACTTCACTTGTGTCATTGGACATTTTAGGATTCCAAAAGTCTACTCCATCACATCCTACACACCTTAAAAGAAATTCCTTCCTTAGAATTAAGCTAGAATCCACTTTATCACAGGATTGGACATTTTAGGATTCTGAAATTCCACTCCATCACAACCAACCTCAAAATGAGTTTCATGTACCTCTTCATAACACAATATCACCTCCATAGACCCTTTTTTATTAAGTTTTTTCTATACATACCTAAATACCTAAATGTGCCCCTATTATGTGAATGTTTGGTTATACCTTAAATCGATGAATTGTTTGTCCTAGATCATGCAACCAATCACCTTAGATCTCTAAAATCAGTATCTTGTTATGTGTGATGACCACAAATCCTAAGATAAGCCATATTCCACCATGATTGTTACGACCCCCACTTTTGAGTGTCCCACGACTAAGAGAGACCTTAAATTTAGGGATCATTACTCTATATTTCTAGGAATAGATTTAACAAATAATAAAGAATGGTAAATAATTTCCATTAAAACATTGAATGAGTACATATTTGTGAATGATACACCTCAACTTATCTTTTTACATATGTGAGAAGAAATACTTAACTATCTAATTCTTCTTGACTTATCTTTAACTTCTTCAAACATATTTCATCTTTATCTTCATTTATTTCTATCATGTGTATCACCCACCTGAAACACCAACAAACAAAACATGGTCAGTATATTTCTATATTGATATGTGGGTCCATCCAAAACATTAGATATACTAATATTTAACAATGATTTAAAGTCACATATGAACTTTTAATATCTTCCATACCCTCTCAAGTGCAATCACTATTCATCATTGGACTTATGTGCATTACCCCTTGAAGGGTGAAACCTAGGGTTCAAAATATTCTATATTTATGTGATACTTATAGGGCATTTATATTTTGCATGAAATAAATAAACATACAACATATACCATTCATTCAATTTTGTTAAACCTTGGCAAGCTTTGGAAGTCTGTACATGTGAGTATTCATAAGAGTAACCATGTACCTTTTTGAAGAACCATGCAGAATATTTCATTTACTTTAAGAATGAAATCCAACCATCTGAAGCACATCAAGAAATCTATATTCAATCAACATTATTTGCATGTATTTAAACTCTAAAGAGTCAGAATCATATTATTCATATTAGACCTAACTTAGGTCCTAATATATGGTTTAGGTTTATCTCATATTTGGAATAGGATTAAGGGTCACATACCGTAATTCCATCCTATCATGAATTTTATGAATCATAAATCCTAATTAAACATTGTATGTAACCCTAATTCATGGATTAATCATTATATCATCATACATTAGTTTAGATCACTTTACCTGAATTAATCATGATATTATCATCAAATATAGGGGTATCATATAATCTTCACATTATTAACATATAGTAAAACCCCATTCACACTAGGATCTCAAATATATACATACATAAAGCCCTACCTATTAAATCTAATATAAGAGTACCCAAAATTAGATCATACAAACCTAAATCAAATGATCACATTATATCATGATATAACAATACCTTGATATAATCAACATGTTATTTACTCACATGGGGTTCCTAATCATACCACAAGGTAACTTTCTAACATGGAATTTTTATTATGAGTACCTCCAATTAGTGATCGATATAATTCTCATCAGAGTAATAACATAATAAACATGTTAACGAATAGGCACATGACAATGATCTTGATTAGGACTTTTGATGTTTGAATCACTTAACATAAGTATCTAAAATATTTTTTAAAGAGGAAACATAATTAGATCCTAATTCTATTTTACTCATGTTCTACTGCTTTTTATAATCAAATCAATATATAGATTTGATATAATCTGAGTTACAAATAAGTGGTTCCATTAAATGCTAGATAATGAGATATGGGTCAATCATTACTTCCTTATTTTATTTAGCTAGGTGTCAGGTTTAGAGCTGGGAAAGAAAGGCGACATAGATCATGGCGTTGTAAACCGTGGTGTCATGTGCTCGAAGGTATCTTGGTCAAAAGGTTTCATGACTTCTTATTTCTCATGATGCGGCTAAGTTTTCCATGCAGGGGTCAGCCACAAGTTTGACCTTATCCTCCTATCCACCCAAGAGCCAAAAAAGGTCTCGTGTGTCCCTACCAACCCTTCATGGACTTGATAAGTTCATCGGAATGAATCATGATGGCAATGGTAACGAGAACCATATCCGTAGAGGTACTAGTTTCCTAGCCTAAACAAATAGTATAGAAAGGGGAAGATCTCTTACCTTGAGGTGTTTCTCATGTTGTTTGGATTTGAAGCATCATATAGGGACTCACGAGCTCATTTCTCAGATCCACAATCATATCCAAAATCTACAATGGTTCTAACTCCTTGTGCACAGATGGATGGAGAGGAGGGGCGACGATGCTAACCCATCCATGTGTTATGATAGGCTGATCAAGGGTGTTTAAGGTTAAGTTCTTTCCTTATGTTGCTTTTTTTTGTGACTCTAGACCATCTTAAGGTCAGCTAGCATCTTCCTTCATGTGAAGGAAGGAGGACATAGAGGGTGATGGAACTGAGGGGTCAAGATGCTATGGAGGTTCTCTTAGTTTGTAGAGGCTTTCTGTGTAGACATTTGGGGTACACTAGGCATTATATAGGCCCCAAACTGAGCCATCATGACTTCTGCAATCCATCCTCAAGTCATAGGAGAAAGGTATAATCTTGTGGATTAAATCCACCATAATGCAACATCTTTTGCTTCATGCAATCCAGGTGTAAATCCAGGGTTAGTTTGTCTTTGGGAGATTCGATAAGAAAGCTATAAGGAGAGAGATAGGTCTAGAGTAGCATAAACTCTTGATTCCATAGAGGAAGGATAAGGTCCAGGTGGAGAAGATAGGATCCCTCTTTCTAACCTTCCCCAAATCTGAGAGTCCACGATTAGATGGACTCAACCCCTCTTTTCTATTTTGTCCTTGTCTTTCTTTTTGGATTAAACTCCCTTCTCTTATATTAATTATTCAGGCCACATGTTAACTCCTATTTATCCCATTTTTTGGATAATCATTCTGTTTCTATTATCTGTCATAGGTAACAAGGTAAAGGCAAGACATGTTCATTTAATATACCAAACATGGTTTTCAAAGCACATCTAGATAATTACTTCCTTAATTATCTAGGTTACAATATTACTTTTAATTCTGAAGAATTTCTCCCATGATATTAGATTATGATATTCTAAATTATGAAATTAAGACTTCGATTACATAGTATCTCAACTATGCCTCATCTTAACACAGATTCTCTTTATTACATGAAATGAATAATTATTGTGTGTCTTGGTTCCAATGCATCAAACAAGGTCCGATTATTCATTATTCCTTTTTTAGATTCACATCATAAATTAGATTTGAAATTCATAAATTTTGAGGATCTAACAATGATGGCGGTTGTAACCTTTTTCCACTGTGTCATGTGTGAGTTGAATTTTTCTCTTATGCTCTATTTCTTGATTTGGATCTTTATATTATGTCCTCTCCTTCCAAATTATAGTTGATTTACTCCTTATGAACACTTGGATGGGGTTGCCTCACATAATCCATATGTTGTTCTGTAATGGTATAGGTAAACTATGTTAATTTTTATATGTATGTATGAGATGTTAAGTCATGATGTTGGTATTATGATGCTTTGATTGTAGGGTCCATCCACCTATATTTGAATATGATTTGTATGTCCTTATCTTTCTATCCTGAACCATCTCTTATGCTAGCTTCATATGTCTTGATGATCCTTGACCTAGGTTTCTCTATTATGAGTCCTTTGACCCTAAAATGTACATAAGTGACACGAATCTTGAAATACTCATATAAAATAGATTGAACAAATGATTTACTTGAAACGTGGACCTCACCTTTGTGATGGAACATGAATCAATAAAAGATTATCAAATACATAAATAAGAAACTTTGATCGTAACTAGGATGCAACATTAAAAATAGAGGTAGTTATGTTTAATGATGAGAATATAATGCATCATTGTAATCTCATGCTTAATCAGGTGTGGCTTGTACCAAGACGATCAAGGAAAAGTTAGGTTATTAATATCTAAATCAGGTATAGACTTTAAGAATTATATGACCATGGCTTTGTTGTTTGCAAATAGATACATATGTATGCTTGTTGATTTGCTCAAATATTGCTAAATAGTATGTATTATTGTACTTGATGCTTTGTGTCATTGATGTTTATAATTCTAACATATAAATCCATAATAAAAACCATGTGCACCTGCCTGTATTTTTGGGGTAAGGGCACAAGGTAGGGCTCCCTACTTCAGTTTTCAAGATATATCAGAGCATGCCAATAAAAAGGTTTAGCTAATCTTTTAGCACCCTTATGGAACCTTTCGATGGGAGTTGGTCAATCTCCTTATTGCTATAATTCAAGAAAAATGACATAAAACATGGGCTCTCATTTTTCTAAGTACTTAACTTGATTATCATTATTTTTTACTTATACAACTATTTTTTAAATTATGAAAAGCTTATACATATGTATCTATTTGCCCAATGCTCAATACCTTGTGTTTTCACCGACTTGTTACACGTATGTTTTAGATTGAGAGAAAGAATGGGAGATGATGACTCCTAAGCTTGCATGTACTTGTTGTAATATCCTAGCTAGAGCACATGCATAGACATGTAAAATTTGACTCTCAATTTGTAACTGAAAACTATTTAATAAACAACTTATCTATTAATTATACTTGTTGATTGTTGATATTCTGTTGGTTATTTTATCATGTTATTTGTTCATGTATGCTAAGCTTTTGTGCTTCTGCATTCACATTTTAATAGTATTATTCTAGGGGTGAACATTTGGGTCATATCTCCATTTACTTTCTAGTCATTTGGAGTTAGGATTTCGGTAATAGATAGTTCCATGACAGTGTGTGTGTGTGCATGTGTGTATGTAATTATTTATCTAAAAATGAGAGGATTATTTCAATCAAACTGACTTTATAAATAGTTGGAGAACAAAACAAATAATAACATAGAAAAATAAATGTCCATGCACTCTAACAAAGAAATCCCCGATAGAAGGATGAAACAATAGGATCCTTTGATTGCAACGCCACCCAATTTTTGGCAATTATCAATAGTTCCCAACTTCTTACCCTCGGAAACATGTTGCACCATGACTCCCCCATGTTGGTTGCATGCTTTGAGAGTCATCATATCTTAATTGTAATATGGATACATTGCATATGATTTGATTATTAGAAAAAGGAAACTCCACTAATTATATTTGTTTCAATATTGCGGTAATGGATAAATGTAATAATGTCCTAAGAATATTATGAGACAATGACATATAGGACTTAAACATGAGATCATATGTATACTCAAGAGTATTCATTCTTGTTATGTCTCTAGTTGGTTATTTTCATGGAAATTATAAGACAACAATTGTACATAACACTAATGTGTATAATGAGTAATGATTATGTCTCCTTAGTCATAACATTAGATATTTATTCTTGTTCATGGGTACTTGTTAGAAGACAAGTTTTACTGGAAAGATAAACCTTGAGAATGGCACATCAAACCATGTCATATTGTTAGAGTGCTAATTGTGCTATTTAGACCTATAGTCACTACAAGAATCACATGTTGTTCTTTGTCCATTAACAATACTAGATTTGACTCTAAATAAGGTACTAACTGGGTGCATTATGACCTATGTAGTGTTTTTGTGTCCTCAAATAAAATCCATAGTTGTCATTGATCACTAAGATGACTGTGGATTATTGTAAGTGTTTTAGATGTAATTTGTCCCTAAATTTGAATGATATCTTGGTAATATGATAAGTGAGACTACAAAGTTCATCTACATGCCCATGTTAGTTAATATATAATATTTTGCTCAAGAAACAAAGATTGAATGTTAATAGGATAAAAAGTCCATGCCTTGGTTTTAGCCTAGATATTATGACAAGGAAACTACACAACCAAGTTAACATTATTTACTTTCAGGTTAAAGTTGTTCTCCAATTATTCAAATTACTTGGATAGTATTGACGTATTTCCAGATGTCGTTCTTTGCTTGCGATGATTTTGACATCACTGTCAACATAATGTGGAGCCTACAAGGTCACACACTTAAAGATGCATAAGAAAATTGAAGTGGGCAAAAACACTTGTTTAGAATGGTTTCCAATCATATATAGGCTAATTACCCACCTAGTCAGTTCATTGCTAAGCAAGTTAGCCAAATGGATGGTTTAAAAATATCAATTGACTAAACTCTATCGATATATCTGTATACAACTTGGCAAATTTTCCAAACGATTCATTAAATAACCAACCCACTGATTGGATACAAATTAGGGGACAAAAAAGAAAAAGGGTACTTGTTCGCTTTGGTTTAAAATTGGTCATTTCAATCGAAATTGGACTAGTAAACTAGTCAATTAGATATACTTTAGCCAGTTGACTGGGTGACCCCACCAATCCCAACTGGTCAATTGTATAACTAATCAGTCATCTAAAAGTCTCTCTGGGTTTTCCTCATTTGATTTTATTTAGAGTTGTGATTAGGATTTGATCAGATTTTTAGGAAATCCAAGCCCAAGACTCTCCCATATATATGGGATGGACATCCAAAGGGAGACACACATGTTCCAGAACAATTTCTCTAATAGTTCTTACTCTTCAATACAGAAACTTCATCCTAAGGACAATATTACCAATTGAAAGAGAAGGAGAAAAAGTGATGCTAGAAATTTGACAACTTTGAGTTGCTCTTCCTCTTGGTGACCAAGTTTTTTTAGAGTGAAATTTGATCAATTCATAAAGGATGTATGACATCTACAAGAGGAGGAGATGGGATCACCAGGACGTACAATGAATAAATCCATACACATCATACCACCACTACTCATATTAGGATGAGAAAAGGTCAGGGGTGCTTCTGCATAAATCCTTATTCTAAAGGTTGGTGGGATCAAATTTTAATGAAGGATGCCTTCAACATGATCTTGTAGTAGCAGTAGTTTATACAGACTTGTACCAAGATCTAGCAAGACATTTGATCCTTAGGAGTAACCATACACCAGTAGAATAAAACAAATTTGGCAAAATTTGAGTCCTAGCTAGAGCTAGAAAACCCAAGCTCTCTCACTGGAGGACTAAACAAGAAGAACCTAAAAATAAACTACACTGATTTTCGACGACTGAAACAGGCATTGGAACCTACCAATGACTAACAAACTAATGGACAAAAACTAAGTTGCAAACTGAAACAAGAAAAGAATATAGGACCCGCTGGCCAGCCCCTTTCCGACCTAGATTCACTTCCTTCACCTCATACCCCTTCCCACGCTAACCACCAACCTAGCCGTGTTTGAAGAGGCCAATATCACTGACACTTGGGATGACCTACAAGTCTAGAGACCCTGACACCCCAAATCAGACCAAGTAATAAGGGGAAGGAGGATGAAGAGTCAGAATCACTCAGCTGGGCAAGTGGCCAGCTGGCGTGGGTCGAAGAAGAAGCCCAGGGGGAGCGAGTGGCACTTTTTGGCAGCACAACCCCTCCCATGTACCCACCTCCATCATCGCCTATGGAGCCCTAGTCACCCATAGTGTCTCAAGAGCTACTGAGTCGCTAGAGTGACCAAGATAGTGCACTAGAAGTTCCCACATCTACGTGGTGACATAGAGGCTGAGTTCCATGCACAAGGGCTTGAGCACAAGCTACTTTCTAAAGAAGAAGATAAGGATTTTCTAGACAACAAGGCAGTGATAATAACAATGACTTCAGATATGCATCCTAATGTATAGGCTCTATACCGACATAAAACGTGTCAAATTTGTGGAAAACTAGTATAGGTCAAGGTATATTTGATAACCCTTTTATGTTTTAAAATATGTTGACAATTTATGCCTATGATGGATCCATTTTATACGTGTTTTTTTTTGGGGGGGGGGGATGTGTACTTCTTATACATCCCCTTCCCCTAAAACCCCAATGGGGTATTAGAGCTAAAAGTTGTATGATTTTAACACTGGTTTTCATTTTAAACCACATATTGTTGAAGAACATATAATTGTGAGACATGAATCCACATTAATCACCAACTAACATATATGATATGATATACCTGTATTACATAAACCAATGTGATACCTTTGAAATCATTTTGTTTTGGTGGATGTGTATATGGAAACTATGTCATTGTGGTTCTTGACATCTAAAACATGTAAATTTATGGCATGTATATTTCTTACATGTCATGCCCATCTCTCTTCATCATTCAAGTAAAATTTGATTCATGAAGTTAGATTAAGATAATTTATTGACATAACCAGTGAAATATGGTGGAGAGAAGGATGTTATCAGGATCCCACACCAAATAGGAAGGTCCTTGGAGGGTTTATAATGAAGACAAAGTGATGAATCCAACAATGACTGAAAACTTCCCAAGTAGGGTATCCAACTGGTTGACTAGCTTTCTACTCGATCCACTGGAGATCCATGTAAAGGAAAGTTTAGGGATACATGGGATGTGAATCTTCTAGTTGTTTGCTTGCAACACCTATTGGCTTAAAATTTTATACTAGTTGTGATATTCTATTTTATTTCTTATGGTGTTTGTTATAGTAAATTGTGAATTTAATAATGGATATTTAATAGTGATTTGATTCATATGAATGTGATATAAAATCCTTAAATTAGATATTACGTTTAAGATACCTTTGAATGTGCAATATGCAAAACAACCTCAATCAGCTATGTGTGGGCATGCTAAAGCATGTCCCACCATATATCTTGGGGAAGGTTGATATTAAGTATGTGGTTCTACCAAAGCACCAGGTGTAGATTATTGTATTGTCCTTTCGTGATCTTAATAGTTTTTAGCACCTAGAGGAATAAAGATGGCATATAATATATAAGATTATTAATGACAAAGAGTTGTACAACCATTTGTCCAAGAGTTTCATTAGATGCAATTGATAATTGCTTATACCTAATTACTTGATCTGTAGGTGGTCAACATAACTTAATGTGTTATGGATTTCGGGTTATTGGAAGATTTCTATTTGTAATATTCTAAATTATAGTGAGATATATTAATTTTATCCAAATAGTGGGAGCATTAATAATTAAAGGCCAAATTTATATCATCTAATCAAAATTACTTTTCAAATCAATATGTTGAATCTTACAAATATTTACTTTATGTATCTAATAGCTAACCAACTTAACAAATTCTTATTTTGGTCACTCCTTGACAAAGAAAAGATGAATGGGAATAACTTCTATGACTGGTATAGGACATTGAGAATTATTCTCACTAATGATCTTGAGCTCTCTGTCCTAGAAATAGGAGAACATGAAGAGCTAGCTCCAAATGCACCAAGAGAAAAAATGAGAGTTTATCATAAGCATATTGATGATGAAATTTACATCAATTTTTTTGTGTTATGCTCCATGAATCATTACCATCATAGGAAACATGATAAAATGGTACTTATAGAGATGAGCACACATCACATGAATATTTCCAAATGCATGCAAGGAAAGAGAGGTATGATGCTTCCAAGGCCATTTTTTAGTTCAACGCGAATGAAGATGATACACTTAGGCCCCATGAAATAAAGTTCATTGGGCATGTGTAAAACCTACAGATATTGAAATATCCCTCAGGACAAGAGTTCGATATTTATGTAATCTTGCAATTTTTTCTATAATCTCCCAATTAGTTTGTTATGAAGTACAACATTAACAACTTTGTTTTACCATTGTCAGAGTTAATATGCATATAAATCAATATTCAATATGGACGGGATAATTATAGCAATTCATCATAGACTAATATTGTGGTAGATAAGTAATCAGAGATTTATAAATAATGATGATATTTGATAAGGTAAGATCAATAGTAAGAAGAAATTCATAAACATTAAACTATGAACTTATTAAGAAACACAGGGAGAAGACCAAATATGTGAAGAGGGAGAAGGGGATGTACTATAATGACCTTATGTTGATCAATTCTATAAGGAAAGTTTAAGGGGAAGGTAAAATCTCAGAAGGGTTTTAAAGCTAGCCAAAAGCCTAAGTCTTCTTTACATAAAGCTAAAAGAAGTAGGGAAGGAAAGAAATTGTCACCACTGTCATTGGGCTAAACACTAGGAAACAGATTGCCCTCATTCAAGGAAGTAAAGAAGAAGGAGGATGAGATAGAGATCTCCTCTTTAGGCATAAATGTAATAAGAGATAAACTTATCTACATCTTCATCTTGGGGATTGTATATATATATATATATATATATATATATATATATATATATATATATATATATATATATATATTTCAAATATTTTGTAATATGTTGGATCTGAAAAGAGGTAAACTCTTACTGATGAGAGTGTTGGGTCTATGAGTCTCTAATGGAGAAAGAGTTGATCCACAGTTGTAGGCACTTGTAGTTTATCTCCATCCGGTGGGATTGTAATAGAAGTAGAGAACTACTATTATGTTTCTTCATAAACAAACCTTTATTAAACATGTTTTTTTAATAAGAACAAATTTAAATTTCTAATGAAGAATGATCAAATTTATATCTCAAGAGACGAGATATTATTGTTGGTTATATTCCCTAAGAGTTATCATGTGATGATTATAATAATGATATGTTGTATTTATTTGATTATTGATAAATTAAATTTCATTTATTATGTGTTCTTAGTCTTGCGATAATGACTAAATGTAATTATGTCCTAACTATCTTTTTACTTGATGACATATGGTTTGGGTTTAGGACCTATACACGAGATCTTGTGTATACTCTAAAGTATTCATTCTATTTATGTCCCTTCAGTTATTATTGTGTATATCATAGGAAAACAATAATAAATAAGACTAGTATGTATTATGGATTATAACTATGTCTCTATATTCAGGATACAAGATATAAATACAGATACTTGGATACTTATTATAGAACAAGTTGCATTGTATAGACCCACATTGCGAATTAGGCATCGAAGCCATATCCATTGTAGTCAAAGTGATATATCTATCATAAGTATTGATGTGATCCTAAGACTTTAGGTCACTATAATGATTACATGTTTTTTGGTGTTCTTTCAAAGTACCCAACATGACTCTAAATAAGGGTTGACATATGGGTAGTTTTTGAGTTAACTATGACACTTGTGTATTATTTTAAATGATATACATAGAATTTCCACGCATTATAGTGATATCATTGTCACTTGTTAAGAGAGACTATGAAATGTTTGTCCATTCTCATCTGAGTCAATATATGATAGTGAACTCACATGGTGTTGATAGCCTATTATGGTTTAAGAAACATAGATTTAATGTTAAGAGGATGAAATATTCATGCCTCGTTTTCAATATAGATATCTATGATAAAGGGATTATATGATCATGGTAACATTGGTCACTTATAGTTAACATTGATTTCCAACTATTACTATTACTTGGGTAGAAATGATGTGTTTCTACATGCCAGTCATGTCTAGTGAGTCTATGAACATCACTCTGACTATTATAACGAATCTACAGGGACACATGTATAAGGATGCATAAGCTAATTGATCTTTTTAATAAAAGATATGATTAAAATGGTTATGAATCATGTATGTGCTGACTTCCTATCCAATCGGGTGACTGGATGATTTGGATCGATGGATCGATTGATTTTCAATCAATCAACTAATCACCATCTTGGGAAAAATGCCATTTGGTTTACTTGATTTAAGTCGTGAAAGACAAGGAATATGTGGTATTTTCAATTTGGAACCAAATGTGTCATCTAGAACAGGACACAGACTAGTGAATCTGGTGAGTAGGCATGCCAATAGATTGATGGGGAAACTTAATGAATATGTTGACTAGAACTTCAGATGTATTCCAAGTTTTAGTTTGTTTTGAGTTTCCATTAGGAACAGGATCATGTTTTTGGAAACTCCAAGCCCATTAGTTTCATATAATGGATGCATATCCAAGGGGAGACATAAACATTATGAGACAATATCTATAATAGTTCTTTCTTGTAGAGAGAGAAAAACTCACCCTAAGGACATCAATCCACAATAAGAGCAGAAGGAGAGTGAGGAACACTAGAACATTGACAATTGTGAGTTTTTCTTCCTATTGGTGACTAAGGTAGTGCACCAAGAATTCTTGCATTTCCATGGACGATGTTGAGGATGAGGCCCTTGGTCGAATACTTGAGGATAAGAAACTTGTCTAAGAGCAAGATAAGGTATTTGTATGACAATAATGTGGAAACATCGCCAACCACATTGGATCCAGGACCAAAAGTGCAAGTTTTAGAACTACATAAAATGTGTCTAATTGTTGGAAATTAGTGTGCACCAAGGTATATCTTATACCTCTCAAATGTGCTTACCATAGCACTATTTTTTTGCTACGATGGGTTTTTTGGCTGAAAGTGTTGTTGACAAAAAAATATTTCCATTAATCCACATTCCTAATGTCGTAAAGTGGTATAACAGTCAATGTTGTATGATTTTTTGTGCTAGATTGGGTTCAAAAATGCAAATGATACACTTGAGAAATAATTTTGCAATGTGTATCCATGCTAATCACCTACTATCATATATGATATGCTATATATATATATGTATTTATTTATTTATTTATTTATTTATATTACATAAACCAATATGATGCCTAGGAAATCATTTGCCTTGGTGGATGTTGGTATGGTAACTAGTTCGTTGTGGTGAATGCTTGTGATATTAAATATGTAACTTGTTGTTGTGAATGTCATCATATGTAACTTGTATATTAAAATGTAACTTGTTGTTGTGATTGCAATCATATGTAACCTTTTAATTGATAATGAGGTCTATTAATTTATTTTAAATAGTCAGAACATTATTAATTAAGGGCCAACAAGTCATCAAATCAGAATAATTTTTATATCAAATTGTTGATTCCTTCACTTATTTTCTTTGTTAAATTTACTGGAAAACATGCATAACAGCTTCTTGTTATATTCACTCCTTGAGAAAGAAATTTTTAATGAGAATAGCTACCAATTAAAGTATAGGATATTGAGCATTGTTCTCACTCATGAGCATAAGATCTATGTCATCTAAACACTAGAACTAGAGTAACCAGTTCCAAATGTGCCTCGAGAATAAAGGGAAAGTTATTATAAGCATATTAATGGCACTATTGATGTAAAGTGCCTCATGATATGCTCCATGATCTTCAGAAGAAACATGAAAATACATGAGTTCTAGATATGTCCACACTTCTAAGGAATGAATATGTTCCAACAACAAGCAAGGCAAGAGATATATGTATCTCTAAGGCCATGTTTAAGTGCAACATCACTGAAGGTGATGTAGTTGGGCACCATGCACTTAAGTTGATAGGGTATATGAAAATAATAGAGAGAGTGGGATTTGCCTCCAGCTAAGAGTTGGCACTGATGTAATCATGCATTCTTAGCCGGAATCTTATAGTCAATTTTTCATGAACTACAATATGAATAGTTTTTATCAAACGTTGTCAGAGTCACATGGAATGTTGAGAACTACTGAGACTTTGATAAACAAAGACAATATAAAGTATGTGTTTATGGTCAACATGGGAAAAGGCAAGTCGAATGCCAAAGAAATCTATTAAGAGCTCAAGATCTAGCCAATAGACCAAGGATTTTACACTTGAATCTGATGGAGGAGTATGAAAGGAAGGAAATTGTCACCATTATAATTAGTCTCGACATTAGAAAAGACATTTCCTTCTTTACCTTGTAAAATAAGAGGAAGGAGAGGATAAATATTTTCACTTCAAGTATAAACGTTATGGATATAAACATATTTACTTGTTCATTTTGGTTGTTGGGTATTGGATGTGGATCATATGCTCTAATATGCAAGATCTAAAAAGGAGTAAACTCATAGTGAGGAGAAAGGTGGATCTATGAGTAGATAATATACTATGAGTTGTTTCCATAACAATACGCACCTATAGTTTGTCTATTCCTAGTGGGATTGTAATAGTGTTAGATAATAGTTATTGTGTACCTACAATATAAAGAAAAATTATCTATGTATCTTATTTGGACAATAATATCTTTGATTTCTAATAAAGAATGGTCGTATTTCCCTTTCAAGAAATGAGATATTGTATGGCAGTACCCAATGTCTTATATTCTTTATTTATTGGAACGGTGAGGTTGTCTTGTAGTCAGGAGGGCATGAGTGGTGTCCGAGCCACAGAATACTTCACCACCTTTTTTTGGGGTCATATGTATCTAATATGTATATTTGAGGTTGAATTTAGGCATTAGGTACAGGAAAAGGATCATTTCCATAAAGTCCTAGCTTGATCTAGATCAAGTCAAAAGCAATGCAAATGTACTTTCTTGAAAAATGGTCTAAAACCCTTAGGGAAATTTTTGTAACCATTGTTATTGATTCTATGACTTGTAACTAAGATGGGGGAAAATTAGGAGCACTTAATTTGAACATTTAATCACTCTAATGACATTTTTCAAAA
Source organism: Alisma plantago-aquatica (assembly GCA_963693085.1). NCBI lineage: Eukaryota > Viridiplantae > Streptophyta > Magnoliopsida > Alismatales > Alismataceae > Alisma > Alisma plantago-aquatica. Next base: position 60,074,076 of record OY856411.1, read on the forward strand.
TTGATCACAGGTTGTGGGATCGGCTGAGTTTCCTTCCTAGAAACTTGACCGATGCCTATGACTGATCTTAGCAAAAGCCTAGGATCCGCCAAGTTTTCTAGTACAAACTCGACTGAATCCCTACACTCGCAAATCAAATTTAGGTGATCGGTCGAGTTTCATCTAGGATAAACTCAACTAATGCTTCAAAATTTCTTTTACATATAGTGCAATCGGTCGAGTTACCTTTATTGAAGCACAACTGGATGCATTGTTTAGAGTGGAAGAAAAAGTGATTCTAACCGGTGGAATGTTGCAAAACTCAAAATTATATCTGTTACAACAACCCAAATGGTTATAAAGGGTTCCTTAGTTCTCCTATCCTCTATTGAACATCCCCAACTATAAATAAGACCTCTTGGAGTTCATTCCAAGATTTCTCCTTCATGCTATTAAAGATCCTAGCTATAGTTGAGTGCATCCAGTCCACTTGAGCCCCTTTCGCTCTCTTGTTTGCAAACCAAAATGTCCATAAGATTGAGATAGAATATGTGTGAGAGAGCTACTCCATTGTAGTCTTATAAAGCTCTCAATGCTTCCATTTCCCCAACCCCTTTCTTTAAGATCAAGTTGGTGAAAGCTTCCCCAAGTGAAGGAGAAGGTGCAAAGCTTCTCCAAGTGGAAGGAGAAGGTGCAAAAGCTTATCCAAGGTGAATGAGAAGGTGAAAACTCAAGATCTAGGAGTAGAATGGGTAAATCCTTCAAGACAAAAGACTTGATGCAAAATGGGGATCTACTTGGAGAAGGTGTTCAGCTGCTTGCAAGAGTGGGTAAGACCTTGTAGAGGTAGAATACCCTATATCAAAGGATAGGTAAGTCCTTGGTTGGTTTATTGGCTCCTTTTGGTCCTAAAAAAGGAGGTTGGGTATCCTTGGCTCAGAAAAGGAAGGTCATCATGTATGTCTTATATTGGAATATAAGTATACATGGGTTGCAAAATCCTAGAGCTTGACATCTCTGGGTAGTGGACTAACTTTCTCCTAGTTTGGAGAGCGGAACCACTCTACATAGATTGTTGTTGTGTTTGTAAAATCTCTCTCATTCGTGTTGTGTATGCTTAGCTGCATTACAAATCAAATATTTGCAATATCATATCTTGAAGTAACATGAAGGTTTAATGAATCTTGATTGAGTGCTTTTTAGATCTATTCATCCTCCCATCTAGAGCCCATTAATCGAATAAGTGGTAACAGAGCCATGTTTTTCTCTAACAAATATCCTATGAGATGAGAACAATGGTGATAACCTAGTTGGGTCTCTCAACATGGAAGGTGGTTTCTCCATGAGACCCCCAATCTTTGATGCTACTAACTTCCTCTATTGGAAGAGGCAGTTGTAGTTCTACCTTCAAGGGATGATCTATGACATGTAGAAAGTAGTCATCATTACATACAAGGAGCTGGAGGGAGATGTAGCTACTTGGTATGAAGCTACACTCAAGAAGGAATAGGTGAATGCAAAGGCTATAAGCATCATCTATGCAGCCGTCACACCCCCCAAGTTCAACCAGATCTCCTCTTGGGACACATCCAGTGAGATATGGAACAAGTTGTGCATCACCTATGAAGGCAAAAAGCAAGTGAAGGAGTCCAAGATCTACATTCACAAGGGTCTCCCTGAAAACTTCAGGATGGGCAAGAAGGAGAAAGTGGCTGAGATGTTCACAAGGCTCAGCACCATCATCAAAGGACTTGCTTTGTTGGCCCACACCATGGATAGAGGGATCATCAACTAGAATGTTCTAAGGTCTCTCCCAAGAGATGGGAATCTAAGGTGACTTCCATTAAAGAAGCTAGGAGCCTTAGTGACATAGCCACTAGACAGCTCACTGGAAACATTCAAGATCATGAACCAGGACTTGAAAAATAATAGGAAAATGGGAAGCAAGAAGAGAAGTAATCAAAGAAGATCAAAGACAATGCATTCAAAGCTCAAGTGTAGGAAATGATTCTCCAACAACAACTTGCTTGTCTGTCCTCTCCTCCTTCCTCAATTGAAGATGAAGACCCTAGTGACCATGAATCAAACTACTCCAAGGGGAAGCACTTCAAAGGAAATCCATCCTCCTCCTCTACTATAAGGTGCTATGAATGTAAGAAAAAGAGACACTACAAGAATGAGTGCCCCAAGACCAAGAAATCCTACCACAAAAGTAGATCCAAGAAAATAAAGGAATACAAGAAGGATGGAAAGTACAAGAAGAAGGACAAGAAGGAGAGAAGAAGCAAGGATGCAACCCATGTTGTATGGGAGGAGTCTTCTTCTAGTGATTGCAACTCCAATGAGGGAGAATAACACCGTGAACTCATGTCCACTAATAGTGAAGACATTGGTGAGATAACTGAGGTAAGCTTGCACAAGTTATATAAAGAAACCATTTGATATGCTTAATGCTTCCCGCTCTTCCCTTTTCAAATGCAAATCTAAGAAGAAGAGGTTAGGGAAAATCATTGATGACTTGTATGTTAAGCTTGATATCCTTGATCAAAATGAGAAAATGCATCTTAATATAATTGATTACATGCAGTGGAAGTTTCTTGATCTGGAGCCCCAATTCAATGGAGTTGAAGAAGAGAATGGTATCTACCTTAAGAACATCAATAGTCTTAAGGAGGAAAACCAAACCCGCCTTGTTGAGCTTGTTTTACTTAGAACTGAAAATGATGGTCTTAAACATGCTTGTGATGCTATTAAAGATAAAAATAGGATTTATCTTTATGGCCTTATCAAGATTAGAATTGAAAATGCTAGATTTCTTGCTCAATTAATGATCTTTCTTCTAGATCTCTATTTCCTAGTAATGAGATTCTACTCTTGAAAGAGATTCTTATCATACTAAAGCCCTCTGTTTGGAGGACAACTTACTTCATGCACAAGATGCTCTTGCTAGCTTATCTTCTATTGTCATTACTCTTAGTGATGATAATAAAAAACTTAGAGCTTCCTTTCAGAAATTCCTTAATAGGAAAAAGTCCCACAATGAAGTTCTAGATCACACTACCAAAAAAGTTTGTACTAGTGGTTTAGTATATGTAGGGGAATCTCCAAAGAGCAAGATCAAGGGTAAGGGTCAGAAAAAGAATAAGGAACCTCCTTTCTTCTATGGAGAGTCATCTAGATCTAAGAATCATATGGTTTGTGTGCATTGTAAGAGTGATGGGCATTACTCTACTTATTGTACTTATAGAGTGAAAGGGACCAACCCAAAGATGAAATGGGTCCCCATGCTAACACCAGATCCCAAGGTTTGAATTGGACACCACCATCTTCCTTTCTTGTAGGTAAAAGGAAAATGGATTGTTGATAGTGGTTTCTCAAAGCACATGATAGGTAAAATTAGGTACCTCAACCAATTCACAAAGAAGAAAGGAGTATCGGTGACATTTGGTGACAATAACAAAGGTAAAGTGAGTTAGGTGAAGGTGATATAGGTGATTCAATATGCATAAAGAATGTTCTTCTTGAGGATGGTCTACATCACAATTTATTTGTGTTATTCAATTATGTGATAATGGATATCTTGTTCTTTTACCTTACTAGAATGCTAGCTTCTAGGTTCCCTCTCCTACAATGTTATGTATAAGGGAACTAGAAATGGTAATCTTTATGTTATTGTTCTTTACTCTATTAAGCCAATTTTTGGTAGTTGCCTTGTCGTTAATTTGAATGATATATCTTTGTGTCATCGTATTCTTGGTCATATTAATATGCATCATTTGAAGAAGTTGAGCATAAAGGAATTGGTCAAAGGACTTCCAAAATTTAATTTTGAGAATGATGATGAATGTCAACCCTGTACCCAAGGAAAGAAAACCAAATCCTCCTTTAAATCCAAAGGTGTTCTTAGTACCAAGAGACCTCTTGAACTGCTTCATATTGATCTATTTGGACCAATGAGAACTCAATCGCTTTGTGGTAGCAAATATTTCCTTGTGATCATAGATGACTTTTCTCACTTTACTTGGACCTTCTTTCTTGTTTCAAAAAGTGATACTCTTGATGTTTTCTCAACTTTTTGCAAATGAGTTGAAAATGAATCTTCTTGTCAAATTGTCTCTATCTGCAGTGACCATGGGGGATAATTTGGAAATGACTTATTTGAATGTTTTTGTGAGGAATCTGGGTATGCACATAACTTTCCTTCATCTCGAACACCTCAAAAAAATGGGGTTGTTGAGAGAAAGAATAGGTCGCTACAGTAAATGGCTTCGATCACACTTCTAGAGTATTATACTCCAAAGAAGTTTTGGGATAAAGTTGTCAGCACCTCATTCTTTGTGAAAAACTAGGTTTTCACTCATCCATCTTTGAAGAAAACCCCCTATGAGTTATGGCATGGTAAAAAGTCTTATATCGATTACTTTCATGTTTTTGATTGTCCTTGTTTTTTTTGGAACATCAAGGATTCTCTAAAAAAGTTTGATGTGAAATCCTACAACCCTTTCTTTTTTAGCTATAACATTACCAGTAGAGCTTATAGAGTATTTAACATTGAATTGTCTAAAGTTGAAGAATCTATGAATGTTAAATTTGGCGAAGCTAACCCCTCTATTTCCAAGAATATTGTGAATGATGATGTCGCAGATGAGGTGATCCCTCACTCAAAAGAGCTCAACATTGTTGACAAAGGAAAAGAGGTGATAGTTGATGAAGATGAGAAAGAATAAGAAAAGAAGGATCCAATTCCCCACTTTGCAAAACATCATCCTAAAGAGCTCATCATAGGCAATCCTTTTGAAAGGGTGAAGACGTAATCTGCATACAACAAAGAACAAGATGAAAATGCCTTCATCTCACAACTTGATCCCAAAATTGTGCAAGAAGCTCTTAAAAATGATGAATGGATCATATATATGCAAGAGGAGTTAGAACAGTTCGATAAGAACAAAGTGTGGACCTTAATTCCAAGACCAAATGATAGAAAGATAATTGGCACCATGTGGGTCTACCACAATAAGATAGATGAAAGAGGAAAAGTGGTAAGAGACAAAGCAAGGTTAAGGTATCAAGGCTACAATCAATAGGAATGTACTGATTTGGTAGAAATATATGATCCTATTTCTATACATGAATCTATAAGAATGTTACTTGCCTTTGCTAGCTATAATAATCTCTTGTTTTATCAAATGGATATTAAAAGTGTGTTTTTGAATGGTACAATAGAGGACGAAGTCTTTGTGGCTCAACCTCTTGGATATGAACATGATAAATTTCCTAAACATGTTTTTTTTTTTTTGCAAAAAGCTCTCTATGGACTCAAAAAGCCCCTAGAGATTGGTATGAGAAAATAAAGAAATTTTTGCTAGACAATGGCTATATCATGGGAAATTTTGATTCTACTCTATTTCTCAAACACACTTCTAGGAACATTTTGATCATTCAAATTTGGGTTGATGATATTATGTTTGGCGGAACTGATCTTGATCTTTGCAAGGAGTTTAGTTATCTTATGCAGAGTGAGTTAGAGATGAGCATGATGGAGGAGATTACTTTCTTCCTCGACTTTCAAATCAAGCACACCAAAGAAGGTAACTTCATTAACCAAGGCAAGTACACAGGTGAACTCTGGAAACACTTTAAGATGGAGAACACTAAGTCAATGGACACCCCCATGTCAAACATCGACAAGCTTGACAAAGATGAAGAAGGTGAGAAAGTGTTTGAGAAGCTCTATAGACGTATGATTGGAATTTTATTATATTTAACCGCCTCTAGAGCTGACATAACGTTTAGTGTTGTCTTGTGTGCACGATTTCAATCAAGCCCTATAAAATTACATCTCATATCAATTAAGAGGAATTTGAGAAATCTAGCTAAAACTAAAAATATTGGACTATGGTATTCAAAATCAAGGGACTTTACTCTTACTACCTATAGTGATGTTGATTATGGAGGGTGTTTGATTGATAGAACGTGCACATGTGGAACTTGATGGTTCCTAGGACCATGTGTGACAATGTGAGTTTTCCTCTTTTCTATTAATTAATTTATATTTTCACCTTTATAATGATCAATCATAATCTATTTTGAATCCTTGATCAATATGGATACCTAGAGTCAAATTCTTTTGTTTTCTATGATTTTCATGCACTCTTGAGCACCTTAATTAGCTTAATACACCTCCTTGTTCAAATACTTGAGTTTGACTAGTTAACTTTATCTTTTGGTCTCCAAACTTGTAAACTTTATTCTACACTTCATGTTTAAGATATGGTCCAAATTTGAGATCATTTGGACCTTCCTATGATTTATACAATTTTTCTAAGATTTTAGCCTTTTCCTAGTTTTCTTTACCTTTTTCCACCTTTTTCCTCCTTTTTTTCTTTTTGGGCCCGGCCCATCCATTGTTTTGGGTGCCGCTGGGCAAGGCGGATCGACCAAGAAGCCTTGGATCTCAATCCAATGGCGTTGGGGTCATCCCCTACCTTGCGTCTGGCATGGCAAGGTCCACGGTGGACAAGCCACCATGGCATCCCAACCTCGATCGAGCAACCCTCATGTGTCACGCCCGATGACTCAACCAATGAGTCTGCACCCCTTTCTCAAAGCTTACGCGTGGCTTGGTAGGGTGGAGTCACTGCTCAGAGGCCAAGCAAGCAAGCAATCCCCATAGGTGTGCCGCCCCCTGGTAACCCTAACCCTAGCTCCCTTAGGCTATAAAAGTTGGGCCATCACCCTCAGCGAGGCCCCTAGACCCCATTCGGCAACTCGCCCCTCCTTATCTCTCCCTCACCTACACTTCCCTCCTTTCTCCGATCTATGCGCCGCCGCAGAGCAAAGCTTGCTCGCGGGTGAGTTCTGGTGTTGGGGCGAGCAGCAGCAACCATTAGATCGGATCCCACGGTGATCCCAGTCGACGATCAACGGTCACAGATCCCGCGCGATCCCTCTCCTGCTTCTTCCCCGTGAAGCATGTGCCTATGAGCACTTCTCCTCCCTGCCGCTGATCATCTTTGTGAGACCATGGTGGACCAATGATCAACGGCCCCGTAATTTTGGTAATTTTGCCCTCTCTGCCCAAAATTCCAGAAATTAGCCTAATCTTGCAAAAATGATATCTTGAGATTCCTAGCTCCAAATATATCGAATGTATAGTCAATTTTTATCAGAAAAATTAGCCCGATTTAATAAAAATGGTTTCAGAACCTATTTCACATCTATTTTCTCTATTTTGATGCAAATACCTTTGAATAACCCTCTTGATCATAAAATGAACTACTTTCTTAAATCTATGATCCTAATCTAGTTCATGATCAAACATGCAATCATACTCTGATGTTTAGTCTCAAACCTATTATCATGATCTAGAAACTTGATTAGTGACTCGGATGTTGATGATGTAATTAGGGTTAGCTAATATGATTCCTAAAAAGCACCCAAGTGGATCATTCATTATGGATACATGCTTGATACTTGATTAAATGTTGAAATATTGATATAATGGATGATCTACCCTAGGGTTGTAATAGGAATGTGAAACCCTAATATTGCATACATGGTTCTTGCATACTATGATCTTGACCCTTGATCCAATATTTTGATCTAGGATCTGACTCAAAGGGTTGATCTACTCTCTCTTGGGATCTATACTCCAAACACTCTTTTAGAAAGGTACGCTATTATACTACTTCTCGTTGGCTGTAATGATGATACTTTTAGGTATCTCTTGAAATATCCTTGGCTAGTATTTGGATGAAATATTGTTCCCTATGAATATTCTTCCGTTTTTCTTCTATATTATATTTTGAGAAACATGAAACCCTAAATCACAATACCCATTATGACTGCCCGTATATTGATGTTGATAATGATGTTGGAAAAGTTGATAATGTTGATATTGAATATAAGCAAAACTCCCTTATTGGAAGGTGGGATTTTGCACTTTGATCTCCTATCTCCTATGGTGAGAAGGAGCTTGGTGACCTCCCCATCGCGTTGGGGTAGTAGAGTCACTTAAGCTAATATAAGCATGCTTCTTGAATTACAGCATAATGGGAAATTCGTAATAAAATTTGTGTTGAATAATATTTTGGTTTTTGGAAAATCGTTCGATAATGTTTTGAAACATAAGTCCTGCCAAGCATACTAGTTTTCTTATAAATTGCTTTACTTGTTTTTATATAGCGTACCGTGCAATTGCATTGACATTGTGTCTTGATTTTCTCGATTTTAGGTAATGTAAGGAACTAGATTCATCTACTCAATTATCCACAGCAATAAAGACTGCAACATCACTTATGGACTCTACATGGGAGCTAATTGTAAAAGGGATGTAGTTGTAGGCTAGTTCTTATCTTTTTCTCTTTCCTGTTTCCTACGGGCCTTATGTACTAAACATTTTGGTTCATTTTAATAAAGAAGGATGTTATTTCATTTTTTCATATTATCTGTGTGTGATTTTCGGGCCACTCAAGGACGGGCACTCTCATCCCTCTAACACTGCCCTTTTGGACAGTGGGATTGGGATTAGGGTAAGAACGGATCCGTGACAGTTGGTATCAGAGCCATAACACACTTCATATGCATTAGTGAAATGATGTTCTTAATCGCTGAACCAAGGAAGCCCTAAAATTCACTATGGTGAAAACTGAGGTGTCTAAAAAGAGCACAAAGGGGGTTCTGGCATTATTCCTCCTATCCGTCTTTACGGTGGTTGAGGTTCCTCCTACTCCACCTGGCCTTAGTTGATCCAGAAATGGATGGAAGGACTTCCTATAACCCTAGAGAGTCTTCTAGCATCGTATCTCTTCTTTAAGGATTACCTAAGCCACCTATTAGAAGGAAGTAGGATGACTCCTCATCTTCTCATTCTCCTTAAGGTGTCATGACTTGATCTATACACTCTCTCTATTTTGGGTAAATTAAGGACGAGAACAACTAAAATACGAAAATAAATTGAGAAAACCTGTTACAATATTTCCATGATCTGTCATATCTTTGCTTTGAAAATTATAAACAAGGAAACTTATATCAGTTGAACTCTTGCAGATGGCCCCAAAAATCAGGAACAACGGGTATGGTGAAGGGACTTCTAGTACTAAAGAAAAGGGGAAAAGGCCCCGCATGGATGATGATGAAGATGTCGGTTCTGCCAATAAGACTAACAATATGGGGGAATGGGAACTAAAACAAAAGGTCATTATGGATGCCCTCCATGACCTAGTTGTTCGTAAAACATCCCTTGCGCCAACCCATAACCCAAAACCCATCACTATCCAGGATTTTCTGAAGCTCAGCCCTAAAGCCTTCTATGGGGAAGACAAAGATGATGTCCTAGATAAGGTTGATGCTTGGTTAGTTTCCATGGAGAACACTTTTAGGGTTTTGAGTTGCCCTAAACAAGACAAGGTTGGTTTTACCACCTACCAGTTGAAGGGAGCAGCCAAATTGTGGTGGGAGAATTATATCCGATCACAGCAGGTCATCCCTGTCAACTTGGAATCCTTCAAACCCATTTTCACCAATCATTTCCAACCCACGTCCGAGAGAAAGGAGAAACAAAAACAATTCCTCACCCTTACCCAAGGAACTAACACAGTGGCTGAATACAGCCGACAGTTCCGCCTGCTGGAGAGGCATGTCACCAACCTTACCGAAGAATAAAAATTGGAGTGTTACATTGATGGGCTTTTCTTTACCCTAAAAGCTTTTGTATCCTAATCCAAACCCACCAATTTTCAAGATGCCTATGACCATGCCTTATCCATGGAGAGAACCCTGGGGCTGGGACATGGGAAACCATTACCTACCCTTGCCTATCTAGGCCTGACTGAAGTTGTACCTACAAAACCTGAACAGGAGGGAAAACCCCATATTGGTGGCAATAAGAACAAGAACCGGTCGAAGAAACAGAGGAATCCCCCTGCCCAAGGCCAGAACCAGAATTACAACCGTGGTCCTGCACAAAACCAGAATCATGGCCAAAATAGGGGTCCAGGCCAGAACACCAATATTCCTCATTGTCGTAACTATGGAAATTTCCACCCTGGCCAGTGCAAGTATCCGTCCCCGGTCTGCCATTACTGCAAACAGGAGGGTCACTTTAGAGACAGCTGCCCCCACCCTCCTCTAGCATGGGCCAAGCAAGGGGAACATAGACAGGCTTGTGTCTTTGTTGTGAATGTAGATGAGGCAAAGGCCAATGAAAACAAACTCATGGAAGGTACCTTTTAAATTCAAGATTATTTCTAGAACTTTATATCATGATTATCTTTTACATAGTCCTTACACAAAATATATGTATACGTAGGTATGATGCAAATCTCCGACCATTTTGTTGTTACTCTTTTTGACTCCGGGTCAACAAACACTTTCATGTCTAAGAATCTTGCCCTTATGTTGAATCTTGAAACAAGGGACTTAGGGTATGTACTTGATGTAACTACCCCAAGTGGGAAGATGAAAGTCTCCTACTATATTGTCGAGAAAGTCCCTCTATCTTATGTTGGACGTGGTTTTGAGTCATATTTCATAATCTTAGACATGGAAGACTTTGACCTTGTTTTAGGGATGGATTGGCTCCATAAAAATCATGCTCTAATCGACTGTCGTGCCAAGAAAGTCATTATTTCCAAACCCAACCTCCCTATTCTTGTAATTCCTGGAAGGAAAGATCGAAATCAAAATGTTGGCATTTCTCTGATTAAATCCCAAAACTTGATAGCTAAAGGGTGCAAATCATACCTAGCAACTGTAACCATAGTCAATCCTGATATGAGTGCCCTAGAAAACATTGATATAGTGCGAGAGTACCCGAGTGTCTTTCCTGAGGAGCTCCCTGGGCTACCACCAGATCATGATGTCGAGTTTTCTATTGATTTAGCACCTGGTACTGCACCTATTTCTCAGGCACCCTATCGGATGGCTCCTGCTGAATTGACTGAGCTGAAAAAGTAGTTGTACGAATTGCTTGACAAGGGTTTCATCCGCCCTATTACCTATCCTTGGGGAGCCCCCATTTTATTTGTCAAGAAAAAGGATGGTTCCCTTCGCATGTATATTGACAATCGTATGATCAATCAAGCTACTATGAAAAACAAGTATCCGCTGCCCAAAATTGATGACCTTTTCGATCAACTCCGTTCTTCCCATGTCTTTTCAAAAATTGATCTTCGTTCTGGTTACCACCAACTCAAAGTTAAGGATGAAGACATCCCTAAAATAGCCTTTCGAACCCGATACAGGCATTATGAATTCCTTATCATGCCTTTTGGGTTGACTAATGCCCCTGGTGTGTTTATGAACTTGATGAATAGTGTCTTCCAACCTTTCCTCGATGAGTTTGTAGTGGTCTTCATTAACGACATATTGATATATTCGACTGATGCAGAATCACATCGCATTCACCTTCGCAAAGTTCTTGACATCCTCCAATCTCTGAAATTCTATGCAAAGTTGTCGAAATGTGAATTTTGGATTTCTGAAGTCATGTTCTAGGGCCACATAATTTCTGGTGGGAAAATTTCTATTGACCCCGCCAATGTCTTGGCTGTTCTTGAGTGGCAAGCCCCAAAGAATGTTTCGGAGATTCACAGTTTTCTAGGTCTTGCTTGCTATTATCAACATTTTATCCAGAACTTTAGCAGGACTGTCTTGCCTCTCACTAAGCTCACCAGGAAAGGAGAACAGTTTATCTGGTCAAAGGAGTGTGAGTCCAGTTTTCAAGAGCTAAAGACAAAGCTGACAACTGCACCTATCTTGACTCTTCCCTTGGGAAATGATGGGTTCATCATCTTCACTGACGCATCAAGTTTCAGTCTGGGTTGTGTTCACATGCAAGAGAGAAAAGTAGTTGCTTATGCCTCTCGACAATTGAAGCCAAATGAGGTCAACTATCCGACCCATGACCTCGAGCTTGCCTCCATCATATATGCTTTGAAAATATGGTGAAACTACTTGTATGGTGCCACCTTCGACATCCTCACCGACCACAAGAGTCTTAAATACATCTTGACACAAAAGGATCTCAATCTCAGATAGAGGCGTTGGCTCGAGTACCTTAAAGAATGTGACTTCACCATTGCCTACCACCCCAGTAAGGCAAATGTGGTGGTCGATGCACTCAGCAGGAAGCAGGCTAAATGTGTTGTTGTCTTTACTACGGAATGGAAGAACATGGAAGTCATGTCACTTTGGGCCCCAAGGCGTATGGGCAACGTTCTTAGATTGGCCAGTGTCCATGTAAAATTGGGCCTCCTGTCCGAAATCCTATGAAGTCAAAAGAATAGCAAGAGCCTTGATGATATAACTAAGCTATTAGAGAAGCCCCAAACTCATCTGACAGTCGGTATGGATGGTGGAATCCGATACAAATAGCGCATATGGGTCCCAGAAGATTCAGTCATGATAGAAATGGTGTTACGAGAAGCTCACGGGTTGAAATATACTATGCATCCTGGATCGACAAAAATGTACAAGGATCTGCAAAGGGACTTCTGATGGAGGAATATGAAGACCGACATTGCTACTTTCATCTCCAAGTGTCTGACCTACCAACATATCAAGGCTGAACACCAACGTCCAGGAGGTCTTCTACAACCCCTACCTATCCCCGAGTGGAAATGGGAAAACATCACCATGGATTTCGTGGTGGGACTACCCAGGACCAGGAAAGGGAGTGACGCCATTTGGGTTGTAGTTGATTGTCTGACTAAATCGGCCCATTTTATTGCAATCAAGACAACAACCAAGGTTCCTGAGTTAGCAGAACTTTACGTTCGAGAGATAGTCAGGCTACATGGAATTCCTGTATCTATAGTATCAGATCGTGATCCAAAGTTCACTTCTCACTTATGGCGACAAGTACAGGAAGAATTGGGAACTCAACTGAATTTCAACATTGCTTATCACCCCCAAACTGATGGACAATCTGAGAGGACAATCCAAGTTCTAGAAGACTTTCTGGGATCATGTGTCCTCGATTGGGGTGGTTCATGGGACCACTACCTTCCTCTCGTTGAGTTTGCCTACAACAATAGCTACCAATCCAGTATAGGCATGCCTCCCTATGAAGCTCTATATGGATGACTGTGTAGATCTCCACTTTACTGGGATGAAGTAGGCGAAAGATGAATTCTAAAATCTGAGGAACTACAACTCTATTCTGGTAATGTCAACCTAATCAGGCAAAGGTTAAAAAGGGCACAAGATCATCAGAAGTCTTATGTTGATGCACACAGGACTGACACTCAGTTCTTAGTAGATGATCATGTTTTCTTGAAGATTCGACCAATTCGAGCCATTGCAAAGAACAAAGGAAAACTCAGTCCTAGATATGTGGGTCCTTTTGAAGTTCTGGATCATATTGGGGAATGTGCTTACAGGTTGGTTCTACCTCCACAATATAGCATGATGCACAACGTCTTTCATGTGTCGAACCTAAAGTGGTATGTCAAAGACCCTAGCCATGTCCTCAATCATGAACCAATTGAATTAAAGGACACCCTTGTGTACCAAGAAACTCCAGTCTAGATACTTGATACTCGCACCAAGGAACTCAGAAATAAGAAAATCAATATGGTTAAGGTGTTGTGCAAGCACCATGGGAGTGATGATGCTACTTGGGAGTTGAAGTCAGACATGGAGGAACGATTTCTGGACCTCTTCAAGGATGTTTGAATTTTGGGGACAAAATTTCCTTATAAGGAGGGGAGGACGTGACAATGTGAGTTTTCCTCTTTTCTATTAATTAATTTATATTTTAACCTTTATAATGATCATTCATAATCTCTTTTGACTCCTTGATCAATATGGATACCTAGAGTCAAATTCTTTTGTTTTCTATGATTTCCATGCACTCTTGAGCACCTTAATTAGCTTAATACAACTCCTTGTTCAAGTACTTTAGTTTGACTAGTTAACTTTATCTTTTGGTCTCCAAGCTTATACACTTTATTCTACGCTTCATGTTGAAGATATGATCCAAATTTGAGATCATTTGAACCTTCCTATGATTTTATATGATTTTTCTAAGATTTTAGCCTTTTCCTAGTTTTCTTTACCTTTTTCCACCTTTTTCCTCCTTTTTTCTAGTTGGTCCTGGCCCATCCGTTGTTTTGGGCACCGTTGGGCAAGGTGGATCGACCCAGCAGCCTTGGATCTCAATCCAAAGATGCTGGGGTCATCCCCTACCTTGCGCCTGGTATGGCAAGGTCCACGGTGGACAAGCCACCATGGCATCCCAACCCCGATCGAGCAACCCTCATCTGTCGCGCCTGATGACTCAACCAACGAGTCTGCACCCCATTCTCAAAGCTTCCACGTGGCTTGATAGGGTGGAGTCACTGCTCAGAGGCCAAGCGAGTAAGCCATCCCCATAGGTGTGTCGCCCCCTGGTAACCTTAACCCTGTCTCCCTTAGGCTATAAAAGTTGGGCCATCACCCTCAGCGAGGCCCCTAGACCCCAGCCGGAACCTCGCCCCTCCTTATCTCTCCCTCACCTACGCTTCCCTCCTTTCTCCGATCTGTGTGCCGCTGCAGAGCAAAGCTTGCTCGCGGGTGAGTTTTGGTGTTGGGCCGAGCAGCATCAACCATTAGATTGGAGCCCATGGTGATCCTAGTCGACGATCAACGGTCACAGATCCCACGCGAACCCTCTCATGCTTCTTCCCTGTGAAGCACGTCCTTGGGAGCACGGGTCCTCCCTGCCACTGATCATCTTCATGAGACCACAGTGGACCAACCATCAAGGGCCCCGTAATTTTGGTAATTCTGCCCTCTCTGCCCAAAATTCCAAAAATTAGCCTAATCTTGCAAAAATGATATCTTGAGATTCCTAGCTCCAAATATATTGAATGTATAGTCTGTTTTTATCAGAAAAATTAGCCCGATTTAATAAAAATTGTTTCAGAACCTGTTTCATATCTCTGTTCTCGATTTTCTTGCAAATAACTTTGAATAACCCTCTTGATCATAAAATGAACAACTTTCTTAAATCTATGATCCTAAACTAGTTCATGATCAAACATGCAATCGTACTCTGATGTTTAGTCTCAAACCTATTATCATGATCTAGAAACTTGATTAGTGACTCGGATGTTGATGATGTAATTAGGGTTAGCTAATATGATTCCTAAAAAGCACCCAAGTGGATCATTCATTCTGGATACATGCTTGGTACTTGATTAAATGTTGAAATATTGATATAATGGATGATCTACCCTAGGGTTGTAATACGAATGTGAAACCCTAATCTTGCATACATGGTTCTTGCATACTATGATCTTGACCCTTGATCCAATATTTTGATCTAGGATCTGACTCAAAGGGTGGATCTACTCTCTCTTGGGATCTATACTCCAAATACTCTTTTTGAAAGGTACACTATTATACTACTTCTCCTTGGTTGTAATCATGATACTTTTAGGTATCTCTTGAAATATTCTTGGCTAGTATTTGGATGAAATATTGTTCCCTATGAATAGTCTTCCATTTTTCTTTTATATTATATTTTGAGAAACATGAAACCCTAAATCACAATACCCATTATGACTGCATGTATATTGATGTTGATAATGATGTTGGAAAAGTTGATAATGTTGATATTGAATATAAGCAAAACTCCCTTATTGGAAGGTGGGATTTTGCACTTTGATCTCCTATCTCCTATGGTGAGAAGGAGCTTGGTGACCTCCCCATCGCGTTGGGGTAGTAGAGTCACTTAAACTAATATAAGCATGCTTCTTGAATTACAGCATAATTGGGAAATTCGTAATAAAAATTTTGTTGAATAATATTTTGGTTTTTGGAAAATTGTTCGATAATGTTTTGAAACATAAGTCCTGCCAAGCATAATAGTTTTCTTATAAACTGCTTTACTTGTTTTTATAAAGCGTATCATGCAATTGCATTGACATTGTGTCTTGATTTTCTCGATTTTAGGTAATGCAAGGAACTACATTCATCTACTCAATTATCCATAGCAATAAAGATTGCTACATCACTTATGGACTCTACATGGGAGCTAATTGTAAAGGGGATGTAGTTGTAGGCTAGTTCTTAACTTTTTCTCTTTCTTGTTGCCTACGGGCCTTATGTACTAAACATTTTGGTTCATTTTAATAAAGAAGGATGTTATTTCATTTTTTCATATTATCTGTGTGTGATTTTCAGGCCACTTAAGGACGGGCGCTCTCATCCCTCTAACACTACCCTTTTGGATAGTGGGATTGGGATTAGGGTAAGAATGGATCCGTGACACCATGCTTGGTTTGTTGGTTCTCTAAGAAACAAAGAACATTGGATCTTTCAACTATTGAGGCTGAATACATTGCAACTGGGAGTTGTTGTGCCCAAGTCCTATGGATCAGAAAATGTTCCAAGACTTTAACATTCATTTTGATGCTTATCCAATCTACTATGACAATACTAATGTAATGAATCTCTCTTATAATCTTATATTACATAGTAGAGAAAAACATATAGAGGTCCTTCTCCATTTCCTTTGTGACCACATTGCCAAAGAGCATATCTATATCACACATGTTGACACAGAGAATCAGCTTATAAACATTTTCACTAAACCTCTAGCTAGATACAAATTTACTTTTATTAGACCAAAAGTGCTTCTAACTGCTCTTGGGGATGTTGATGTGCCTTCTAGCTAGTTTTTGATACATATATATGTTCTTGCTCAGTTTTTGTTCACCTTATGCTTTCTATGTGCTAAATTCACCTAGTTTTAATGTCTTTTTTTGCTTGTTTTAGCTATTTTGGTAAACACATGTGTTATCGTGAAATAGTGGCTAGTGATGAGTGAAATGTGCCTAAATATGTTCGAAATGCATGAAAAGCTAGAAAATTAAATTTATATAGAACTCTAGAGTCCTAGAATTAAACTTCTTATCATTTGGACAGACTGACCAATTAGTCGAGTTTGACCTAGTAGAAACTCGACCGATCCGAGGATGAGGATTTAACTAAAATGTAGTATCGAGCAAGTTTCCAAAACATAGAATTTGACTGACACTACTGGTTTCGACCAACTTTTCTCCTTCTCAGCTAGAGAAAGTTTAATGATAGGCACTCTCCAGTGTTCATCTTCTAACCCTAGTGCTAAACCAACCCTTCTTGTACCCTCCTTAGTCCCTGATCAGCTCCTAGTATTTTTCTCTTCATTTGATGATCATCTCCTCTCAATCTGACCTAAATGGCCTCCAACCGTAGGAAACAAACCGGACCAGATGGAGTTCCATATTCATTCTTCTCCTCAGCATGTATCCTTTGACGACACCTCTTTCATATCCTCCCAAGCCATGAATACATACAAGGAACCCCTTCCTAGGAATCCCTTTCCTTTTGATACTTTGTTTGGACCTTGTTTTGCAACAAGTGAGGTGATCAAAGAGGTCGATAAGGTGTTCAAATCACACCATCTTCGTGTTTTGTGTATAGAGAATTTGTGCTTCTAAAATTCCATGTCTAACGCAAAGGAAGTCCATGAATTTTATGCCATTCCCACATGGAACTACACTACCAGGGTGACACCACCTAACACCAAAATCATTCTAAATTTCATGATAGCTGGTACCAAGCTTATAATCTCAGAGAAGTGTTTGAACCTACTTCAATGATATTGTAACATCCCACGATTTGAGGACTTGGATATAATGATCTTAAAAGGAATGATTGGACTACCCATATCACCAAGGAGAACCTCCTCTTTAGGGAGTCCATCACTAAAGAAATCTGAAGTTAAGCATGCTTGGCTTGGAGTAGTACTAGGATGGGTGACCAGTCAGGAAGTTGATCCTAGCTTGCGCGTCAATGTGGAAAAAGTGTGCAGTTAAGGCTAGTGGTGGTTTGTGGGGCCAGTCGTCATTGTTAAAACTCTACTAGAGCCTTGGACAGCGGGCCTGGGCATTACAAATGGTATCTGAGCCATAACCCCTCCATTAGGTGGGGCCCACATGGGCATGCCAGTATTGAATCGTGCGGTCCAGGCATGTAGGAAAGGGATGTACATGGTTGACGTAGCCACCCCTGCGCTGGTATTCTGTGATCGGGAGCAGGGTGTCCATGGGCCACTGTGGGTCTGCACTGAAATGGGGTTAGGTTATGAGGCCATATAGTTGAGCCTTGACGAGGACATCAAGAGTCTAAGTGGGGGAGATTGTAACATCCCAAGATTTGAGGCATTGGATATAATGATCTTAAAAGGAATGATTGGACTACCCATATCACCAAGGTGCACCTCCTTTTCAGGGAGCCCATCATTAAAGAACTCTAAAGTTAAGCGTGCTTGGCTTGGAGTAGTACTAGGATGAGTGACCAGTTGGGAAGTTGATCCTGGCTTGCATGTTAGTGTGGATAAACTGCACAGATAAGGCTAGTGGTGGTTTGTGGGGCCAGTCATCAATCCTGAAAATCTACTAGAGCCTTGGGCAGTAGGCCTGAGTGTTACAGATAATGATGCTTCCAATACATGGATAGCTTCCTATCCAAAGTACCTAGACATGCTTGACCCCAAGATTATCTACAAAATCTTTGAACCTGAGCTCACCCTTCCTGGTGTATAAAAGTTCTTGAAGAATCTAAATGTACCCTTTAGGAAGAAATCCATCCTTCGCTCTTCTTCCATTGACATAAAGAATCAGCTCATTGCCTTAGTAGTGAATTGCAATATCCATCCCAATAAAAATCAAATGGATATTACAAAGGACACTTCTATGATGTTTTACTATCTCTTGAATGATGTTGGAGTCAAATGGACTTGTTATATTCTTCACCATATGACATGTTTCGACTCCGGGAAGAACATCACTAGCACCCATCCCCCTATCCCAACCTATATGAGGTATGTTTGCTCACATTTCTGAGAAATATCCCCTCCATGACCTTGGCTACAAACCTAGTTGAAAAGGAGTTTGAATTGGTGAGACCACAATCAATAAATCTTTTCACCCTACCTCCTCTACCACACCAGGTGCTTACTCCTCCACCCAGGGTCCTCCACCACCTTGTATATTTCATCACACCTCTTTTTCAATGTCCAATGAATCCTTCATGGGATATATGATACATCAACAGGTTCAACACCATAGCCACCAAGACTTCGTTCAGATCATGTCACACATGAACCTGTCCTGCAGCCATCCCTACCCCATCTACTAGCCCTACCCATGTGTTGACTATGCTTCCTATGCATATAGTCAGTTCTGTTCGGCCACTCCACCTGCTACTTTTGTTATCCCTCCTGCGTCTGATGGTGGACCTGCCCCTACTATTCCCTAGTTGAGTGATGTATCTCATCTTCCTTTTCTCTTTGTTGGCCCTGATTCCACTCTACTTGCTGGTTATGATGGGGTTTCTCAACCCACCTTTACAAAAGCAAATGCACTCTCCGCATGTGGCATGTCTTGACCTAAGAATCATGCCAAGTGGCCTGCCACTTGCTCATTTGTACCTCCAGAGGATGAGGAGATGGTGTACTAGGATGTTGAGTATGATCTTGAGGATGAGGATGCAGGTCATGGTGCTACTGATGATGAGGATGATGATGGCTCCAATTTTGATGGTGATGGTGTTGAGACTACACCTCCTACACCCAATGGTCCTTCTGATAGAGATGAGGATTACCAGCTAGAGGAAGACAAAGTGGATGACCCACTTGACATATATGTCGTAGTTGTTTAGTTCTTGGTCTATAGAGTTCTTATCTAGATATAGTTCTGTAGAATTTTTATGCATTGAACATCTAGGCATTGTAACTGAGGCTACTGTTTTTCACATCTTTCTATTTTTCTTCATTGCTTTGTAGTTTTCATCTTGAGCGGACATATCATTTTTAGTAATCTCATCATATGTACCTTGACTCCATGTTTGGTTATATCCTATGAGTTCTTGGTGTGTGTTACCATATTTTGACTATGACTCTAGTATGTTTGTTCTATCTTCTCTATTGTTTGGTGCTTGATTTAGTGGTTGTTGTGCAATTTGTGCATGTTGATAAGAACTATGGTTTTAGCTCTTCTGCCCCCCTACCTTTTTGAAATGACAAATAGGGATAGAAAATGAGAGCTCATGTACTGCAGGTACTGCAAGGGAGATTAGAGATCAAGTACATATTGAATTGTGATCATTCTCTAGTCTATTATTTAAAATATCATGTGATTGAAAAAGCAAACAATATATATAAATGTATATGTTTATATATATATATATATATATATATATATATATATATATATATATATATATATATATATATATATATATATATGTATGTATGTATGCTATGGTTATGCTTTTTGGGAAACTAACCATACGAGTGAAAGAAAAGAGAAATTGAGGTAAGCATGAATTGAGGGGGAGAAATTGCAATTTTTCAATCATGTCTCCCCTTACACTTGACAAGGTAAAAGTTTTAAATTCTAAATCCTTTTCAATATATTGAGGAATGGTTTGTCATTTTCAAAAAGGGGGAGAATCTTGACCTACGTGTTATACATTATCCATATTTTGATGAAGACTTAACCATTCCATTCGTATGTATCTTATATGTCTATTTGAGGTTGATTCCAGGCATTATGTACAATAAAAAGATTATTTCCATCAATTCCTAGCTTGATCTAGTTCAAGTCAAAAGCAATGCAAATGCACTTTCTTGGAAAATGACCTAATACCCTTAGGACAATTTTTGTAACCATTTGTATTGTTGCTATGACTTGTAACTAAGATGAGAAAAAATCAAGAGCACTTAATTAGAAAGTTTAATCACTCTAATGACATTTCCAAAATTGATCACAGGTTGTATGATCAGCCGAGTTTCCTTCCTCGAAACCCGACTGATGCCTTGGATTGATCTTGGAAAATGCCTAGGATTAGTCGAGTTTGCCTAGAACAAACTCGACTGAATCCCTCCACTAGAAAATCAAATTTAAGTGATCGGACAAGTTTCATCCAGGATAAACTCAACCAATGCTTCAAATTTGCTTTGTCATATAGTGCAATCAGTCGAGTTACCTTTATTGAAACTTGACCAACTACACTGTATGGAGTGTGTAGAAAAAGTTATTCTAACCATTGGAGTGTTACAAAACTTGAAATTATATCTGATGCAACACCCCAAATGACAAGAAAATATTCCTTAGTGCTCCTAGAAGCTAGTGGGCATCTACAACTATAAGTAGAACCTCTTGGAGTTCATTCAAAGGTTGCTCCTTCATGTCACTCAAGCTCCTAGCTATAGTTGAGGGCATCCAGTCTACTTGAGACCCTTTCTCTTTCTTGTTTTCAAATCAAAACGTCCATATGAGTGAGATAGAATATGTGTGAGAGACACCTATCACACAAGATTTTTGTCTTCATGTGGAAGATCCTTCATGGGGTCTTTCCTCTAGAAAACCAGAATACTCCAACTGCATTGAGTTCGCCTCCATATGCATTGTTACATTGAGCCCAGATTTGAGGATACAATGATCTCTTCCTTGATAGTGAAGTTATGTGATTCACGTAGAGTCATGTCGAGGATATCATCAGGGCCATCGCCAAGTCATCTACAACCTTAGTTCTAATCCTCCACCACTTGTGAGCTTCTGTAAGAGCACACTCCCTTGCAAAGATCCTTTGCGATCTCCTAACCCAACTCAGATGTTGGTTCATTTGGACGGGTAGGTGTAGGGTACTCTATTATGATTGCAAGGAATCCCCATTGACGACCTGGCCGTAAACATCTATGTAGCCACCACTCTCAATTGAGACATCACCTTTAAGGGGCTCAGTTGTGGCTCTAACCTTTCTAGGCTTCTCACCCATGGCTTTGGCCCCTATCCTCCTCGAGATGCCACTACAACCCACCCAGTATGCGGCTATGTACCCCGCAAACATAAGTCTCACACACAGACATACACGACCCCTATATTCCCCCTTTTTTTTTGTTTTTTTGTTAAACCCCCTTTGTTTTCTCAAAATTCCAAAATACCCCCTCTCTTTTTTTAATCCTAACCAACCCCCTCACTTTTCTATATAATTACAAAATAAAACCCTTCCATCACTTGCCATCACGACAAGTAACGATGTAGGTGAATGGACACTTCTTTTTTTCTTTGTGATGCATTGCCTTATTCCTACCTAATTCCATGTTAATTATTTATTAGAATATCATAATAAAAACAATAATTTGTGATATACTAATTTATATAATATATTTAATTTTTTGAAGAAAAAAAAAAGAAGAGTTGAATAACATATAAAGTGGTATATATATGTTGGTAAGGTGGTAAAAGAAGTCTGACTAGATGTGACTGGAACTAAATTAACACAACCCTATAAGAAAATTATGGACTTTCTGGGGTATGGTTGGGTTTCAGTCCTAGTCAAATTTAATTTGGGTTAATTCTAGTCAGAGCATGTTCTATTTGGGATGACATTGTTCAAATTGGATTGTGTACATTAAGGGTTTAGGTCATCTCAAGAATCAAGTTCTCATATTATTATTGAAATATTTGATAATTTCTAATATACTAGTTTGTATATTGTATCTATGTTTTTTTAAATCTATGACATTGAAAATAAACATTGAGTTGTAGGTTATTAATGAAATATATATGGTAGTAGGGTGGAAAAAATTGCACCGGAGGAGATCCGGACCAACTTAATATGACCCAAACCAAAAGTTATAGGGTTTTTTTGATATGTTTGGGGTTTACTTCAAGCCAAGTCAATCTAGTTTGGGTCATTACGGACCAGGTAAGGTTTCATTAAGGTCGAGTTGGTTTAAGCTGAGTTGTGTCCAACCTGGATTTAGGCCAGGTTAAAATTCATATCTTCACATTTATGTCTTTTATCTTTTCCTATGGTATTAATATTATTATTATATTTATTATGTTTATGTAATGAAAGAATAAAATATGTCTGTAGTGACAGATATATACTTGAAATCAACCATTTCAATTTCCTATCTTTTTAAAATATTGATAAAAAAGTCATCTTTGCTGAATCAAAATCGGACATAGTCCTGGCTAACCCGAAGTTGACCCGACCCAAATAATTCATCGAACTAGATTTCACCTATATATATATATATATATATATATATATATATATATTTATATTTATATTTATATTTATATTTATATTTATATTTATAAATATATATATATACATATATATACATATATACATATATACATATATATACATACATATACATATATATATACATATATACATATATATATACATATATACATCCACACACACACACAGATATATATATATATACACACACACACACACACACACACACACATATATATATATATATATATATATATATATATATATATATATATATATATATATATATATATATATATATATATATATATATATATATATATATACATATATATATACACACACACACAGATATATATATATATATATATATATATAAACATATATATACATACATACATATATACATATATATATATATAGATATCTATATACATATATATATACATACATATATATATATATATAGACACACACACAATATATATATATATATATATATATATATATATATATATATATATATATATATAAACATATATATACATACATACATATATACATATATATATAGATATCTATATACATATATATATACATACATATATATATATATATTGACACACACACAATATATATATATATATATATATATATATATATATATATATATATATATATATATATATATATATATATATATATATATATATATATATATATATACGGGTAATGATCTAGTGCGGACTGTGTAATGTGCAGACCGTTGTAGACTGCCTCTCCGTTTAGGCGTTTCCCTGTTTCATGCATTGATACTTTAACTTTTAGACTCCGTATCTCTCTAGTTCATTTATTTGCACCACATATCTATGCAATTTGGTCGCCTATCATTTATCGCTTCTTATGAGTTTCATTATGCAGTTTCATCTACATCAGGGTGAACCGAGAACATTGTTAGAAATATCTATCCTCGTTCCCTTATCCCATCATTTCTCTACCTAGGCCGTAGAAAATTGTTTATGACTTCCCTCATTCTTGCCTTATCACCAAATATTGATTTGTCTATAGATCTGCAAGACCAATGTATTTGTCTTGTCACCTAGGGATCTTATGGTTCTTGTAGTAGCATGCAACTTAGAATATGTTTGGTAGGGATACAATATATGGGTGTAGTTACACACGATATAATGACCAAGACTCTTTTGCACAATAAGATATTTCTGAATGGATGTTGTAGTTTATTGTGGACATGTAGTATGTTCTCCCTGCAAATATATTATGAGTCAATTGCTTCACATTAAAAATCAGCTACCGCCAGGCTTTATTTGTAGGTGAATAGTTTAGTCAGCCTAATCTAAATATACAGTTAGCCATAGGGTACCTACTGCCATATCAGGCCAGTGTGTCTGAAGCACCTCTCGCATGAACCAAACTATCGAGTGGATGAACACTAACAATCTGAATTTCTGAAAAATTATTATGAATTTCAATACGTATAGATTATAGTGCACATTGTTAACCTACTCTTTTTCTTGTATTAAACCCAACCCATGCATACAATATGAACTGACGAGGAGGTTGTTTGCTTCCTATAGTTTAATATGAAGATGAAAGACTTGTGATCAGTCTTGGTTGTTTAGATAATATTGTTCTACATACTGCAAAGTATTACTGCTTCTATAAGATTGTAGCAGATATACATAACAATCTATACATGTAGGTTTTTCTGGTCTTATCTTTTCTGGTAACCAACAAATAATCAATGTGAAAGTAATTAACAACAAATAAGAAGGTTAAAGACTGCATTTTGTTGTGAGAAATCATCCTTCGAATGAGTGAGGGGATTAAGTAATCAAAATTTAGATGTTATGAGAGTACAAATTATGATGACATAAACTTGTATTAACTTCTATATTGCAAACTATTCATACCATGTCGACTAACGACAATATCAATACACGCTGCTAAAATTATAAATGTGATGGCGATTCACGCTGCTAACAGAATTAATAACCTTGAGAAATAACATCTATATTCATTTATGAATCGAGAATCCAAAGACATAGAGGATACATACCGGTGAAGAGTAGGACATATACCTGTGTCGATCAGGATGTAATTACACATGATATAATGACCAATCCAACCTTATCGATGTAAAGTATACCCCTTAGAAAAGATGTATACAAAAAATCAACACAATCTAATATACATATATCATCAAAAGAAAGAAAATGATTATTTTCTGATCAACGGTAAGTTGCAGAAATTACATAAACCATTGAAAGATTTATTTCTATATCTCATGATCTATATGAGATATGATTATGATTTTTAAACAAGTTTAATCTATGCAGTGTTGAATCAATCCATATGGTTGGATTTTATCAACATATTCTACATGTTCTATTTTAATGGTCGGTACACGTAAGTTACATGTACCGGCCGGTACACACTTCCTTATATATATATATATATATATATATATATATATATATATATATATATATATATATATATATATATATATATATATATATATATATATATATATATATATATATATATATATATACATACATATATATAGAGGCATTTGAATAACTACAAATTAGTAACTATTTTTTAAAATCCAACCGTATAGATGGAAAGAGCATCATTTCATTTACCTTGTCACAAATAATCATTGCAATCAGACATTGTTTACATGTCCATATGTACAATATACACTTTTTTACATCCAACGGTCAGCCTGAAATTCAATATAGAGCGTCAAAAAATATTTAGTTGTTGTGAATGATCTACAAATTGGATGGTGATAAAATTTTATAGGAAGGTAGATATTGAGGTATACTTGTAATCTGTACGGTTGGATTATGAAAAATTTATCTATGTGGAAAGTTATCCAAATGCCTCTCATGCTCTCACCAGATATATTTCTCATTGGATCGTTGCCCTATATATATATATATATATATATATATATATATATATATATATATATATATATATATATATATATATATATATATATATATATGTATATATATATATATATATAGGGTATATCTTCGCTACCCGTGCAGGTAACTAAGATTCGCTACCCGTGCATCAGTTTTGTAATGGGATGACACATATATGTAATGAGACAACTAAATTTGTAATGAGACAACTGAAATTGTAATACAAAAACTCATTTTTTATTACAGCGTTGTTACAGAAATAAATATATATTTATTATTGTAACAGTGCTGTAATACAAAACGAGTCTTTGTATTACAATTTCGGTCGTCTCATTAAAAATTTGGATTGTCTCATTACAAATGCATATCTTCCCATTACAAAACGGATGCACGGGTAGCAAATCTTAGTTACCCGCACGGGTAGCGAAGATATACCCTATATATATATAAATATATATATATATATATAATTTTTTATATATTTATATTTATAAATATATATACATATATATACATATATATATATACATACATATACATATATATATATATACATACATATATATACACACACACATAGATATATATACACACACACACACTTATCTATATATATATATATATATATATATATATATATATATATATATATATACACACACATACATACATATATACATACATATATACATACATATATATATCTATATACATATATACAAATATATATACATATCTATATACATATATATATACATATATATATGTATATATATATATATAGGCACACACACGCACAATATATATATATATATATGAGTTACTTTTAGTTGCCTGCACGGGTAACTTAATTACCCTACCCGGCAGCAATACTCCCGCAACTCGAAACCTGTTATAGCGGAAAAAAGCAGAAAAAAAAACATTCGAGCGGAAGCAGCGAGAATATAGCGGAAAGCGCAGCTACCGAGTGAAGCAAAACCCCAATTCCTCTACTCAATCCGTCCCCCTCCCCAGCGATTTTTCCCATTATCGCGCAATCTCACCGGCGAAGACATCACCCAACCACTCCATCACCACCTCTTCCGTCATCACCTCCTCCAGTAGCTCCTTTATCGACTCGTTAGTTACTCAGAGATGATGAGGACGAAGAAATCCTCGCGAAAATCATCAGCATTGCCTCTGTGTAGAAAGAATAGACCGACAGTGGTCGAAATAGGCGACGATGACTTCGAAGCGCACCAGTTTCAAGCCGACGAGAAGATGGCAAAATAGGCAGAAGAAGCAGGAAAAGCAGCATTGGCCGCGGAAAGGGAATTAAAAGAACAGACTACTCTGACAACACCTAAAGCGGATAAGAAAGAGGCTACCAAGGCCACAGAAGCGGAAGAAGAGGGGAAAGAAGAAGTTGCAGAAATGGAGAAGGGGTTTACTACTGAGACTCCTCAAACAATACAGAAAGAGGTCAAAACATGAGCTGCGATGGCTACTGAAGGAGATAAGCAAGCTACTTTTTCGACACCTCAGACACAAAAGAAAGGGGAAAAAAAGGGTTACAGCTCCCCCATGGATCAAACCTCCATCAAAAAGTGCAAATTGCAGTAAGGTTGATACTATTGGTCGTGGAGGCAACAGAGCTACTGAGAAGAAAGAAGTTGTGCGTAACAAAGCGGGAACAGAAGAACAACAAGGTAATTTATGTTTGCATGCAGGCTACTACTGTTGTGTTTTTTACCTTCTCTGCATCCTGCCCCTCCTGCTATACAGGCTACTACTGATGTGTCAATGTATGATAGTCACTACATTAAAACTAGACGATGTAGCTAGAGTAACTACACCAACATATCTGAGTAACTATGAGATAGTCTCGAGTAACTGTTATAATAGGAAGAGTAATGCTCGAGTAACTGAGAGTAATGCTTGAGTAATTGAGAGTAATGCTTGAGTAACTAAAATTAATGCTTGAGTAAATGAAATTAATGCTTGAGTAACTATTACAGAATGCTTGAGTAACTGAAAGTAATGTTTGAGTAACTGAAATTTATGCTTAACTATTATAGAATGCTTGAGTAACCGAGATTAATTCTTGAGTAACTAAAAATAAAGTTTGAGTAACTATTACAGAATACTTGAGTAATAGAAATTAATTCTTGAGTAACTATTACAGAATGCTTGAGTAACCGAAAGTAATGTTTGAGTATTTACTTCTAAAAGTAATTCTTGAGTAACAAATAGTGTCTCACACACTAGACATATCAATTAAACTAGAAAATAATATTGTTCAGATAAATACTACATTCTTTGAGTAACTCTATTTGTATGCAGGAGAAGAAAGCAAAGGGGATGAGGAGAGTACAAATGCAAATTAGAAATAGAAAGAGACAGAAAAGGCTAGTGAAGAAGAAGGTGATGTAAAAAGAAGAAAAATGAAAACCAAGTGGAAAGGGAAGGAACAAGCAACCGAAGAGAAAGGGAAGGTTGATGGTGAAACAAAAGAAGAGGAAAGAAGAAGAAGGAAACAGAAAGGAAAAGAAAAGGCTACAAATGAGGTGGAAAAAGTGAAAAGAAATAAGAGAACACAAAAGGGAAAAGGAAAAGCAACTGAAGAGAAAGGTAATATTGTATGGAATTGTAATTGTTTTAATTTTTAGTTACTTGCAGTTTATTAAATTGCTTTTACAAAATAAACAATGAGCTCTAACAATAAATTTTGATATGTTTCCAGTAGGAGTAAATAGATTGTACCACAGGTGCTCCTTAAAGAGCTACATAAACACCAGCAAGAGAAAGGTGTATACAAAAGAACAACTTAAGATGTTGAGCTCAACAGTCTTTGCAAACCTTGTAAAGATGCCAAATCTTGCGGTTGACATAGGCTTGTTAGAAGATTTAATAGATAGATATGTCGATGAAGACATATTTCTACTGGCCAACGGGTAGAAGAGAAGGATGACAGTAGATGATGTGGGGATAATTCTAGGTATCCCCAGTAAAGGCATAG
Source organism: Alisma plantago-aquatica (assembly GCA_963693085.1). Classification (NCBI taxonomy): domain Eukaryota; kingdom Viridiplantae; phylum Streptophyta; class Magnoliopsida; order Alismatales; family Alismataceae; genus Alisma; species Alisma plantago-aquatica. The sequence continues at coordinate 60,103,092 of OY856411.1, forward strand.
AAATAAAACAAAGGAAAGATTCTGACATAGTAAAGTCGATATGGAAAGAGTTTGCCAAGGCGACTTGTAAAAATAGAAATGAAGGTGAGACCTCAAAGAGGTTGAGAGAAAAGGATGTCCTGCATAAGGACAACTTAACAAAACTTTGGCAAGAATATTCCAAGACCAACAATGCAGCGGACAATAAAAATATGTGTCGTGCGTGGATGTTGGACCTACTGGAAACATTCCTAATCCCAAACACCAGCTATTGCACACCAATCTACATTATCCACTACCTAGATGATGTCACTGCCACTGGGCAGATGAATTGGGCAAAGCTGGTGCATGGGAGTATCTTCAAGAATATGAATATGTTGAAGGAGAATGTCCAGCTAAGAAGGAAAGGAGAGAAAGGGGCTAAGAACACCCTATACGCAACAGGTTGTGTCATGTGCCTATGCGTAAGTGAAGAAAATCATATTCATCTACATTGATACAATATTGACTATGGGGGGGGACATTTACATATGCATTATATTTTCTATATGTTACATGTAGGTTTGGGCATATGAGATGACAAAGATGGAAAAGCTAACATTCCTTGACTCCAAGCCAAGGATAAAGAAGTGGGTTGTGCCGGTCGAGAAATTGATGGAATTAGGGGTAGTGGACCCTATGGATGTAAGATTATCTAATCTTTGTTACAAAATCTAATATACAACATAATCATACATGTTTCATTTTGTGAAACATTATTTTTATTTATATGTTGGACAAGTTTATCAAAGGATAGTGGTAGACCATGGAGATGATTGACAGGCTGCAAAATCATCGAATGACATGCCAACAAAATGTAAGCCAATAATCAATAAGGCACCAGCAAAGCCAATCATCAAAGAGGGAGACACTCCTGACACCTCCACCTTGGAGACAAGAATCCAAATGTTGGAGGAGGAGCTCAAAATGCATAAGGAGATCTGCACAAGAATAAGTGTTGAGAAATTCACTGAGCTACAGATGGAGAATAAAAGGCTAGAAGAAAGAATACCCAAGTTAGAAGAAGAAAATAAAATTCTAAAAGAAAGTGGGAAGATGAGGGTGACAAATCACAGTCACCTGAAAGTGGATTCAAAGAATTTGCAGAGGGTTTTGCCTCGGTGAATGTAGATGAACCGAAAGAAACACCGACAAAGGATGTCGACCCACCGACGAAGCGAAGAAGGCTGACCCTCAGAAGAAAATATGTAGAATCAGAAGATCACAGTGAGGACAGGAAAAATGTTGATGAAGAGGAGAAGAAAGAAACAAAAGATGATAGTTCTAAACAACCAAAGTCTGTAGAAGATGCAGAAGGAGAAGATAGTAGAAAAAGAAGAAGGGCAGAAGGAGCCCAGAAAAAGATTGAAGAAGAAGAAGAAGATGGAAGAACTAAAGATAGGAAGTATAGAGAAAAATGTGAAGAAAAGAAGGGAGGAAAAGGTAAGTTTCATCTCCTTTCAAGTATATCATAATTTTAAGTAATGATTGAGTAACTGAACCTTAAGCTTAAGTAACTGAACCTAATGCTTGAGTAACTGCAAGTAAGGCTTGAGTAACTGAACTTAATGCTTGAGTAACTAAACCTAATGATTGAGTAACGGAATGTAATGCTTGAGTAACTAAAAGTAATGCTTGAGTAATCGAGAGTAATGATTGAGTAACTGATATTAATGCTTAAGTAACTTGTGCAAAATGAAGATTGATTCTAACATGGATTGCTCTATTGTTGTTGACAGTACAAGATGTCAAATTTCATAGGTTTTAAACATTTCAAAACAAAAGAAACCAAAGAAATTGTCCATCACTTCATGGACAACATAGAAGAAATGTAAGAGAATTGGTTATTTTCAAGTGTAAAATGATAAAACATTACTATTTCATTATCCAACTCGTATGTATACCATCTATAAAAATAATTGGCAGGTCAAAATGAGAATGGAAATTTAGTTAACACACTTGGTGCACGGGGAAGGACCTCGCCGCCCTCCTGTACAAGGATCAAATGATGCAATCACCTGTAAGAAACAAGAATGTAGTGTAACTCTTTGAAATAGATAATTTGGATTGTAAACTAAGAAAGCTGTTGGTTTTTTTCAGGTTCTCAACTACTTTGTACAGATGCTCAAGTAGAGCACAAGCAAGCGGAGGAAGAAGGGGTTGACGTAGAACTGCATGAACACTTATGCTCCGGTAAGACAAATAAACTTTGTATACAAATTTACATGAAATTACAATATAGAAACACAAACTGAAACTTATAGATGTGAATTTTAAACTCTACATTTGCAACAAAATCTATCATTTGATGTTGAGAAGATCACCATGGAGCAGATTGACATGCTATCTTCACAATTCAATGTAACAATGAAAGATTGGGACGCAATGGACTCGGTGTTCACAATACTAAACAACGACAACCACTGGCACGTGTATGAAGCAAGTTTCAGGGATGGAGCACACCGGTCTTATAATTCAATGAGTTGGAGTAGCAACTCAAGAAAAGAATTCAATAGATGGGTAAGTGATCTATAAAAATTAACTCTATTAGTAGTGGATTGAAAGGATTAATGTTCCTTAATTGATGATGAATAAACATTTTGTATTTTAATCTAGGTAGGTATAGTGCATGAATTCTTTAGGGGTGCACCGGAAAAGGGGAGCTAGTTGTTGCAGTGGGAACGGGAGTACCTGATCTTCCCACAGTAGGAAGAAGACTCACTTGACTATGGGATCTTCGTCATGAAGTACCTCGACTGCCTAGTCAATGGAAAAACTATGGACTTCACCTGCAAAGACATACTTGCAATAAAGGTTGTTGTTTTTCAATGAATGATGATAAGGGGGCAGTTGCAGCCTCTAAAAGAGGATGAAAAACATGAAAGTGAAGACATCAAAGAATGTAAATCTGATGAGAACAAGGGAGGAGAAGATGAAGCTGAGAAACAACAAGAAACAACGAAGAATGAAGAAACAGCAGCAAAAATGCATGAAGAACAGATCCTAGAGGAAGAAATAGTTACAAGCCTTGATAAATGGCTAAAATCCAACTAAAAAATTGGATTATTGATTTGATTGTAAAATAAGAACAATAGCCTTCTCTTATTCTAATGTGTAAGCTCTGTGAAAGCCTGAATGTATAGCTGCTCTTGAATGTACAACTGTGAAAAGCCTAAATTTACAGTTGATCTTGATGTATAACTCATCTTGAACAATATTGATTTTGCCCTTGTATTTTGGTTGAATGTAGAATAGGCTTCTATAATTCAGATGTATAACCACTGTGAAAAGCCTGAACAGTAGGCTTCTATTATTCTGATATATAAACTCTGTGAAAAGACTAAATGTATAGCTGATCTTGAATGTACAGCTTTGAAAAGTTTGAATGTACAGCTGATCTTGATGTACAGCTCATCTTGAACAATATTGATTTTTCCCTTATATTTTGGTTGAATGTACAGCTGATTAAAATGGATTATTTATTAGTGTGCTGCAAAAAGAGTGAATGTACAGCTGATCTTGAATGCTTCGAATACATTCATGGTTTGAATGCTTATGTTCTTGAATGCTTTAAATAACTTTATGCTTTGAATGTTGTAAGAGTAACTCTGAAACCACTATGAGTAACTGATACAACCATGTGAGAAACTAAACTGAAAGTAATAGAATGCTTGAGTAACTAAAAAGTAATGCTTGAGTAACTGAAATGAATTCATGAGTAACTGAGAGTAATGCTTGAGTAACTGAGAGTAATCATTGAGTAACTGAAAAAACCATGCGAGTAACTGTCACAACCCTAGAGTAACTGAAAAAACACTGCAAGTAATTGAAAAAGGACTACGAGTAACTGAACAAACATTGTGAGTAACTGTGACAATACTGCGAGTAACTGTGACAATAATGTGAGTAACTGAAAAAACCTTGTGAGTAACTAGAATAGCAGTTAGATTAACTGCAAAAACACTACGAGTAACTATCCCAACCCTGTGAGTAACTGAACAAACAATGTGAGTAATTGAAAAAAGCCTACGAGTAACTGAAACAAGCCTACAAGTAACTGAACACTGCAAGTAATGGTTCAGTAACTAAACAAACATTGTAAGTAACTGTCACAAACCTATGAGTAACTGAACAAACATTGTGAGTAATTGTCACAACCTTGCGAGTAACTGAACAAACACTGCGAGTAACTAAAAAAACCATGCGAGTAACTGAAAAAAACATGTGAGTAACTAAAAAAGCCTACGAGTAACTGAAAAAAGCATGTGAGTAATTGTGAAACACTACGAGTAACTATGACAACAATTTGAGTAACTAAACGAGCACTACGAGTAACTCTAACAGCAATATAGAGTAACTGTGAAAACAATATGAGTAATTGAAAAACCACTACGAGTAACTCTGACAACCCTGCGAGTAACTGAACGAGCACTATGAGTAACTCTAACAGCAATAAGAGTAACTGTGATAGCCTAGAAAAGAATTACTATGATTCAAACTCAGTTGCTCTTATACTTTGTAAGAGTAAATATGACAACACTAAGAGTATCCATTGCACACAAAGACAAACACATATTCTTAAAAAAGAATAACAACTGATCAGAACATATTCTTTGTAAAATATTCAAAGTATACATACAGCTGCTGGAGCACAAGGTAACACAAAGATAGATTACAAACACAAGTGAAGTACATAGAAGGTTACAAAATCACTTTCACAAAACTACACAAAAAGAACAACCCATTACAGATTTGAACATGCCTTATTGATGCACTAATCAACTACAAACTCCACTAAAAAAGATAGAACCACATATACATCAATATCAGTAGCAACATCACCAAAACAAGAGCAGTAGAAATAGTAGCAGCAACTCCCAATTAGCAAAACAAGAATGATCTTAACAGTAGTAGCAGAAGCTCATCACACTAGAAGTAGTAGTAGCACATAACCATCAACAACAGTAGCAGCAACAGCACATCATAAGAGCATTAGCAGTAACACATATCCATGAATTGCAGTAGCAGCAATAGCACCCAATCGCATGATAAAAGAACAAACAAAACCACAATAAGCAGCACCAGGATGCTCCCCACAATCAACAGCAGCAGTAGAAAATAAAGCTTAGCGAGCAGCACCAGGAGTTGGAAGAGAAGAATAGAATAGATCAGCAACAGGATAAGATAACAAATATAAACATCAAATACAAACAAACAACACAAGCAGCACCAGATATAGTCATTGAGCAGTAAACAAAAAAACAACAGATAGTCCAGAAAGAGTATCATTGTAGAATGGACTACTTCTTAGGACAGTTCCTGCAGTCATGGTTAACACCAAACTCTAAGCAATTCTTGCACTGCCTCTCTCTTTTAGACTGGGCAATCTCAACTCCAGATTTAAACCTCGCATCTGTGGATTTGGGTCTCCCCTTAGTTTTGCAAATATTGGGGATATGAACCTTGACAGCGGAAGAAGAAGTTGTATTTGAAGCAGTTACACCAGCACCTGCATCTACACCAGTATCAGCGAGATTCAATTCTAACAACTCGTTTTACAAGGCTAGTAGTTTTTCATGGCAAAGATCTACATCGTTGTTCCTACACGCTATGTTAACAATCGAATTGTAGGTAGAAACAAGTTTAAGAGTCCTCCTAGTGGATGGATGACTAACTGACGCTTTGCCAAAAATCAAAGGATGTTCTCTGTACCCTTTGGTCCACCTCTTAAGTATGTATGGCTCGGGAAGATTGCAAAAGTCACGACTCTTCAAATAAGACAGGATGTGCCTGCAAGGGATACCTTTGAATTCCAACATGCAACAGTTTTTAAGAAACAATCTCACTCGATGACGTTTTCTTCAAGATGCGGGTAGATCCAAGGCCACCGACTCGATACACTTCAAACACACCTTCTTCTGAAGCTTCCTTTACATTGTAGATCATGCTTTGATGAACCTCACTCTGAAAGTTCTTAAAGATTGACTTGGTGTATATACCTCTCATCTACTCCTCCAGAGGCTACAGTGATGACAAAGGGACATTACTATACTCATCTTCAAAGTCTTTGAAATTTTCAATCTCCCGTACATGAGAGTACGTAGTCTCCAATGAACATACAAGTTCAAAGAGAGTCTTCCAACTATTCACATGGCTTCTAATGAATGCATTCAAGCTCTCGCTCCTCTGCGTTCCTCATGCCCGCAAAGAAGGAAGACTACATATAGCATAGAACCCACTCTGAACGCATTGCATACATGTCAGACAGCCAAGTAATGGAAGACAGACCATACTCCTCAACAATAGAATCCCACCTCTCTTCAAAAATACTGACATCATACACATTCCACATGCAATCATTCAAAGAGCTTATGATCTAGTCCTTGTTAGGAAGACCACCAAGCTTAGAGGGAAACTTTTGTAGGATGTGCCTGCTGCAGAAGCAATGCTTGCAATTTGGAAAAACATTAAGGATAGCAGCATTCATAGCTGGGTCTTGATCGGTTATGATGGACACTAGCTCTTTTCCAAAAAAAGTAGATACTGCTTTAAAACCCAGACAAATGACTCGTACTTTTGATTAAACATAAGAGCTGAAGCAAACAAGACCATCCTACGATGGTGATCAACACCACCAAACATTCCAAAAACCATCGAATACTTGTTGGTGCGGTAGGTGGTGTCAAAAACAATTGCATCGCCAAACAACCCGCAGTCTTCAACAGAAATAGGATCAGCCCAAAACAGATGAGTCAAGAAACAATCAGGATCGTTTTGGTATGTATAGAAGAATTTCTGATCGAGTACCTTAAACATGGCAAACCGATCCAAGACCATGTCAAAGTCATTCTTGGCCGACTCTTTCCTCTTTCTACTGATGTGTCCATGAGCTTATCTGCAGGTAAATGTCATATTTTCATAGTTGCCAGACTCGGATGCCATCAATGCAATTTGTCTCGATACAGGTATGTTAGCTTAGCTCATGGAAGAAAGGATATCTTTTTGAGTTTCATCAAGAGATGAGTTACACTTCAGGTAACGGAGTTGTGCATCATCAACAAGATTGTGGTTGTGTTCCTCAACAAAGGTAGTCACAACCCACATGGATGAGGACTTGTCAAGTGTGAATAGGATCATGGCTCCACAACCACACCTCTTCACAGATCGCTAGTGCTTCTTAGACATATTTTCCTACAACTTACCCACTTTATCACAAACGGGGCTCAGAAGCCCTCTTGACCTCTTAGAATGGCCCATTGTACCCTACTTGTCACAAACCAGTTATTTGGCAATGAGAATCTGAGTTCCCCATTCATACTTGTTGTCATCTTTCCTGATATTAAAACCAATCATGCTAGCATAGCTAGAATAGAATGAGATAGCTTCATCTAAACTTCCAAAGTGGAGTTCAATTTTAGGAACTATAGCTGGGGGCAGAGTGGAAGCAGCAATAGAAGGATAAGAATTAGCATTATCATTATCAAGGCTGACATTTGAATTAGCAGCATCTGTATCACGGCGGGGATCCATTACAGCGTCTGGGTGTAACTTAGTAGGACAGAGGAGTAACCTTGAAACAACAGAGTAATTCTATCAGGCCGAAGAGTAACCCAGCATAACAAACGAGTAACTGCAAGAAGATTTGTATTCCAAATTACAAATCAGAATAAAACAGATTTCCAAGTTGGACATAAACACTTGAATTGAAGAAGAAAATATAGAAAGGTAACTTGGACAAATAAGGTTATATGTAGATTTTTAGGTGAGCTTCACAACAGCAGAAAAAAATGCAAGGATTTGAAATTGATGAATATAGATATGTTACCCTGATAATTGGATGACTGCCAAATAAGGTTCAGATTTGTTTAAATACATCAGAGTAACTCAGCAGGACAAAGGAGTAACCATGAAACAACAGAGAGTAACTCTGTCAGGCAGAAGAGTAACCCAGCATAACAAATGAGTAACTGCTTAAAAAATGAAAAATGCAAACACAAAATTGGGTTTATTTCAAACACAAAAGTCAGAGAAATGTATACACATTGTAAATACAAACGTCAGAGAGATGAAAACACATTGTGAATACTAAAGTCAGAGAGATGAATACATATTCTTTTGTATTTTCTACTATAATACAATCAGTATAGATAGATTAGTATTCCAAAGTACAAATCAGAATAAAATTGATTTCAAAGTTTGAAAGACACACTTGAATAGAAAAATCGGTATACACATTACAAATCAATATTCTCTTGGAAAATCAGTATACACATTACAAATCAAATTTGCAAAGAGATGAATACACATTTGTTACAAATCAGTATTCTCTTAGAAAATGAATATAAACATTACAAATAAGTATTCTCTTGGAAAATTAGTATACACATTACAATCAGATTTCCAGAGAGATGAATACACACTTGAATTGAAAAATCAGTATACACATTACAAATCAGATTTCAAGAGAGTTGAATGCACATTGTTTTTTTTTGGTGAATCACGCTCCAATTGATGCATTAGAAGAAAAGATATATACAATGCACTGATTCTATCAAGGAAAGAACCAGAAGAGAGAAGAAAAAGAGAAGGTTGTACAAAGAAAAAGAGATATATACAGAAGTGTATCATAGAATAACTGCAAAGTCTATTGCCCATCTTTGCACACCAAAAGCATAGAGTACTGCTAGAAATTGGAAAATAGTCCGGATTCAAAACTAGCATTCTAGATCCCATCATCTGCCAATGAGAAAAACATATCCAAAATAGCAAAAGGATGACCAACTAAAGTATCAGAGAGATAAGCATCTAGATCTAACAAAACTTTTTCCCGAATAGCTTCCACCAAGAAAATCAAGCAGAAATGAACTCAACATGAAACCATAGAATCCAACAACACAGCCAATGGTTGGAAACTTCCGACCTCTCAAGAAAGCACAAGCAGCGAAACAAAAGAAGCAACCAGGCTACAGACCCATTAAGCACAAACAAGGCAAAAACCATAAGGAATATTATCAGGTCCTGAATATATATATATATAGAGAGAGAGAGAGAGAGTCAGGCTAGAATACACTCGAGTGTACGGATCGCACGAATACACTCAAGTGTGTTTGCATATGAAGACTTTTTTTTTGCAAAATGTAAACCGTTGATCTTCACCGTCATACTATAACTAGGCTACATACAAATTTTGAGCCCATTTGGATGAGTGTAAGTCACTCATCCAAGAGCAACAAAATTGACGCGCGAAACTAATTTGAAATGCATAATTTTTCCGGTATTCATAGCATCAGCTATACATATCCAAATGTGCTCAAATTTTGCGTATGAGTTGTTCACAAAATGTTTAAGAAGATCAATGGATTAGATTTTCAAAAAATTTATTGCATCATGGATAACTACTTGAGTGTATTCCGCTTGAGATACACTCGAGTGTATTCTAGCCTAACTATATATATATATATATATATATATATATATATATATAGAGAGAGAGAGAGAGAGAGATGATCTGGAGCCTATATCAAAGGGCATAGGAAATTCCCTATACCAGAGTGTATTTAGCATGGTTCAAGTGGTAATTAATGTAATCCAACTGTACATATGCAAAATATATGGTTTGGATTAGATGCTATAAAAATTTCATATATATATCTATATATATATATATATATATATATTTATTTATTAATTTATTTATATTTATATTTATATTTATATTTATATATATATATATATATATATTTATATATATTTATATATATATATATATATGTGTGTGTGTGTATAGATACATATATATAGATACATACACACACACACACACACACATATATATATATATGTATATCTATATATGTGTGTGTATATATATATATATATAGAGAGAGAGAGAGAAAGAGGGAGAGAGAGATGATGTGGAGCCTATATCAAAGGGCATAGGAAATTCCCTATACCAGAGTGTATTTAGCATGGTTCAAGTGGTAATTAATGTAATACAACTGTACATATGCAAAATATATGTTTTGGATTAGATGCTATAAAAATTTCATGATGGTCAGATTTTTAATTCATTAGATATAAACCAAAACATTCCGAAGGTAGCTGCTGATTTTCTGAGTTACCATTCATTTGCAGGATCATAAAGCTTTTAGATGAACATGTCACACTTATCTGATTGGAATAATTTTTGAAACACAACGTATCTACCTAGTATACTTCATATCTATATGGTTGGATCATGCCAAAAGTCTTGGGAAGTGTGAAAAATAAGGTTTAGTTATAGGATTATATATATATATATATATATATATATATATATATATATGTGATGAATGCATATTCATTATGATTTCCAGTTGCCTTCTTAGGCTTTTTTTGTTTCAATACATCCAATTTCATTTACTAAATACCAAAATGTGCAAAATTGCTTAATTGGTTCAATTATCAAAATTTTAATTGAGTTTATGTGGATTCTATGCAGGTATGGATGAGGTTGAACAATCATTTGGAACCCACCTCTGTTCAACCCTAATCCACAATAATCACTACCATTCTATCTTCAAGATCTACCTTCACTCACCCTTGGTCTAACCAATGGGTTTCAACCAAACGGTCTCATCAAACAGTTTCATCCACACATTCTCCAGACCGTATGGGTGACCTCTACCCCAAGACAGTTTGGACATCACTCTTTTCCAAAACCATTTAGTGTCACTGACATTCAAGACTGTTTGACGTCGGGAAGTCAAAATATTTTGGGCCGCTCGACAGCAATGGCACATGCCTCCCCTCTTCTTCATCCTTAGTTCCCACCAGCAAACCGTAGCTCACGGTAGCAACATCTCCTTCCACCACCATCGTTAGCTGTGTCCTAACTCAACCTGTAATTGCTCTGACGGTGTTGCTATCCTCACACCAGCAGCCTTGACACTTCCGTCGTCCACCCTTTCCACCATCGTCGCCCGCGCCCAATGCTGCTCACCTCTCCATTGAGCCACCTACACGATCTCAGACCGATAGACCAGCAGCACCAAGACCGGTTGCGCAACGCCCAGACTCAAGACTGAACAAGAAGTGATGACCGTTTGATGATCAGAGACTGCAAAACCATTTGGGCACTCAAGGATCCCAAACCATTTGGACAAACCAAATCATTTGGACTCATCTGCACCAGACCGATAGAGCAAGATCTCCAAGACCGTTCAGATAGGTATTGGGCCCAAGACAGTTTGCTTAGACCGTATGGAAGACCGTTTGGATGAGAATGATCAAACTGTTTGGCCATGATCGGTCCTTGAAACCGATAGGATCGTGAGACCGTTTGAACGATGAGCAACGAGTGATTGAACGGCCGAAGAACGCAGACCGTTTGGCCATCCAAATAGTCTCCAAATTGTTTGTCCAGCCACCATCCAAGACCGTTTGGACGTTTCCGAGACAGGTTGCAGCAAACCGTTTGCTACCCACAAAGTAGAACCATATGGACACATCAGTGCAAGACTGTATGGTCACTAAATCTCAAGACGGATAGGCTAGTCATTCCCAAGACTGTTTGGTCATTAGATCGATCTGCAAGACCGTTTGAAGGTGGATTTCCAAGACCGTTTGAATGTCAAACGGTCTCCAAGATCGTTTGAATGTCAAATGGTCTCCAAGACCATTTGCTCCAAGCCATTTTCCAAGACCATTTGCTCCAAACTGTTTGGAGCAGGTTCATATAGAAAACGTGAAGACCCCATCCAAGCCTATAAATAGGACCGTAAGGGTCCTCATTTGGGCATCGTTCCAGGGATGCTGACAGGCTGCCCAAGTGTAAGGTTCGATCAGCTTCATCCTACACGCCGCCCTCCACGCCATCCACCTGCTCCTCTTGACGCTAAGCAAGGAGAATAGAAGAGAAGGACGGTGGAGAAGAAGCTCTACCCGGTCTACCTTGGAGGTTCCTCCTCCTTGTTCAGATTTGCCCCGAAACGACATAGAAGACCGCATCAACTTCACTGAGTTGTGCCCACCTTCTTCATCATGCTCATGGTGGAATCTTCCCTCTCTCTTCTTCTTCTTGTTTCTCGCACCATGAGCAAGTAGTCCACTTTCACTAGGGTGCAGGGATTAGCCCCACTACCCATGCTTTCATGTCTTTTCATTTAACATTCCATGGCAATGTATATAACTTTTCATTTCGTCTCTAATTGATATGCTTCTAGTTGATTACCTTCTTGCTTCCATCTTGTTCTTCTCTTCATAGCGTAGAATGTCAATTAATGAGGTAGACTCCTGGACTAGAAATGGAATGGGATTCCTTGAGGTAGCAAGTATGTAATCTGTGAGGAGACGAGCCATCTAGCCCACGATGATGCTTCTGTATTCCTACCCATAGGGGGGCGCAACCTTAGTTGGATGGTGTATCTTCGTTGTTAATCGTTGATGTTTGCTTATAGAATAATCACCTACATGCTTATTGATTAGCACGGTTGACTCCTTGATGAGAAATATGATAGGATTCCTTGAGGTGGTAAGTATGTGATCCGTGAGGGGATGAGACATCTAGCCCATGGTGATGCTTCTGTGTGCCTATCTACAAGGGGGGGCTCAGCCTTAGTTGGATGTTGTATCTTCAGAGCCATAAGTGAGTGATCTGGAGGGTGATGAGAAATCGTATGCCTAAGGTGATGCTTACGTAAGCCTATCCTCACGGAGGGTTTACAATAGCTTCATTGGATAGTTAGTTTCTTGCCTGGATGTTATGTGTTTAGATGTGTTTGCATGTGCAGTGGTGGTGAAACCCGATACCATCCCAACGATTCCATATCATTTATCTAGAACAAACTTTAATTCTACTCTTTTACTTTATTGCATTTAGTTTAATCAACCACAAACCAATCAATCATTTTAAATATTAGTCTTTCTTGAGCTAGATTTGACTGACAAAGATTCTTGAAAATGTTGTATCTTAGGATTCGATCCTTAACTATACTGCGATAAGACCCGTCAGCTTGCGAGTGGTATTATTGCATGTTGTTTTGGTAAAAGCTCAGGGATTTCAACCCCAAGTGAATTTGTTAGTGTGATATTTGCCACGTCAAATACTGGCACCGTTGTCGGGGACAACAGAATCAGTTAGTCAAATCTAATTCTTTTAAGGCTAATCTAGGATTTTTTTCTTTTTGAAACAATTGATCATCTACTAGAATTTGACTCTACTCTGTGGATCTCACTTTCTAAATCTTTCAATTTCAGGTACCCCCAAGACTGGTGTATGCACCATTTGAACAGTCCCAGACTCACCGCTAGTTTTGATCCAGAGATAGACAAAACCTTTCATCATCAAAATAGAGAAAACCAGGCAAGAAAGGCTCAAGAGGAGGAAATAGCCCGAAGAGTAGCTCAAGCCCTTAATATGCAGAGAGAAAGGCTAATGCAAGAAGCCAGAGCTGCGATTAAAGAAGAAATCCAAGCATTACAAGCAGCGGCGCAAGCAGTAGAATTACAAAAGGATCCTAGTGCTGCCAATTTTGAGATTAGGGCACATTGGATCATATTGCTTCAAAACAACCCATTCTATGGCAAACAAGGAGACGATCGTCAGGAACATCTTTTGAGGTTTATTGATCTATGTGCTATGACAAAGCAAAATAGAGTATCCGACGATGCCATTCATCTCCGTCTCTTCAAGTATTCACTTGCTGACAAAGCAATAAGCTGGTACAATTCATTGCAAAGTGAACCCATCACCACTTGGGAACAACTTCAAAATGTATTTCTAGAAAAGTCCTACCCTCCCTCTCTCACCTATGAAATTAGGGGATGGATAATACATTTCATTCAAGTCCCTGGAGAAACCCTTGCTGAACCATGGGATAGATATAAAGAGATTCTACGCAAGTGTCCACACCACGGGATTCCTAAAAATCAACTCATCAAAATTTTCTATAGGGGTGTGGATGATGATATCAAAAGGTTTTTAGATTCCTCATATGGAGGAAACTTCAAGCGAAAAAGTTATGATAGCACATGGAGGGTTGTCACCCTTGGAGCTGAAAATCAAGCCAATTGGGGTAGATCTATAAGCAAGGGAGTATTGAAGGTAGCTATGTCTGAAGTTATTCCAAAATACAAGTCTATCGCTGAAACCCTCAAACTCCTAGTTTCCAAGCAAGACCATATTGAATCATCCCTTTCTGCATTTGGAAGAGGACGTTCACCCCCTCAACAACAAGAATAGATCAAGTCATCTTCACTGTTCTGTGAAGCATGCAAAAGTACTGATCATTCCACTTTAGCATGCAATGTTCTCTACGATGTTGTTCTAAGCAACACATGTGGACAAGGAGATAATGGTCAAATAGAAAATTTTAATGTTGTCAACACCATCTCTGGTCAAGGATATTACAATACAAATCAAAATAGGAACCATCCTGGTTTTCAATATGGAAATCCTTCAGGAGCGGAAAACTCCTGACAACTTGGTTCAACTAACCAAAAATGAATCCCACCAGGATTCCAGTATAACCAACAACAAAATTTTGGGAATCAAGGGAACTTCAGAGGCAGCTTCCCACATAGGAACTTTAACAATTATTAGATCAACTCGCAATTCCAGAATCCCAACCAGGTCCCTTACCATAATCAACAACAAGGGCAACAAACCAGACCCATTTCTCCTAATGTCAAACTGACGACCATTGAGAAGATGTTGTAGTCGTAGCAAACCATGATAGCTAACCAGCAAACCTTGATAGCTAACCAGCAAGCACATTAGAAATCCATTGAATCTCAACTAGCTCAACTTGCCGCTAGCGTGAAGCCTCCTATTGGAGCCTTTGCTGGTCAACTGGAGAACAACCCTAAACTTCCTAAGCAATTGAAGGTTGTTATGATTCATTTTGGTAATACATATCCTGACCCTTCTGCCAAGACACTAGTGGTTGTCATAGATAATCAGGACCAGGTGAATGATCAAGTTGACAAAGAACCTGAACCTATTCCAAAGGAGCAACCAAGCTATGATAAGTCAGAGAAACAAAATTTTGTGAAACATACTACAGAAGAGGAAGAAGAAACACCAGAGCCTGATATTCCTGTGTACAAGCCTTGTATTCCTTTCCCAACTCATTTGAGGCAGACCAAGCTTGACACTCGATTCAACAAGTTCAAGGAAGCCATGAAAAAGCTTCATGTTGATATACCTTTTCTAGATGCGCTGGCTAAGATACCAGCTTTGACAAAGTACTTGAAGTCACTTCTCACCAGGAAATATATAACTGAAGAATATGAAATAGTTAAGTTAGCAACAACAACTTCAGACATCATCCAGAGTAAGATGCCAAGGAAGCAGAAAGATCCAGGATCCTTTGGGATTTCTTTCCATATCAGTGATTCATCGTGCAAGAAAGGGCTGGCAGATCTTGGTGCTAGCATCTCCATCATGCCACTCAGCCTTTACAAAAGGCTAGGGTTTGTTGAATTTCTCCCAAATGGAATGACTATACAACTCGTAGACAATTCAATCAAACGTCTGTTAGGAATTATTGAGGATGTACCTATCAAGGTGGGAAAAGATTCCTATGTTCCGTGTGACTTTGTCATCATGGAAATAAAAGAAGATGCCAGATACCCTCTCATTTTTGGACGTTCGTTCCTTTCCACTGCAAGAGTTCTAATTGATGTTGAAGAAGGAACCTTGCTTCTTAGACTCAACAAAGAAACTCTTGAATTCAAAGTTTTTGAAAGTATGCGAAGACCAAGCATGAAAGAAGAAGTATATCTTGTCGATTGCATAGAGAAGATGTCACTTCTCACTCAAGAGAATTATGAATCAGATGATCCATTAGAAGTTTCTCTAACGAACCCATCATTTGAAGAACCTATTGATGAACAAGTGAAAGGTTGCATCAAATCTCTCGACTCTGTGGAAGAAGATGTTGAAGCTACTTTTGAAGAACTTAAAGTTGTGAATGTTACTGAAGAACCATGTGAAAAGCCACAAGCTCCAAAAATGAAGCCCCTACCCAAAGGATTGAAATAGGCATTTCTAGATGACCTCAAAGTCTGTCCAGTTATCAATAATTCAGATCTAATGATAGAACAAGAAGACAAACTCTTGATGGAATTAAAAGAAAGAAGAAAAGCCATTGGCTACAAGATGAGCGATCTCACCGAGGTTAGTCAAGCGTTGTGCATGCACAAAATCCCCATGATGGAAGGTCACAAGCCAACTATTGAACATCAATGCAAATTAAATCCAAATATGAAGGAAGTAGTCCGTCGTGAAGTCATTAAACTGCTCACTGCTGGGATAATCTATCTGATATCAGATTCCCCATGGGTGAGTCTCATGCATGTGGTCCCCAAGAAAGGTGGAACTATTGTAATATGAAATGAAAATGATGAACTCATCCCCACTCGAACGGTTATAGGGTGGAGGGTGTGCATTGATTACAGGAAGTTAAACAAGGCATCTCGAAAGGATCATTTCCCAATGCCTTTTCTTGATCAAGTATTAGAAAGATTGGCTCATCAAGAATATTTCTATTACCTCAATGGTTACTCTGGATTCTATCAAATACCCATACATCCAGATGACAAAGAGAAAACTACTTTCACTTGCCCATTTGGAACATACGCATTTAGAAGGATGTCGTTCAGCCTCTGCAATGCGCCTGCAACTTTCCAACGTTGCATGGAATCCATATTCATTGCTCTAACTGAAATGATTATGGAAGTCTTCATGGATGGTTTTTCTGTGTACAGAGATTCATTTGATTCATGTCTAAAACACCTCTCCCTTGTTCTCAAACGATGTGAAGAAGCACATCTTGTGCTGAATTGGGAGAAGTGCTGAATTGGGAGAAGTGTCACTTTATGGTGAAGGAAGGCATTGTCCTCGGCCATAGGGTCAGTAATCGAAGAATTGATGTAGAAAAATCCAAGATAGAAGTGATTTCCAAGCTCTCTATACCTATCAATGTAAAGGAAGTTTGAGCATTCCTAGCTCATGCAGGCTTTTATAGACGGTTTATAAAGGACTTCTCAAAGATAACCAAGCCGATGACAAATTTTCTACTAAAGGATGTTGAATTCAATTTTGACAAAGAATGTGTTAAAAGTTTCAACAAACTAAAGCATGCCCTTACAACCACACCCATCATCAGAGCTCCCGATTGGGATCACCTTTTTGAAATTATGTGTGATTCCAGTGATTATGTTGTGGGTGTTGTCTTGGGCCAATGTATAGAAAAGAAACATTATGTGATCTACTATGCATCGAAAACCCTTGATGAAGCTCAGAGGAATTATGCAACTACCGAGAAAGAATTTCTTGCGGTCGTGTATGCCTTTGACAAGTTCAGATCCTACCTGGTTAGTTCAAAAGTCATTGTCTACACAGATCATGTTGCTATGTGTTACCTCCTGGCAAAGAAAGATGTTAAACCTAGGTTAATTAGATGGATTCTCCTCTTATAAGAGTTTGATTTGGAGATAAGAGACAAGAAAGGTACATAGAATGTCGTGGCAGACCACCTCAGTCGTATCCACACCCTAGAAACTGAGAAGATCTGCATCAACGATTCTCTTCCATACGAACATCTTATGAAAGTTTCAAAGGCTATCCCTTGGTACGCAGATTATGTGAACTACCTAGTTGTGGATGTCATCCACCCCGAATGCACCGGAAGTGCACTAAAGAAATTCCTGCATGATATAAAATAATATCACTGGGATGAGTTGTACCTCTTCAAACTCTGCGCTGATGGTCTACACAGACATTGTATCGCTGAAGAAGAAGCTACACTCATTTTAGAACAATGCCACTCAGGCCCAGTTGGATGCCATATGAGCCCTACGAAAATTGCCTTGAAAGTTTTGCAATGTGGATTCTTTCGGCCAACCATATCCAAAGATTCCTACAACCTTGTTTTATCATGTGACAAGTGCCAAGGAACGGGTAACATAACCAAAAGAGATGAGATGCCACTGAACTTGTGGCAAGAAGTCAAGATATTTGATGTTTGGGGTGTGGACTACATGGGTCCATTCCCATCTTTTGATGGATTCTCCTACATCCTAGTGGTGGTAGATTACGTCTCAAAATGGTTTTAAGCTATATCGATCGTCACTAGTGATTCCAAACTTGTCATCAAATTGTTCAAAGATATCATTTTCCCCCGATTCGAAGTCCCACGTACTATGATTTCCGATGGAGGTTCACATTTCCTGGAAAGAAGCTTTGAAGCATTGCTAAAAAAGTATGGTGTAACACACAAAGTAGCCTCGTCCTACCATACACAAACGAGTGTACAGGTAGAGGTTTCTAACCGTCAACTCAAGGCTATTCTGGAAAAGATTGTAGGCTACAATCGGAAAGATTGGTCCATAAAAATCAATGACGCCTTGTGGGCCTACCGAACTACTTTTAAAACTCCTCTTGGGACTACACCATTTCGATTAATCTATGGAAAATCATGCCACCTACCGGTAGAACTGGAACACAAGGCATGGTGGGCAATAAAACAACTAAATCTTGATATGAAAGAAGCAAGTGAAGCCAGGATTCTACAATTGCAGGAGTTGGAAGAACTCCGAATGACAGCTTACGAGAATGCTAGAATCTATAAAGAACGCCGCACAAAGTTGTGGCACGATGGTCATCTCAAGAGGAAGGATATTCAAGTGGGAGATCAAGTCTTGATGATCAACTCAAAATTGAGGTTATTCCAAGGGAAACTCCATTCCCATTGGACTGGACCATACATTGTTAAGAGTATCTACCTGCATGGTGTTGTCATTTTATGGAGTGAAAAGTCAGGAGATGTTGTGGCTAATGGACAACGTTTGAAAAGATATTTCACCTCAGCTGACACTGGCATCAATGCATCGTTGGATCTCTCCAACCCAAGATTGCATCTACCTTAAAAGTTGAGGAAACCAAGTCGAGATATCGACATAAAATAAAGGCTCTTGTCGGGAGGCAACCCGATCAATAAATTTGTATTTAGTTTCAATTTTGAATTTTTGCTTAATTTTGTTTTTCATTTTCTTCTAGATAATTTTGCACCAAATAAAAATTACATCGCAAGATTTTATCTAAAGTTTTGATTGGTATTTATTTTCGAGATTTTCATATGGAGGATGCACACTGATTGGAATGCAACCACATCTTGTGGTCTGACTGGCTTGAATTTTCTCCTCCATCTCAGATTTAGAGTTTGCTCAGGACGAGAAAATTTCTAAGTTCGGGGAGAAGGGTGGGTGGTACGTACTTAACTTTCCACATTCACCCTGAAGACTTCATCATTGCATTTTTGACCAAAATTTTCAAATTACCAAAATTTTCAAAATTTAAAGTTTTTTCAAAGAATTACACAGAAACTTGATGAAATTTTGACACATTTTGTTTTAATCTTTATGCATTTTGAATCATTACACCCTCCTATTGGTATGTATGCCCTGAGAGCCAATCATGGGATGATTGGTGGGATACATTAAGATTGATTTGATAAACATCAAAGGCAAGCTTCCAATTCCTTCTGGTTCAGTCATATGAGATAATGATAGAACGAATTGAATGTCTAGAGAATGATAGTACTCAATGACGTATTCTTTCAGGTTGAGGACCTAAATGATGAGATCATACGGATGCAAAGAGTTTGTACATTCTTGTTATGTCCCTAGTCGGATGTCATTGTGGAAGGTAGATAGACAGCAATGACACACAAGACTAGATTGTGGTGTTGGTTGATGATAGAATCTCTTTAGTCATGATATGGAGTTATCAAACCAAACACATAGGTAGTTGTTAGAGAACAAGTTTACCAGACAGACCCACTGTGAGTTTGACACATGGCACCATGACATGGTAGACACAGTCAGTTCTCACAGTGATGGTGGTGAGTGTGATTCTTTGACCTGAAATCACTACAGTCAACACATGTTGTTGGGTACACTTTGACATCATCAAACGCAATCCTAAAACATGGGTTGTTATAAAGGTGATGATTAGGTGTCTTTGACACATGGGGCTTTTGAGGGGTGAGTGATAGACATGGGATTTGTCCCTCCTGAGGGAGTTTGATATCCATGGCCACTTGATGAGTAGGATTGAGATAGGCATGCGCACGCATTTGTGAATCAGTATGTGATATTGATGTCATACATATCTCCTACAATCTACTCTGAGATCAAGAAAGTGAATGAATGTTGACAGGATGATTGTTCCATGCCTTGAGTTCATTCGGGATATCAGTGACAAAGGAATTATACATTCGTTGTAACACCATTCACGGATTGTAGGATTGAAAGTTGTTCTCCAACTTTCTATTTCACTTGGGTAGAACTGATGTGTGTCTAGGCACAACTCTTTGCTTGTGAAGTCATAAGTGTTATGGACTTTCACTACCAACGTGAAGTGGGACCTGCATGGTCACACACATAGGATTTAACTTGGAAGAGGAGTTTATCCAAAAACGATGTTTAGATTGATTACTAAAGGAGTTTAGTAGTTTAATTAAACACTCAATTAATTGATAGTTCAAAATCATAGTATTCAAGGTGTTGGATCGATTGATTAGAGTATCAGATTGATTGAAACTGTGATTGACTGATTTGCACAAGTCTGCTGCACCAACAGATCGGCTCATGAGATGAACTGATCGGCTCAGGTTCGTGAACCAGTCGGCTCATGCGATGAACCGATCAGCTCATGACAGGCTGAACTGACCAGTTCAAGTGTTGAACTGATCGGCTCAATTGGTCCAACCGAGATTGTTTGAAAGATGATTTTGCAAATATAATTTGTTTCACTTGTATAAATTCGATTTGGACAAGGATTAATATTTGATTAATCAGAGACAAATTTGAAAGTCAATTTGAGTTGGACCAGGACTACAAACTGATCGGCTCATGTGATGAACCAATCGGCTCAGGTGCCCAAACGATCGGTTCTGGTGTGAACCGATCGGTTGAGGTCACCAAATGACCGTTTCAGTTGTGAAACGATCGGTTCAGCTGGCGCAAGTTGGTTGTTTTGTGGAAAATCTCAAACCCTTCTACTCCTGCATTAATCCTGCATTTCCTGGGATAGAGAACCCTATCCCATGACCCTCCTATATATAGGGGTAGTGGGGGCTTCTCATGTACACAACTCAGTGCACCAGTTGCTATGTAAAGTTGTCGTTCTCTCTGGTTTTGGTAACTGAGAGAGCTCGAGCAAGTGCTACCTGATAAGGGAGGCACATCAAGGGAAAGACAACTACAAAAAGCGACTGGTGGTAGGAGAGTGTGTCGGTGTCTAGTGCGTCGACAAGAGGGTGTGACTCCTTCTGATTCCTTGTGGGACAAGGAGATCGGAGTTCCAGGTGGTTTGTGTGGACTACTTCAGAGGCGGGAGACTTCTGCCGCTCGGAGGACAGCTGTCAATCCTGACAGTCCCGGTTAGACCAGAAGGTGCCAGTCCTTGTGAGACCAGGAGCTGCACAGACACCGTCCAAGACCGGAGGTGAAGACCACACAAGCCACTAGGTATACTCACTGAGCAAGCCTCGGGACAAGGTACGCCTCTACAAACCATCCTTCCTATTGTATAGATGTTGACGAGTTTCCTTTGTTTTGGGTTTGGGAGGAGAAAATTTTTGTTTCCACTACCATCTTTGTCTCCCCTAAAACCCAACAGTGGTATCAGAGCCATGTCAACTGCTCTATTCTTTAGGATTATCGATGTGATCGATTTTGGTATATCGCCTTTATTACATACGATGCGAATAAAATTGGCTTTATGCATGTCCAATCCTAAATCCTCAAATCCCAATATACATATATGATATGTAATATGAATGCACTCGATTTGCATCACCCTTAAATGAGTTTTGTGGTGGATGTATAGCGTGGTTATGGCCAATAAACCCTATGTATGTGTGCTTGGTTGAATGTGGTTACTTGCATCTCGGCTTGCGCACTGATTCCCTATCTCCTATTCCTGATGTAACTCGAGATAACTGGAGATTTCTTTCCTACCTTTGCTCCCCCCGAATGTAACTCGGGGTTTCCCAATTTAAATGTAAATAGGATAGATCTTCTATTTCCTGTTATGTCAAAGAATGGCAGACAACCTGACGACAACTGAAATGATCGGTTCAAGGGGTGAACCAATCGGTTGGCGATCCAGACGACCGGTTCGAGGAGCGAGATGATCGGGTGGTGGTCATGAGGAGATGCACGATGACCAGGCAAACTGATCGGTTGGAGGAGCTAATCGGTCGGCTGGTGGCACCCAACCGACCGGCCTGATGGCAAGCTGATGAATCATGGAGATGAATTGATCAAACCCAGTAAAGGCAAAGCACAGAGTACATCTTATACAGGTTGCATGTGATGTGGACTTAGATGACTATGATTCCTCTTGGCTCAAGAAATCACATTAGGATGACCATAATCATCGCTTTTATCATTTCGCATGTTTTCTGTGGGATATAGCATGTACATGATACGTACTATGTATTGTGGTGATTGGATATGTATATGTACCTATAAAAACCAAATCCCTCATCTAAATATTAAGTCTTATACGCCTTCCATTAGCAGCACACATGAAAAACATGATCGACCAAGCGTAGGTTACGCCAAAGCGTGGTGCGCCGTCTATCTCACAGAAGTGTGAAGGGTAAACATGTAGGTTCTGCCAAAGCAGGGTGCATGTTTACCGTGTCGGCTTTTGGGTTAGACTTAACTGGTGATTCTTAGAGTGTCTAAGCCCAGAGGCACGGAATGTTCATGGCAAGGTATTGTGCATGTTCATTCATCAAGAGTTGCATATGATGCAATTGGTATGATGGCCTACCTAAATAGTCAAGATTATGGGCGATCAACCAAAGCTGACTCATGACTTGATGAAATATGGATCTTGACCCACTAAAAGATTATTCACTACAATCTTCCAAATTAATGGTGAGGGCTATCAATTTGAACAAAAATAGTGGGAGAGATAATTAATTAAAGTCCTAATTATATTGTCAACCTTTCAAATCAATCAAATAAGTCAAAATTGAGTTTTGGACTAAACTGCATATATTTCCTTTTGTAGTACAAATGACAACAAACAACAATCACTTTTCATTGCGATTGGTCCTTGAAAAGGACAAGCTGAATGGGACTAATTTCCATGACTGGTTTAGGACATTGAGAATTGTTCTCACTCAAGAGTGAAAGCTCTATGTCCTGGATACTCCAGTTCTAGAGGAACATGCTCCTACCGCACCAAAGGCAGAAAGGGATGCTTACAAGAAGCATTCTAATGATGCCATTGATGTGAAGTGCTTGATGTTGTGCTCCATGAACCATGAGTTGTAGAGACAACATGAGAACATGGGTGTCATTGAGATGATTCAGCATCTCAAGAACATGTATGAAGATAAAGCATGGCAAGAGAGATATGATGTCTCCAGGGCACTTTTCAAGTGTGTCATGACATAAGGAGATCCAGTTGGTCCTCACACACTCAAGATGATTGGGTATGTGGAGAACCTGACGAGACTGGGATTTCCACTGGGCCAAGAGTTGGCTACTGACATGATACTGCAATCGTTACTAGAATCATATAGTCAGTTTGTGATGAACTACAACATGAACAACTTTGACAAGTTGTTGATAGAGTTGTTGGGCATGTTGAGGATAGCCGAGACACAGATGAAGAAGGACAAGCCTAAGTCTGTGATGATGATCAGTAGCAAGAAAGGTAAGTCCAAGCGTAAGGGCAAGGGAAAATCTAAGAAGGGTTCTGATGATAGCCAGCAGCCCAAGGCGTCTTCAGATCTCAAGGCCAAGGGAGGCGTGACCAAGAGAGGCAATTGCCACCATTGTCAAAATCTAGGACATTGGAAAAGGAATTGTCCACTCTATCTGGAAGAACTAAAGAAGAAGGAGGCGACGAACATCTCCACTTGAAGGTGTCATGAAATAAACTTGTAACATTATTGAGGTATATGATACCAAGATATAAAATGTAAAGCACTCAATACATAGGGCAAGTGTTGCCTCCATAGATAGGAGTACATTAGTTTATTTTCATCCCTGAAGGCATGTAATAGAGTTATGAACTTCTATTTCATATTTTCCAAAGGATAGAAACACTTTATTTTTGCATATTGTATGACAATGATAGCAATTAATAAAGTTGATGTTTCCAAAGATATGATCTTTATGGAAATGCCTTGTTTATCTTGTGATACTTGGTATGCATAATATAAAATGATACCTAAAAGTTATTGATAACTCAAACAATCAAATTAGCATAAATCATGAGAAATTCATTTCTAGTTTCCATATGATGGATAAATCTAGACTCTTTTGGTTAGAGAACCAGTAAGAGACATGAATCTCTTAGACACGATTAATCAATCTTCACTAGTGGTAGTGGGAGAATGATTATCCTATTAGGTATAATACATATGATGCATACCTATTGGAATTAATGCTAGTACTTCAAATGGTGTTTAGAGAAATACCAATATGAATATCTTGAAGTGTTCAAGAATATCATAGATGAAGTATGAATTTGGTGAAGTGTTAATTCTTGATGAGATCAATGAATGAAATACTTGAACCAAATGTTTGAGAACCTTGTGAGTGATTATGATAGTGTATCATAGTGAACTCATGATTAAGGCATGGTGATGTCTAAATCAACAAGGAGTCATACTCTAAGGAGTTAGAGGATGATTATCAAATAACTAATTTCTTCTTAAATAAAGAATGCCCCACACTAATAAATGACATTAAGAATCACAAGGAGTTGTGAGTTCTTATATATCTTTGATAGATACACCTCAATTATCTATGTGATGAGTTGGTCATGTGATGAATCAACTATCTAGATAAATATGAGGAACCAGATTTTGAGTTATGGTTTATGACCATTACATCCTAAATGACTTCCATGTGAACCATGAGGTATGAACTTGATGGTAGCACCCATTGGGATGAAATCCATAAGTGCAAATGAGTCTTAAGTGTTAAGA
The DNA here is from genome assembly GCA_963693085.1 of Alisma plantago-aquatica. Taxonomy (NCBI): domain Eukaryota; kingdom Viridiplantae; phylum Streptophyta; class Magnoliopsida; order Alismatales; family Alismataceae; genus Alisma; species Alisma plantago-aquatica. Next base: position 60,128,117 of record OY856411.1, read on the forward strand.
CACATGGATAACATTTTGAGAAGGATGATGCTTGTTGATTGTAACTTAATGACTAAGAGATTTGGCATATGGATACTAAAACCACATTCCTATGAGGAATAAAACAAGGATGTGTACATGACACAACCAATAAGGTTTTTGAATCCATTAATGAAAACGAAGTATATAAGTTACAATGGACTAATCAATATGATTCATTGAGTACAAGCAACTCGGAACTGGATCTTCACTTTGATGATATAATCAAAGGGTTTGACTGATATGTTAAAGATAAAGAGAGATCTGTGATTTAGTGGGAGTGTATTCACATTCCACATGTTGATGTGAAATGGAAATGTTCTAGAATGGAAATCCAAAGTGGAAATTATCTTTAAGGAAGATAGAGATGTTTCCTATGTGATAGGAATAGATATCTATAGACATAGTTCTCGAAAAACCTCTTGACCTAAAAAGAGAAAGCATACATTGGCAATCTATACTGAAGGGTTTAGTGTACATAGATTCAGTGGGAGAAAACTTGTCCATGTTACATGGAGTTGGTATCCCAAGGCCAAGTGTCCAATTCTTATGAAGAATGGGAACACTGAGAATAGATATGAATCTATCATGTATGTAATCATCCCATCATCTAGTATGTTTGGACATGGCAAGAACAATATGTATTCATCATCTTGTATGTAGGACATGACGAGTGGATGTCTATCCAGTTCCAGTAAGGGTTACTGGAATACCATAAGAACTTGATAAGTACTAGTTCTATGGAAATAAGGAAGGGTTCACTGTAAAGAGTTACACTGATGCGAACTTCCAGAAAAGACAGAAAATTGATCGCAAAATATATATGGGATATATATAAAAGAGAATGTTTGTTGATAAATGGAAACATTCCAATAAATCCATTTAAAAGGAAATGTCGAGTATCCATGTGTTAAAGAACAGTAGTGGATACTATATGGATCTAGAAGTTCATAAGATGAACTTATAGATATTCTGGTCATTGATGACAAGTAGGGAGTACTTGGTCATGCAATGTGGCTAAAGGTTAGCAAAGGAATACTAGATCACATATTACGGCAACTCCATCTCATACTTGTGACGTACAACGAAGAGATGAGAGACATGCAGTTTATACTGACTCTGGTAAGGTGTTGCCATAACTCACTATGTTAGCACTAGAGCACAGTAACTTGTGGGACATGTTTGAAAATCACTATGAATATGATGTAAGGGTGATTGGCTCGCACTGCAAGTGGGAGTCTGTTAGTATGTATGCCCTGAGAGACAATCATGGGATGATTGGTGGGATACATTAAGATTGATTTGATAAACATCAAAGGCAAGCTTTCAATTCCTTCTGGTTCAGTCATATGAGATAATGATAAAACAGATTGAATGTCTAGAGAATGATAGTACTCAATGACATATGCTTTCAGGTTGAGGACATGAACGATGAGATCATACAGATGCTAAGAGTTTGTACATTCTTGTTATGTCCCTAGTTGGATGTCATTGTGGAAGGTAGATAGATAGTAATGACACACAAGACTAGATTGTTGTGTTGGTTGATGATAGAATCTCATTAGTCATGATATGGAGAGATCAAACTAAACACATAGGTACTTTTTAGAGAACAAGTTTACCGGAAGACCCACTGTGAGTTTGACACATGGAACCATGACATGGTAGTCACAGTCGGTTCTCACAGTGATGGTGGTGAGTGTGATTCTTTGACCTGAAATCACTACACTCAACACATGTCGTTGGGTACACTTTGACATCATCAAACGCAATCCTGAAACATGAGTTGTTATAAAGGTGATGATTGGGTGGCTTTGACACATGGGTATTTTGAGGGGTGAGTGATAGACATGGGATTTGTCCCTCCTAAGGGAGTTTGATATCCATGGCCACTTGATGAGTAGGATTGAGATAGGCGTGTGCACGCATGTGTGAATCAGTATTTGATATTGATGTCATACATATCTCCTCCAATCTACTCTGAGATCAAGAAAGTGTATGAATGTTGATAGGATGACTGTTCCATGCCTTGAGTTCATTTGGGATATCAGTGACAAAGGAATTATACATTCGTTGTAACACTATTCACAGATTGTAGGATTGAAAGTTGTTCTCCCACTTTCTATTTCACTTGGGTAGCACTGATGTGTGACTAGGCACTGCTCTTTGCTTGTGAAGTCATAAGTGTTATGGACTTCACTGCCAACGTGAATTGGGACCTACAGGGTCACACACATAGGATTTAACGTGGAAGAGGATTTTATCCACAAATGATGTTTAGATTGATTACTAAAGGTGTTTAGTAGTTCAATTAAACACTCAATTAATTGATAGCTCGAAATCATAGTATTCAAAGTGTTGGATCGATTGATTAAAGTATCGGATTGATTGAAACTGTGATTGACTGATTTGCACAAGTCTACTACCCCAACCGATCGGCTCATGAGATGAACCGATTGGCTCAAGTTGGTGAAACGGTCGGCTCATGCGATGAACTGATCGACTCATGATAGGATGAACTGACTGGTTCAAGTGTTGAACCAATCATCTCAACTGGTCCAACCGAGATCGTTTGAAAGTCAATTTTTCAAATACAAATTGTTTCACTAGTACAAATTTGATTTGGATAAGGATTAAAATTTGATTAATCGGAGACAAATTTGAAAGTCAATTTGAGTGGACCAGGACTATGAATCGATCGGCTCAAGTGATGAACCGATCGACTCAGGTGCCCAAACGATTAGTTCAGGTGTGAACCGATCGGTTGAGGTCACCAAACGACTGTTTCAATTGTGAAACGATTGGTTCAGTTGGCGCAAGTTGGTTGTTTTGTGGAAAATCTCGAACCCTTCTACTCCTGCATTAATCTTGCATTGCCCGAGATAGAGAACCCTGTCCCATGACCCTCCTATATATATAGGGGTAGTGGGGGCTTCTCAGGTACGCAACTCAGTGCACCAGTTGCTCTGTAAAGTTGTCGTTCTCTCTGGTTTTGGTAACCAAGAGAGCCCGAGCAAGTGCTACCCGATAAGGGAGGCACAGAAAGGGAAAGACAACTACAGAAAGCGACTAGTGGTAGGAGTGTGTGTCAGTGTCTAGTGCACCGAAAGGAGGGTGTGACTTCTTCCGATTCCTTGTGGGACAAGGAGATCAGAGTTCCAGGTGGTCCATGTGGACTACTTCAGAAGAGGGAGACTTCTGCCGCTCGGAGTACAGCTGTCAATCCCGACCCACAGTCCTGGTGAGACCTGGAGGTGCTAGTCTCAGTGAGACCAGGAGCTGCACAGACACCATCCAAGACCAGAGGTGAAGACCGCGCAAGCCATGAGGTATAGTCGTTGAGAAAGCCTCGGGACAAGGTACGCCTCTACAAACCATCCTTCCTATTGTATAGATGTTGACGCGTTTCCTTTATTCTAGGTTTGGGAAGAGAATTTTTTTTTCCGTTGCCATCTCTATCTCCCCTAAAACCCAACACGTCCTTATTCAAAGCAGACCCTCAAAAGGACCTTCTTATAAAAACTAGCCTTTTGATTGAAATCATCTTGTGAAGCTTATGAATCCTAACATCATGATCTTTATGCAAAAATGGCAAGTATTTTTCGAACTAATAGGGATCAAACATATCATGCTTCCTAACTAACTAGTGGAACAACAACATGAAATCCCCACTGGATCCCCATCAAGTCATTATTTAAGCAGAGTATGATAAAGAGAACGACCCGATGCACAGAAATGTAAATCAAGTTGCATTCTGATTTAAACTCTCTTCTACACTTCTTCTATCATCTTCGTACCCCTCCATCCATCAAAAAGAAACAAAATAGCCAAAATAGTGCCAACCCTAAGTTTGGGGTGGCACGCCACTTCCCTCTATATTCACTTCTTACATACCCCTCACAATTAAATAGGGGCATACCACCAAGAAAAGATGCCAAAGCACACACAAAAAGAAATACAATCTCAAGTCAAATAGAGGAGACATTCGCACACAAAAAATGCAATCAATGAAATTGTAAATAATATAATAAAAATCTCGAGTTGAATAGAGGAGAGATTTATATCTTCCTTCCATACCTCCCTTCACTCCCCTTTCCACCTAAAGGCATAAATAAATGCCTCCACCACCCTGAAATACACCAGTGTCAGATCAGATGCACACTTGTTGTTCTGTGGGTATCTCTGGACTCTTACGAACCTCTTTGACATGCTTGTTGTTGGAAAAAGTGAGGAGGAAGTGAAGTTGGAAAGCAAACTCAGGAAGGAAGATATGGTAAGATGTGTTTAGTGGTCTCAGGAAGTTGAGATGTGTAGTCATACTAAGCAGAAAGGAAACAATCATGATATGAAGAGGAGGCAATCACATGACTAGAAAGTATTCATTTGGCGACTGTTTTGGATTTTGTGTTACTAGAGGACGAGTAACGTTTAAGTTTGGGGTGTTTTGATGAATGCATATTCATCATGATTTTCAGTCTCCTTCTTGGTCTCTTTTTGTTTCAATACATCCAATTTCATTTACTAAATACCAAAATGTGCAAAATTCCTTAATTGGTTCAATTATCAAAGTTTTAACTGAATTTATGTTGATTCTATGCAGGGCTGGATGAGGTTGAACAATCAGCTGGAACCCACCTTCATTCAACCCTAATCTACGATAATCACCACCATTCTATCTTCAAGATCTACCTTCACTCACCCTTGGTCTGACCAATGGGTTTCAACCAAACGGTCTCATCAAATAGTTTCATCCACACGGTCTCAAGACCGTATGGGTGACCTCTACCCCAAGACCGTTTGGACATCACTCTTTTCCAAAACCGTTTGGTGTCACTGACATTCAAGACCATTTGACATCTGGAAGTCAAAACCATTTGGGCAGCTCGACAACAATGGCACATGCTCCCCCTCTTCTTCGTCCTTGTTTCCCACCTGCAAACCCTAGCTCGCGGTAGCAACATCGCCTTCCACCACCATCGTTAGCTGTGTCCTAACTCGACCTGCAATAGCTTCGATGGTGTTTCTGTCCTCACACCAGCAGCCTTGGCACTTCCATCATCCACCCTTGCCACTGTCGTACCCCACGCCCAACGTTGCTCACCTCTCCATCGTGCCACCTGCACAGTCTCAAACCGATAAAGCAGCAGCACCAAGACCGGTTTTGTAACATCCCTGACCAGGGTTATGTTCTAACCCTAGGTATTTTGATTAAGAAAGATGATTATATGCTTAATCTTATCTTGTGAAAAGTAATTAGGGCTCGTGAGGAACTTATGTTTCTATTTTGGTCCTGTTTGAACAATGTTGAAGCAATGTTTGCTCATTTTGGACTAATGTGCAAATTACCCAAGCTGAGGGGTTAAATTGCAAATTAAACATGATGAAATGTTCCTCTGATGTTGAAACATCATAACAATAAATATTATGTATTTGTATGGTTTCCACAAGCTTGGGCACTAAGATAGAACTTGTTGGACAATGTTTGTGCATTAAAACCTAGTTTTGGTGTAAAGTGCAACTTACCCAAAACCTAGGGTTCAATATGCAAATTACCACTTGAATAAGGTCCCTAATGTTTCTTAACATCATTTAGAGTAATAAAATGAGAGATATGTCTCATTTGAATTAAGTTGGAGGAGAGATAATCTTGATATTAAAATAATCAAGATTTAAGCCTAATTGAAACCCTAATTCTATTTAATGCAAAAATAAATAAAATAATTGAAGGGCCTTCAACCAAAATTAAAATGGTTGGATTCAGATGTGTGTGGACGAGCTTAAGTCTTGAAAAGGCACAAGAATATCCCAAGAAGGTGAAAACTCCACTCACCATTATTATAAGAAAAAGAATTTCCACTCAAATATGGAAATTACTATTATAAGGGTTAAGGTGCTTAATTTCTTTTCCCTTAATTCTTGGATAATGGAAGGGATCTCGGTGGGGATAGAGATGCCTTTTTATGCAAGAAATCAAGGGGGAAGTGGCGGCAAAAATTTTGGAATTAAAATATTTTTATAAAACATATTCTCTCTCATTGAATTTCTTATAAAAAGACCCTTTACAAGCCAAATGAAAGGCTTTTCCATTTCCACTTCTTCTCCTTGCTTGTAAAATGACCAAGGGAGCTATGGAGGACCTGGAGGACGACCCCCAACCTGTTGGTAAGGTTCTTGACCCCTTTTCACGTTGATTCCATGATGGAAATCGAAAATAAACCATTGATTTCTTCTTATTTTGATCTCCTCTTCAACCCTAGCCAATCTTTTCAACCAAAAGCTTGAGGACGAATCTAGGGGGAGTTGCAAAAGCTTCATCCACCATTTTTGGCGTGAGCTTGGAGATTTGGAGCTCAATTGGAGGTGGGTTTTATAACTTTATCCCTCAAACATTGAGATTGCATCAAATTCTCTATGATTTGTTGGTGATTTTCTTCTATTTGGAACTCTTTTGATTCATTGCTAAAATTCCCATGAAAAACGGCTGCTGTTCTTGGATGAACACGGGAAGATGATGATGACATCATCTTGACACATTTCCCAATAAACTATTAGGCCAAACGGTTTCCATAAGTTTCTCAAACGATTTCCCTAACCGTTTGGGAGCAAACGGTTTTAAATCGTTTGGGAGCAAACGGTTTTAAACCGTTTGAGGGGAAACAGTTTCACCAAACCGAATGAGAGCAAATGGTTTCAAACCATTTGGGGGCGTTGACCATGGTTGACCATTTGGAGATTTGTTGATAATGATGTTGGTTAATGATCCACTAATTATAATTTATTAGTTCCAATTGGTTCATGAGTTGAAGGACAATCAATCACCAAACCCTAATCGGGTTAAGTGCTGATTTCTAATTTTATTGAGTTAGTTCTTTGGGTTGATTGACCCAAACGGTTTCAAAACCATTTGGGGATCACCCAAACGGCCTCAAGACCGTTTTAGGGTCACTCAAGACCGTTTGGAGGTCTAGGGTTGAGTATGGTTAGGTGTTTGAAGATCCAAAGATACCAAGTTGATTTGCAATCAAATGCTGATTTGGTGATCAATCCTATGATCCAAACCCTAATTGGACGTCATGGATTTGGATGTTGAGATGGGCAAACGGTCTCAAGACCGTTTGGAGGTCATCCAAACGACATCAAGACCGTTTGAGGTCAGGTCATGTTCAATTTGGATGGTGGTCCAATGGTTACAAAGTAATTAGTTTCACAATGATTAACATTGAAGGATCAATGTTTCCAAACCCTAATCCAATTGATTCAAAATCCTAATTAGTGATCAATTGAGGGTTAAATCAGTTGAAGGATGCTTCTTAAGCTCACTCTAAGTATGGTGCTAGGTTCAATTGATGAGTGGTTATATGAATTCAATCGATCAGGGGATCAACATTGGAAACCCTAAATCAACATGATTGGTGGAGACCATATTTGGTCCATTCAGTTTTGAGGAGGTTTGGACCAAACGGTCTCAAGACCGTTTGGGAACAAATGGTCTCAAGACCGTTTGGGACCAAACAATCCCAAATCGGTTGAGGCTCAAACGGTTTCAAACATTCAATTTTGGCAATCAGTTTCAAGTACTACTTTCTCAAACGGTTTCAAAGACTAACTTTACCAAACGGTTTCAATGGTTAGTTCAAGACCGTTTGGAGGTCTAAATGGTCTTAGACCGTTTGGAGGTATTTCAAGCAAGACTGTTTGGGGTCTAAGTGACCAAGATCGTTTGGAAGGTAATTGACCAAACTGTATGAACACTCAAAGTGATTAAATGTCAACTGTTTAATTGAACAATTACATAATGTAAACCAAAGGTGATTATAATAATTGAACCATTAATGTGATAGGGTGATTAGTACCTTTTGAATGAATAATCTTTAATGATCATGAAGGTAATAATATAACACATTGTGTCAATCCTTCATCCAAGTTGAGTTTACTTCGTCTAATTAAGTCTGAAGTAAGTATCATCTTATAGAGAATGAGAGAGAGAGAGAGGACTTCATACATGAATGATAATCATGTAATAGATAAGCCTCAACACCTTCAACATGAATGATTAAGTAATTAGGGTATAATCCTTATTAAAGAAATCATGAAACCCTAATCAAGGAGGTTGTTGAGACCTAACCTAAATCTAGGGCAATATCAGATGTAACCCAAATCAAGGGTAATGTTGTGACTCTAAACTAGGATGATAATATGAGAAACCCTAATTGAGGGTGAATCCATGAGAAATCCTAATTGAGGGTGAATCCATGAGAAACCCTAATTGAGGGCAAATCCATGAGAAATCCTAATTGAGGGTGATGTTATGAGAAACCCTAGTTGGAATGAATAGTAAACCCTAATTGTGGGTTATTGAATGTAAAACCTTAGTTTAAAGTGATGTTATGTGGAACCATGATACTATGACATGATGTGAGATTCAAATGCAGGGTGAAGTCGTGTAATGATATAAGAAACCCTAGTAATGGTATGATGATTAATACACTAAAATAGGATGTGGCTAATATAATCAAACAAGATGAGGATGTTACATCCATGAAGGGTGAAATTGATAAACCATACGAATGATAATGTTGATACTCTAATGAATAAGAGTATAAAGGACAAGATGATGCTTAGATCATTATATATCTAACTCTATACATGTGTAACAATCCTTTACAGTTTACAAAGATGGGAACAAGAAAACTCTTAGGAGTGATGTAAGCCATACTATATAATGGAGTAAATAACATCCTATCAGTTGAAACACCTAAAGTGGTTGATAATGACTTATTCCATATCAACAATGTCTAACCATTGGATAAGTCCATATCATTAAAGATAGTTGGATAATTCAAATGAGTGACCTATACACCATATAATGAAAGTGACAAGTTAGTGGATAAAGTATTAAGAGGGAAATACCTTAATACAAGGTTAGTTGATTAACTTAAGAAAGATGGAAATGAGAAGAAAGTGATACATCAAGACACGATAGCTATCACATTCAGCATTTTAGTATAGACATACCTTGATGAACCTCTAATCCAATATTCTTGGATAAGAAACACATGGAGTGTGTGATATGTAATTGTTAAAATAAAGATGTAATGAACTCAATGCACTTTGATAAATGTTGACTAATATACCTTGAGAATGGGGTAAGCCAAATCAATGAGTATGATATAATCATACCATGATAAGGATGAGAAATGAACTCATACCTTGAATTGATGATCATTAATGATATATGATGAGAATGGTGAGCATAAGCAAATACTTATGATATCCTTGAATGCTCCTAGAGGTGTGGAGCAATATATTAGGGTTGAACTAATAATGTGAGCATGAAACCCTAATTAATGTAAGATGGGAAACCCTAACCCTAATTTTGAGTAAAGGGAATGATAGGCCCTATTTGATAGATAACCCTAATCCTGATAAAGGATGGTGGTGTTACTATTATTTCATATGATGTGATAAATGATTTACATGACTGTTATCAAGTCTATTAATCATGTAGACATCATGATATGATGAACATAGCCAGATTTGAGCTATGATATTCATATAATAAATATTTTGAATGGCCTTATGTGCCTAATGTTGTTGTTGCTTAGTAAAAGTAACAAAATGTGTATGGACCTTATGAGTTCCATGAATAAGTTGTTACCTAGTGTAAGGTGACAAAACACATAATAGGCCTTGTGAGCCATGTGATATACTTGTGTAACAAGTATTATATATACCTCGGTCTGAGGACCTAGAGGTAATAGTTACCTAATAAGTGGTAACAGTGATAGTGATGAATACCCAGAATTGATAAGTATGATATTGATGTTGTTAAGAAATGTGAACTTTCAAAGAAATGAAATGAGGAACTAAGATCCCAATGCCTTGCAAAGTCTGAGAAGTGATTGATGATAATAGTACATGTTTCTTTATAGCATTTGTCTAAATGAGTTATGTTTGAGAACTTGAGTGATGCTAAAAGAATATGCTAATGTACTTAATTAATCAAGTGAAATCATATCATGTAGAGCCCTGGCCATATAACCATCAGTGTCAGAACTTGTCGGATGGTGAAACGGGTGCTCCGCGGAAAAACCCGAAATGCATATTTTGAATATGTGGGGGCAATGGGTGAATGTATCCTAATGTGCTAATGAGGGAATTGAGGAAAGGTAAACATTAAACCACTCAACCCTTCATTATTGTACTGGGATGGATGTACCACGAATCTCTCGATGATTGGGACAGATGCAGTACACATCTCCCAATAATATTAATGTCATATCGATGAGATAAACAAGAAATCTCACAATTGCGAAAAGAGTGCAGCACGCCACTGTAACTCTAATAGTGAAGTTGTCAGTATACCCTGGAAAGCTATTTAGCAGAGACACAAGATGTCCTGCATTTGATCTCGTACTGACCAAGATAAGGGAGGTCTTGGTAGCCGGCTCTACCATTGACCTTGTATGGCACCGATTTTGACTTCGCAATGGTCAGTTGGAGTATGAGCGATATACCTCATCTCCTCAGGGCATAAGTGTGATTGTAAAATGTAATCAGCCGTATAGCATGTTTGCTTAAGGATTGAATATAGAAATCCATTGGTTGATGTTACATTTCTTTTATGCATCTCTAGTTGATAGATGTTATTCATAACTCGTTATATTCATTGCAATTAGATGGATGAATTATGATTCTATCACAGATAGATGCAATGCTCTCCTTAGGAAAGGAGATTACTTTACTTTGTTCACTCAATAAGTAATACTGCTGTTAATTCATAAGAACTCATGTTCAGTTTTAATTATAATAACAGCTATAACAATATTTTGGCAGAGAGTTATATCTCCCGCTGGGACAATTTACAATTATCTCACCCCCGTGGGATCCAATGTTTTTAGGTAAACCCAGAAGAAGAAGCAGGAACCCTATAGCAATGGAAAGGCAACAGCAGTATCAGAGACAACAGTGATGACACGGGTGGAGGCACTGGCTGCCAAGTTTTGTATAGATAATAGTCCTATGTGTTGTCTCTGTATTCTCAGGTCCTCAGAATTTATAGTTAGTGTTTTAATGAACCGATCTGAGATTTTGGCTTGTTGCCTCGAGGTTCTTATGTTGTCTGTATATAATGTTAATAGGGCAGCTGATGCTATAATCCTAGAGAAGAGAAGATACAAGTTATGTACTTATGAGCCATGATGTAAATGTTATACAATGGTTCTTGATGTAAGAGATTTCTTATGTTTGGGTCTCTTTGCAAAAAGTTTTAATTTTTAGTGATTTTCAATGATCTGCTGCAAATGATTCACTTCTACTTAGTTAATCTTATGTTTTGTAAGTTGGATGCTACAGGTTTCCCAGTGCTCAGACTCAAGACCGAATGACAAGTGACGACTGTTTGATGATTAGAGAGTGCAGAGACCATTTGGGCACTCAGGGATCCCAAACCGTTTGGACTCATCCCTGCAAGACCGATAGAGCAAGATCTCCAAGACCGTTTGGATAGGTATCGGTCCCAAGACCATTTTCTTAGACCGTATGGAAGACCGTTTGGCTGAGAATGATCAAACCGTTTGGTCGTGATCGGTCCTTGAGACTGATAGGATCGTGAGACTGTTTGAACGATGAACAATGACCGATTGAACGACTGAAGAATGTAGACCGTTCGTCCATCCAAACGGTCTCCAAATCATTTGGCCAGCCACCATCCAAGACCGTTTGGATGTCTCCGAGACTGGTTGCAGCAAATTGTTTGCTACCCACAAAGCAAAACCATATGGACACATCAGTGTAAGACCGTATGGTCACTAAATCTCAAGACTGATAGGCCAGTCATTCCCAAGACTGTTTGGTCATTCGATCGATCTGCAAGACCATTTGAAGGCAGATTCCCAAGACCGTTTGGATGTCAAACGATCTCCAAGACCGTTTGCTCCAAGACGTTCTCCAAGACCATTTGCTCCAAACCGTTTGGAGCAAGTTCATGCAGAAAATGTGAAGACCCCATCCGAGCCTATAAATAGGATTGCAAGGGTCCTCATTTGGGCATCGTTCCAGGGACACCGACAGGCTGCCCAAGTGCAACGTTTGATCAACTTCATCCTCCATGCCGCCCTCCACGCCATCCACTTGCTCCTCTTGACGCTAAGCAAGGAGAAGAGAAAAGAAGGACAGTGGAGAAGAATCTCTTCCCAGTCTACCTTGGCAGTTCCTCCTCCTCGTTCAGATTTTCCCCGACACGACGTAGAAGACCACATCATCTTCACCGAGTTGTGCCCACCTTCTTCATCGTGCTCATGGTGGAATCTTCCCTCTCTCTTCTTCTTCTTATTTCTCACACCATGAGTGAGTAGTCCACTTTCACTGGGGTGTCAGGATTATCCCCGCTGCCCATGCTTTCATGTCTTTTCATTTAACATTCCATTGCAATGCATATAACTTTTTATTTCGTCGCTAATTGATATCCATGTAGTTGATTACCTGCTTGCTTCCATTTTGTTCTTCTCTTCATAGCATAGAATTTCGATTAATGAGGTAGACTCCCAGACTAGAAATGGAATGGGATTCCTTGAGGTAGCAAGTGTTTGATCCGTGAGGGGGACAAGCTATCTAGCCCACGGTGACGCTTCAGTGTTCCTACCCACAAGGGGGGGCACAACCTTAGTTGGATGTTGTATCTTCTTTGTTAATCATCGATGTTTGCTTGCAGATTAATCGCCTACATGCTTGTTGATTAGCACGGTTGACTCCTTTACGAGAAATCTGACAGGATTCCTTGAGGTCGTAAGTATGTGATCTGTGAAGGGACGAGCCATCTAGCCCATGGTGAGGCTTTTGTGTGCCTATCCACATGGGTACGCTCAGCCTTAGTTGGATGTTATATCTTCAGAGTCGTAACTGAGTGATCCGAAGGGTGATGAGAAATCAAATGCCTAAGGTGACACTTACGTAAGCCTATCCTCGTGGAGGGTTTATAGCAGCTTCATTTGGATAGTTAGTTTCTTGCCTAGATGTTATGTGTTTAGATGTGTTTGCATGTGCAGTGGTGGTGAAACCCGATACCATCCCACCGATTCCATATCATTTATCTAGAACAAACTTTAATTCTACTCTTTTACTTTCTTGCATTTAGTTTAATCAACCACAAACAAATCAATCATTTTAAATATTAGTCTTACTTTAGCTAGATTCGACTGACAAAGATTTTTAAAAACATTGTCACTTGGGATTCGATCCTTAACTATACTGTGATAAGACTTGTCCGCTTGCGGGTGGTGTTATTGCACGTTATTTTGGTAAAAGCTTGGGGATTTCAACCCCGAGTGAATTTGTTAGTGTGATATTTTCCACATCAATATATATATATATATATATATATATATATATATATATATATATATATATATATATGTGTGTGTGTGTGTGTGTGTGTGTGTGTATGTATGTGTATATATATATATATGTATATATATATGTATATGTATATATATATGTATATATATATGTATATATATATATGTGTATATATATATATATGTATATATACATACATATATATACATATATATATACGTATACATATATATACATATATACATATATATATATACATATATATATATACATATATATACATATATATATATATATATATATATATATTCATTTGCATGATCATAAACCTTTTAGATGAAGGTGTTACACATATTTGATTGGAATAATTTTTGAAACACAACTTATCTACCTAGTATACTTCATATATATATGGTTGGATCTTGCTAAAAGTCTTGGAAAGTGTGTAAAATAAGGTTTAGTTATAGGAATTTTCATATCCATTAGGGATAGAGTCCCCTTTTTGATATATATATATATATATATATATATATATATATATATATATATATATATATATATATATATATATATATATATATATATATATATGTGTGTGTGTGTGTGTGTGTGTGTGTGTGTGTGTGTGTGTGCGCACACACACACACACACACATTAATAAGATATGATTTAAATTTTATTTCTAATATCACATATTTTCAAAAAAATATGTACAATATACAAAGTAGTATATTGATAATTATAAAATATTTTAATAAATAATGCAAAAACTTGGTTCCTGACATGACCCAAACCCAAATTGTACACGACCCAGTTTGAAAAGACTAGTCCTAAATAAAATATGGCCTGACTGAATTGACCCAATTAAATTTGACTAGGCCTGAAACCCAACCATACCGCAAAAAGTTCACAATTTTCTTATTGAGTTTTGTTAAGTTAGTTCCAATCACATCTAGTTAGACTTTTTTGCCACCCTACCAACACATGTATACCGCTTTATAGATAATTTATTTTTTCTTTCAAAAGTAAATATAATATATAAAGTAGTATATTACAAATGGTTCTTATTACTATTACTACTACTACTATTATTATTATTATTATTATTTATATATATATAATTAACATAACATTAAGTATGAATAAAGTAATGCATCCTAAAGAAAAACGAGAAGTCCATTTACGTGTCCCGTCACGGCAGAGGGGGGCTTTTTGGAATTATATACAAAAGTGAGGGGTTAGTTAGAATTAGGCAAAACAAAGGACATATTTTGAAGTTTCGAGGAAACAGAAGGGGTTCATGGGAAAAAACTCTTTGTTTTCTCCCAAAGTGAGGCATACTTGTACAATTATACATTTCGTGATGTTACCACTTACTCCGATATCAATACTCATTTTGAGACCATAACCAGGATTTTGTGTTGTTTCTTTAAGGATTATTCTAGTGGAATTAAAATTACACTCATCAATGTTGGACTCATTTTGCCGTTATGCATATACAAAGATAGAAGGAGAGAAGAAACAAATGAATCCTTCCTCCTCCCTTTTTATACATGCATAAAAATAAATGGAGTCGAACTTTGAGTTTGATTTGAGTCCATATACAAATCTTTTTTTTTAACTGACAGGGTGGTGAGATGATTAAACAACCATTTCTCACGAAATAATACTACAAGCTCTGTTTTTATAGTTTCGACTACATGCATTACTCCGTTTAAGGGCTTGTCTAGTTGGACTGAATTCTAACGTGAGCAGTTGCAATTCAATTCGAGTTACAATTACATGTGTTTGGTTGGACAGAATTTGAATGAACAGTTGGAAATAGAACTGCTGATGATTCATGCGCATGTACAAAATGTGTGGAAAGAAATTACGCTCAAAAGAGGCACGGTTCATTTTCCTTTCCCTCTTCGGCTCCCACAAACAGTGCGTCCGTCCTCTACTGCTTTAAGGCTATAGTGAAGATGGATAGGTGCTTCCGTCGAGGTATAACATGCATGTGCCAACTGCAATTACTTAATTTATATTCTTAAACAAATCACACCTAATCAGACGGAAGAATACCAACTCATCTGGTTTAATTTCTTTCAAACCAAGTGAAAAAGTTGTAGTTTCAAATCATTAGGTTTAATTTCCTGTTTTCCAACTTATGTTGTGGGTTGATTTTACACCCAACCAGATGGGCCCTAACTTACATTTTTGCCCACCGAGGAAACCGATAAATAGAATTCTTCTGGCAAACAAAACTGGAGCGTGTTGTGCGAGAACCTGCATCTAGTGATATCGACCAAAACTTTATTTTGCGACAGATAGAATTTGTCAGGCTGGATACTAGGCATTAGTCAAAGACACAGCGCAACAATACATAAAACAGATGCGTATCTGTATCTCCGGTACATAATTATGAGTTCAAATCTGTTGATCTGATCTTGATTTCTCAACGTGTTTCTGTTAATCTCAGTCTCACGCACACCTTATTAATTTTCTTTAGAGTGGATTTTTTTTATAAATTAATGAATAAAATTTTCTGAGACACTACCAGAACAACAAGTCTGATACAACAGATTTTTATTACGTCATAAAAACCGCTCTCCTCGGCCAGGTCGGCCTCTGTTCACGTTATAAATAGAGAGGAGTGGCTAGTCCAGACTCCAGACGGCACGGGACTCTCTTACCACTATTGTTCTCTTCCACCAGTGGCCAACCAGCTATCATGGAGGCAAGAGTGGTACCTTCGATCTTCTCCTTCCACACACGCATCGTCCTCCTCCTCCTCCTCATCTCCAAACCAACCTCCTCCGCAAACGCTACCACCGACCTCGACTCCTGGGCAACCCGCCTGCCCACCACCAACAAACCACTCAAGGAGCACGTTACCCGCCTCCACTTCTACCTCCACGACACCGTCAGCGGCCGCACCCCCACAACAGTCCAGATTGCCGCAGCAGCCTCAACGAAAACCTCCCCAACAAGCTTTGGCCTCCTGATGATGGCCGACGACCCTCTGACGACAGGCCCGGACCCTTCCTCCCCGACTATCGGCCGCGTTCAGGGGATGTACGGCCTGGCGGGCCAGACGGCCCATGACTTCGGGCTGCTCATGGCGATGAGCTTCTGGTTCACCTCCGGCGAGTACAACGGCAGTTCCCTCAGCCTTGTTGGGAGGAACGCCGCTTTCCATCCAGTGAGAGAGATCCCCATCGTGGGTGGTACAGGGGTGTTTAGGATGGCCAGAGGGGTCGCGCAGGCAAAATCGTATTTGTATAATGAGACCACCGGGGACGCTACCGTGGAGTATACCGTCGTCGCCATGCATTATTCAGAAGTGGAGTGAATAGTGGCAGATTGTTCGATGTATGTTTACTATTTGGGATGACGGGATTGTGAAGAAGTTGTGGCGTAGTGGCGTGTCAGACAAATACAGGATTACTGTTTATATTGTTGTGTAATGTATGTATACATGGTCATCAAATAAGCCATGGTCAAACTAATTACTTGCCGACGCTATAATTAATCGAGTTCAGTTATCTGTCTAGTAAAAATAGCGATTCTTCACGTATCTTGCTAGCTGCCATAACGAGCAACAATATCATCTTGCTCAGACGGAAATTGAATTACAACAGAGTAAGGAAATGAGGCAGAACGCCTCTGGGATTTCCTTTGCTTTGCTCTACCAATATAACTCATTGATTCGTAGAAAAATAGGCTCCACCGATTTAAAGAGCCTGCTATAAATAGAATCGAATTCTCCTACCATAGTTGTACAGTTGTAGGTCACCATATTCCCTAAATTCCTTTCTTCTCCGTTTCGTCATCATGCAGCACCAACCAATGCAAGTATACATTACCACATACATAACTGCTCTCAAGAGGCACATTAGTTTCCAAACAATTTTTTCTTGATGTTTTTCAAGAAAAAAATATATTGTTTGGAAATTATTTCTCAAGAGGTGCTAGAGAGAGTAATTATCTTGTCCAAGCGCACTTTAATTGGTTTCTTTACAAATAAAATAAAACTTACACGGACATGCAATTAGATATAGGAAAAATAATAATAAGTGGATTGTGTTTTAGGAAAATGTTTGTAAGGATATCAATGATATGTCCAAACCTATAAATCCGGTCTCGCTCAATTCAGAAGAAAACTTATTTCAGATTTAACAACCTGGGTCGGTTTCGATTTCAAATAAACAAATTGTTATTGTGGTCCTGCTCAATTTTAGATTCTAGTTTTCACAATATTAACGGTCATTTTGTGTTTGGTCAAATCCAACTCCGAGTCCATTCTTATTTGAGTAGTTAAAATTTTAATTTTTGGGAACTAGAGTTTGTCATAACTCGTCTATAAATTGTACCAAGTTGATTCCGTGATGAACTGATCGGACTTTAGATCTAGGTTAAGTGCATTTGTAATTTTGACAATCGCACTCGATTCAAGATTAGATAATATAGTGACCAAAACCCAAGTCTGAAAAAGTTTCATGAGACAGTTATCAATCGGTCGATAATGACCCAAAACCGACTCAGACAAAGTTCGACTGCCCTAAAATTATGTCTTATTATGCCAATCATAGAAGCGTTCATGTACAAGCGTGACGCGAGAAAAACCATAATAGACTAACTTCTCAAGTAGCTACTCAGGTTACCATTACTAGCGTTCTTATGAAACTGTCAAGCTCTTCTGCCGCCATTCAACCAGCACGACACCAGATAAATCACCTGTGTAGATTGCGTACACCATTAGCCTGGCACAGCCCGTTCAAGACCACACCTTCGTGGCCTCGCCCCCATCCATAATGAATGGAGCTCGACAGAAGCAGGTTCTGTTACTTCTGTACGTGAAAGATAAGGACGGACACCTTGCGTGCCGATGCTGATGATTCGGGTATTAATTCGGAGCACATGATGCACGGAACTGGATACATTCCATAGTCAAGATTTCATCTTTATTGCTCAACAAACATCGCAGATAGGCCATCGAAATGGGCGGCAGAATTTTTTCTCTCGATAGGAGCCTTTATTTTGCCATGATTTGTACATGATAGCACTTGCTAACAAATTATGAATTTAGCTAACGGCTTAATAATTTTTTAACTAGATTCTCTTTTGATAAAATACAAAAATCTTAATAACATGTTGTCAATCCTTTCTGAATAGTAAAGGCTATAGATCATAAATAAATTCATAAGATGCACATGAAAGAAGCATAAGATTCTTATGAGTTGCATCGCCATAGAAAAGATGTCGTGCCATCCCCATGTCTACTGTAAAAGTATAAAAAGTAAAAGGCAAAAACTGATGGAATTTTGCCATACAAGTTGTTTGTTACTTTTGTACCTTTTGTGCCACGACGTCACAAGTTGTGTGGTCTACTTTAAAATTACTCCAAAAAACATATTTCAGGAGAAAGATTGTGTGTGAAGTCAACATAGATGTGCTAGTAACCTATTCAATCAAATAACAAGACATTAACATGACATCAGGAGTGGAGACCATCACATTGTGTGTTAGGGAAGGCCATATGAACCTCCTTTAGGACCTTTTAGTCTAGCTCAAGAGAAAATGTATAAAAGTATATCATGAACTATGTTATGTCAAAATTTATAGCTAGGTTTTGTGCAGCAATGCACAATATTATCACCAATTGCGACAAGGTTAATCGTTTTGTAATCGGGGAGCGTTTGTCACCTGGGTATAATAGAATCATGAACTGGTATCGAAGGATAACTCTATACCCAATATGAGACATGTATAAATCAAGATCATCAATATAAATAACAAGTAGGAAGTCTTGTACATGATCACCTTAGTGAGAAATGAGGATATCTACTCGCCACTAGGAGAGGCCACCTGTTCTGAATTACTGGACGTGGTTTTATAGGGATGTATGCTAAAATAAACCAGGCCTTTAAGGTGGAAGAAGGCATACATGATAACTAAACCAACAAAAAACATACAGATATTACATTGGGTGGCATGTGAAGTAAAGAACGAGATTCATGTTAGCACAGATCCAACCTCTTGTAGGATATGGTCTTGGAGTTCCTGGGTGCATATTTAAGAGAAAAATATGTGAAGTTGTTGACATCATGGGAAGATTTAATGTCTAAATCTATGAGGTACATGGGAAGTATGGTCAAACGCCACTGTAGATCACTAAATCTTGAGCCATCACCAACCACAATGTGTACCGGACATCGAGGAAGCCACAATCAAAATCATCCAATGCAAAGTTGATAGAAATTGGGAGTATCGTTTGTAGAGAAAATAATAACTTGTCACCCAACACATTATTAAGAAGAAACTTCTTACATTATGGATCACTGAGAAAAAACAAGAGATCTTTAGCGCAAGAGTTTTCTCCACATGTTCCTTATGAAGCTATGTTAATAAAATTGGGTCTGTTAAAACAAGATCCCCCCTAAAATCTTAACTTCACGCATAGGACTAGATTAGCATGGAAATACCAAACTCTAGGTCTTATTTGGGGTCATCTGAAAGCCCAAAAAATACACCTTATTAATATTTATATGAATACCAAATTTTTAGTGTTGTGCTTGCATCATAGGTAGTGCAATGGAAACTTTACAAATGTCACCAATGAATGTTCCTTAATCAAGATAGAAAGTAAGAAGGCCAATATTAAAATCATGCTTTAGTTATAGAATTAGAGGATGGTGAGCCAATGAAAAAAGGAGAGTCCCCAAAGTAACACCTTGTTGGACACCAGCTGTGGAGAGAAATGTATTGTAAATACCAAGTCTCTACTATTAAACATGATAAACAAACACACCAATTGTGTGGCAGCGGAAGAAATAAAACTTGACTTTATTCAAAATGTATAAAAAGTACATTATAAAAATTTCCATAAAGGAAGTACAACTTTATACAAACATAGGATCTAGGTAGAGGAAGACTTAGACTAAGCCAATATTGTCTCCAAACAAAACAACTATATATATAAAAGCAACTATGATCATACAAGATATATGTTCTTTTTCTTCTTCTCCTATCCTTAGCCTTAGGTTCACAAAGCTTCCATGCGCACTCTGATCCTAGCCAAGATGGTTGGGGTCATCCAGCAAGAGAAAGATAAAGGTATGTGTTATTCAAGAGAAATAGGACAATTCAAAAAATCTAAAGCATTGCAATATAAAAGATTCTCTACAATAAGAGATTTCAAAAGAAATGAGGCAAGTACATGAATAAGAGAGAGAAAACTGCCATAATCAAACACCACAATAATAATCACATAGCATGAATATATTAAGACACAAAGTCATCTCAATGTAGGGTGAGGCACCTACCGAACCTCATCAATGGCAGGGGGACTAAAACCCCAGTGCCTAAATAAAGTGGCAGGGGGGCTAAAACCCCAGTGCCTAATATAAAATGGCAGGGGGACTAAAACCCCAGTGCCCGGTAGGAGGACTAAAACCTCAGTGCCCTATGGGTGGTTTGTACTCATGTACACTACATTGTCATTTGGCCTAAAATACATCATGCTTAAATAGTCACTTGGCAGTAGTGAGAAGTAACAACATTGCAACATTGCAAAATGGGAATAAAACCCAATAAAATAATCTCAATAAATGGATGAGCCAACATTGGCCATAGCAAGATTCAAGAGTACAATTAAATGAGCCACATAAGCAATAGAAGCATCTCATAAGTAAGGAGCCAAATATAGGCAATCACAAGATCCATATAATTAGATGAGCCATAATGGTAACAAAAGCATCAAATAAGTAAAGAGCCAAATAAAAGGTATTTTAGGAGGAGATCAAGGCTAGCACATAAAATTTGTAGGGTTGTATAAGAGCCCAACTGAAGGATAGGTAATTTGCACATAAACATTCCACATAGATTTCACATTCATCATAGATGTCACATACTTAAATAGGTGTCACATACTAAAATAGGCTTCACATACCTATTTTAATTAATTACCATCATATTCACCAATCTGATTGTATCCAATTCCATATTATCCTAGTTATAAACATTACACAT
Source organism: Alisma plantago-aquatica (assembly GCA_963693085.1). Classification (NCBI taxonomy): domain Eukaryota; kingdom Viridiplantae; phylum Streptophyta; class Magnoliopsida; order Alismatales; family Alismataceae; genus Alisma; species Alisma plantago-aquatica. The sequence goes on from OY856411.1 coordinate 60,149,504, forward strand.
GAATTAATTTATATAAAGACATAAAGCATAGGAAAAACCCTAATTTTCTACCTTCCAAACCAAAACTCGATTTGTGACTCAAAACCTTGACCAAACGATTATTCATATTCTCCTGATTAATAAAACATATTTTATTTTCCAATTTGGAGTTAAAATGAATTAAATACACATTTTAGATCATTTAATGTGATTAAAATGATATTAAGATAAACCTCAAAAAAGCATTTGGAAACAAGACTTAAAACTTATAAATTTGGATTCTAAATAATTTTAGCTTTCCAACGAGTATTTATTTGCATTTTTATGACCAATGGTTGATTTACTATGAATTAAGTAAATCTGACCAATCAGATTGCAAGGAATCGCCACGTGGACCGGACCGTGTTGAAAAGCAAAGGATCAAAAGACTTAAATGTCCTTGGCGAGGAAACTAAACCAACGGAACATGTGAGGGCATAATGGTCATTTGCAAGTATCGATTATTCACGTCAAAGAGCAAGAACAAGATGGGAAAAGACGATAATGCCCCTACGAGGTTAAATTGTCCAAGTATAGCGGCACGGCTACCATGGTCATTCCATGACCAGGTATCTTCCTCTCGCTTCCATGGTGAAGAGGCAGACTAATAGGAGCCCCGGCTCAAGCAGCATGTGCCTTGGTGGTGTTCGAGTTCGGGAATAAAAATAGGCATATTGCCTTCGCTGGATCTCGGCGATGAAGTTGGAACCAATATTCTGGACATTTGGTGCAGAAAGCACACGAAACCGTGGAGAAAAGTCGGAGAACAGAGCAAAGAAAATTGGGGTCAAAACGGTGAGAAAAACCTCAGATAAAGCTCCCGTCGTGATCGTGGAGTCGAGGCAAGTAGAAGGCGGAGTTTCACAAGGGTGGAGTAGCACGGGAGTGGAGAAAAGGTCAGGCGCCGCTGAGGTGCTTCTGGCGGTCTATAGGACCCGACGAATGAGAGTGTCGTGAGGCGAAATAAGGAAATAGGATTGAATAACAAGCATCGAGGATGCTTACCTAGAAGCCAATTGAACGGAGGTGGTTGGAGATGTGAGAAGCAGGTCAAGGTTGCCGGAACTGAGGATGGAATAGTTCAGGGTGTCTCGGGCAAAGAGAGATGAAATTGGAGGAGGAGGAAGAAAGCTTGCAGTTCGGAGGTCCCTTCTACAACCTTATATAGGCGTGAGGAGGGCTCTAGTCCCTTCTGTAACCTCACAACAGAGAAGAGGAGGAAGCCCCGATTGGGTGTTTCACAACCAGGACAAAGAGGACAACGAGTTAGGTCTCATTTGAACCGTCATGAAGAGATGGAGCTAAAGGGACAGGAATCACACACAATGGTGGAGGAGGGAGTGAGAACGACTCAAGGGAGTCCAGGAGGTTGTGTCGCTCGGGCGGCTGGAGGTAGAAGGAAGTGCCCAGACTGTTGGATCAAAAGGGTGATCAACACGGAGCCGTCCGATAAAGTATCCATGATGGGCCCCAGGCGCGTGACATCAGACTTTGGCGTTACAAAACGATATAAATGAAATCGATTCAATGCAATATAGTTACACTATACTAAATCTTATAAAATAGATTTGAGGGGTCAAATCAACTCCAAATAACACCAAATTTTAACCAATAGCTCACATTAAAGTCTAGAACAAATCTATGTAATTACTTTCTCATTTTATACATAATATGGCCCTTAATAAATATATTGCTTATTAAAGTGTATATTAATATATTAAAATGAATGAGTTATATGAAAAGACTTCTTTTAATGGAACATGTGAGTAAATTTCGAGATATTAAACACATTAAGATTTCAATAATCATTTCTCAACAAAATAACATATTTTCATGAATTAAAATCATATTTTGAGGAGAGAGAAACAATTTAGGTTAATGTTCTCATACATTAACTCAAATACACATTATTGCTAATATATTTATCCAAAAAGCTCCAAATTAATATTATCTACTTAGATCCTCACATAAAACTCCATTTTGCATTATTAGCCCTTAATTATTTCATTGTGTGGGTTATTTGTGCAAATACCCCTCCATTTAAATAAATGAGGGGAAAAGGTAATTTCAACCTTGAATTGTGCTCAAATTGCACGAGGAGTCCAAAAAGAATATAAAAGAAGGGAAATTTATGAAATTTGTCCAAAATGACTTGAAAGAAATGAAAAGATAGAATATGGGTAAATTGTAGGGAAAACCCTGAGATTCAGTATGTTACATGTATCACTCTAATCCATGTTGAGAGGATCTGGGGATCTATAATTGAACTCAACCCAATGTACAATATATGAACAACAAAGATGGACCTCCTACAGTATGGTGAATTTGCCAACCATTTGAAATGCATTAGTTGTAACATCCCTGACCTGGGTTATGAACTAACCCTAGGTGTTTTGCTTAATTATGTAATTTTATGCTTGTGATTATCTTTTGGTATGTAATTAAAGCTCCTAAGGAACATACATTTCCATTTCTGTCCCTTTTGAACAATGTTGTAATACAGGGACCTATGTACAAATTACCCAATTAAAAGGGGTTAACTTGAAAATTGTACATGTTAAGATGTTCCTTTGGTGTTGAGACATCATAAGAATGAATATGATGAAGTATGATGTATTCTCCAAGCTTGGGCACCAAGATGCAGCTTGTGGAGCAATCCTTGTACTTAAAACTCTAGTTTTGGTGTAAAGTGTAATTTACCCAAAATATGGGGTGCAACTTGTAAAATACACCTTCTAGAGTATATTTTATGACTCTTGGCATCATTCAGAGTAAGAATGATGAAGAGGTCACTTCAATTGAATAGTTAAATAAGAATGATAACCCTTATAAATTAAATAATCAAGTTATAAGCCTAATAACCCTTCTATATGTGCAACTTAGGAAGAAGTTGGCTTTCTTCACCTTTATACCTTGGGTTTAAGATGAGTTTTGCTTAAGTATGGAAGGGAGAAACGTGGCTTAGAAGAAGGGAAGGACCTAGATGAGAAATGGAGAAACAAGTTGTCCTTATGTTGGAAATTTCACCCAAAGTATATATACACCTTTTCTCACATTAGCAAGGATCGTTTCCTTCACTTCCTTTCTTATCCCCTTGCTTAGACCAACTTAGGAAAGATCTCTGGAGAAGAGGAGAACGGCCAAGCAGTCCTAGGTAAGCTTTGATCATCATCTTGCTCGAATTCATGGAGGAATTCATGGTGCAAGGTTGGTTTTATGGTCTTCCTTACTTGTTTCTTCTTTCTAGCCATCTTTTCCCAACCTTTCCTTGGAGAAACACCCTTGGCCGACCTGTGGAGCTCAAGAAACCATTAAAGACTTGAAGCTTGGAATCTTAGAGCTCAAGGAACGACCTTAAGGCGGGTTTTATAACTCTAAACCTTTTGCTTTCTTATGCATATCTTTGTACTTGCAAATGTAGCTTGTTCTTCTTTCCCCCATCCTTCCTTGCTTTCTTGCATCTAAAACAATGAGGAACAGACCTGGATCTGGAGGTAGAAGAAGGGGGGCGTGAATACCTATGTCACTTTAGCAAACGGTCTTGCACCCTTGGCCAAACGGTTTGCAAAACTGTTTGGGGGTTTTGCAAAACCGTTTGAGGGACAAACGGTTTCACAAGGTCGGTTGGGCAAACGGTCTCAAACCGTTTAAGTGCATTGACCAAGCATGGACCGTTTGGTATTACTGTTCCTAATTATGTTTTCTAATAGACCACCAAATTTGATAGGTTAACTCCCAAGGAATCATGAGTTAAAGGCTAAACAATTAGGTAACCTAATTGGATTAAGTGATGTTTTTCCAATCTGTTTAACTTGAACTTCTTGGGAAAACGGTCTCAAACCGTTTGAGTGCGTTGACCAAGCATGAACCGTTTGGTATTACTGTTACTAATGATGTGGTATAATAACCCACCAAATTTGATAGGTTAATTCCCAAGGAATCATGAGTTAAAGGATAAACAATTAGGTAACCTAATTGGATTAAGTGCTGTTTTTTTCCAATATGTTTAACTTGAACTTCTTGGGAAAACGGTCTCAAACCGTTTGAGTGCGTTGACCAAGCGTGGACCGTTCGGGATTACTGTTCCTAATGATGTGGTATAATAACCCACCAAATTTGATAGGTTAAATCCCAAGGAATAATGAGTTAAAGGCTAAACAATTAGGTAACCTAATTGGATTAAGTGCTGATTTTCTAATCTGATTAACTTGAACTTTTTGGGCAAACGGTTTCAAACCATTTGAGTGAGTTGACCAAGCATTGACCGTTTGGGATTCCTGTTCATAATCATGTTGGTTAATAACCCTCCAAATTTGAGGTATTAACTCCAAAGGAATCGTGATTTGAAGGCTAATTAATTATGTAAACCCTAATTGGATTAAGTGCTGACTTTCAACTTGATTGTTTTGACTTTTTGGGTTTTCTTGCCCAAACGGTCTCAAGACCGTTTGGAGGTCACCCAAGACCGTTTGGAGGTCTGGGGTCAAGTATAGTTGACCAATTGAGGGTCCAAAGGTACACAATTACAAAGCAATCAATTGCTGATTTGATGATCAACTCAATAGCTCAAACTCTAATGATTTTTCACTAGAATCCAAGGGTTGGGTGAGCCAAACGGTCTCAAGACCGTTTGGAACTCATCCAAACAGTCTCAAGACCATTTGGAGGTCACTCAAGACCGTTTGGAGGTCTAGGGGTGAGTAATGGTTAAGCAATTGATGATCCAATGATACTAAGTTGGAATGTAATCGATTGTTGTTTTGGTGATCAATCCAATGATCCAAACCTTAATTGGTTGACTTAGATTTTGATGATATGATGGGCAAATGGTCTCAAGACCGTTTGGAGGTCATCCAAATGACCTCAAGACCGTTTGGGGTCAGGTCATGTCCCAATGTAATGATGGTTCAATGGGTTCAAATCAATTAGTCCCACATTGAAATATGTTGAAGGGTTATTGATTCCAAACCCTAATTTGATTGAGTTAAACCCTAATTAATGGTCAATTGAGGGTCAAGTGAGGGACAAATCAGTTGAAGGTTGACCTACTAAACTCAATTAAGGTATGAGTAATAGTCCAATTGATGATTGGTTCCATGAATTCAATGATTGAAGGAATCAACATTAGAAACCCTAATTCGATTGGATACCTTATGAAGTGGAGGTCCAATGTGATTGAATCTTTGAGAATTAAGATGATGAATGTTCTATTGATCCAATAATGATTAGTAATAATAATCAATGAAGGTGTGAAGGTTGAAACCCTAATAATACCTAAGTGATTAAGAACCAATTAAAGGGAGAATTCTTAATTGTTTATAGGGTTAATAGCTTGATACACTATGTTAACCATGGTAGTATGTACTTGATTGAAGGGTCGATGTGACCTAATCAATTTGAAAGAATGAGAAATTAGAATACATACATATATATATATATATATATAGAAATATGAATCATGTAATGATCTGCTGTAGCACGACCGTGCAAGGGACCACGACCGTGGTAGCCTTAGCTTGCACGACCGTGGTAGCCTTAGCTTGCACGACCGTGGTAGCCTTACTTTGCACGACCGTGCAAGGTGGCACGGCCGTGGTGTCCTATATAGAAATTGAAAAGTGTTGGTATTATGCTAAAATTGTTATATATATGCATGCCCTTATTTGTATAAGTCATACAGGTTGATATTATGAGGTGATCATAGCCAGGTATGAGTTATGATGTCATATTCCTTGAAAACAATTATAAGCTTTTAGAGTAATGATATGTGAAAAGTATATACATTGCTTCAATCAAGGTCATGTTGTTAGATGACTTGTTGTTTATATGTCACTTGGTAGCAAGTGTTATGATAATCTGAGGGTTTGAATAACCACTCTCATGAACCACAATGATGAGATGGTTAGGGATTGATATCCTAAGGTTAACAATATGTGATGTGAACTTGATACAATAGTACATTTTCTTTATAGCAATTGTTTTATTAGGTTATGCCTGAACATGTCTGATGCTAAAGAATGTTGCAAGGTACTTAACTAATCAAGTATAATGATATCAAGTAGAGCCCTGACCATAGATCCATCATTGTCAGAAAATATATGACGGTGAAACAGGTTTTTCTAAGGAAACTCCTGGAGCACATACTTTTGAGTATGTGGGGGTAATGGACGCAAACATCCTTACGTCCTAATGTTGGATATGATTGGAGATGTATCATTAATCTCTCAGTCCTTCATTATATGATTGTGCTGGGAAGATGTATCACTAATCTCCCGATGATTTTGTTAATGCCGCATCGATGTGAGATAAATAAGAAATCCCTCGATGGCGAAGAGAGTACAGAATTCCACTGTAGCTCTGAATAGTGAAGTTGCCAGAATACCCTGGAAAGCTATTGTAGCAGTGACACAAGATGTCCTGCATATCGATCCTCATACTAACTGAGGAGTGATGAGGTCATAGGAATCCGACTCTCCTGATGACCTAGGTATGGTACCGATTGAGATCTAATGATGGTCGGTTGGAGTATGAGAGGTGTAACTCATCTCCTCAGGGCATAAATATGTTTGTAAAACGTAATCAGCCGCATAGCATAATTTCTTAGATGGAACTACGAGAAACAAGGATTGACAATACATTGTGATAGTGATTTAGTTAAATAACTAGTACACATGCTTTTCATATTCCTCATTATTATATGCTTGATCTTTAAATTAAGCTATAATTGAAATGATTGTTCATAAGGATATTGTTTCACTTAGTTTATATAATGTTACCTGTTGTTGAATGTTATAATCCTACTGTTTATGTTGTTCTCTTTTTCATAACAAAGCTTCTGGTGGAGAGTTATAACTCTTGCTGGGACAATTATTTAAATTGTCTCACTCCCGTGGGTTTCAACTTTTAGGAAGACGCCGAGGACGAAGGAACCCATCAGTGGGTGAGCAGCAGCAGCAGCAGTCTCAGGGACAACAGTGATCCTCAGGTGGAGACACTGTCTGTCATGTTGTGTAAATAGTATGTCAGGTGTCGTCTCTGTACTCTCAGGTCGTAGGAGTCTGTATATCTGAGATTTGGGCATGATGCCTCGAGATTTTATATCTTACCTTGTACAGTTAACAAGGTGGGTTTTGTTGTAATGCTCGAGATGTGTTTATGACAGAGATGTATCATGGATCAGTTTGTAAATGACCTATCATGTTGTTTATGAAAGAGTTTTTATCTTTCGAAGATCTCTTTACAAAAGTTTTAAATTTTTAGTGATTTTTGATTATTCCGTTGCAAATCGCTTCCGCATTCGTTTATTTGATTTCCAGTTTGGTGTCGGTCATTTCAAGTGGTATCAGAGCTCTAGGTTCGCTGAGTCTACAGAGACATAGGACTTAGGATGTCGAGTCTATTCTTAGTGTTTTCCAGTATATCTAATAGTGTCTTCTGCTCCTCAAGAGAAGAAGATAAGTTAGGATGTCTGGACCAGATGAGGAGTATATGGCAGAGAGTAGTGTTCCTACACCAAGAAGAGGTGCAAGGAGCCCAGAAGTAGAGCAACCTGTACTTGAACCACCTTTGGAGCCACCCCAGTTCAACCCAGTTGACATGGGAAACCCAGTCGTGCAGACCATGTTTGGGCAGTTTATGACTGCCATGACACACATCACAGATAGGATACCTATGACTGCACCTAGGGCACCTACCCATCCGGAAGGACAAGGAATCGACAAGATGTTTGAAAGATTACACCGAGTCAGAGCAACTGAGTACTTTGGAACAGCTGATCCGGCAGATGCCGACCTGTGGTTAACTGAGTTGGAGAAGGCCTTTAGAATCCTGAACATCTCTGAAGCTGAGAAGGTTAGACATGCTGTCTATCTTCTCAAAGGGAGTGTCGGGCATTGGTGGACCATGGAAGAGCAGAAGAGGCCTGGTGTGGAGGTTGCATGGGAAGTCTTCCGATGGGAATTTATCAATAGATATTTCCCTAAAACGTTCCTGGACGAGAAAATCTCTCAGTTCGAGAGGTTAAGACAAGGTTTGATGAACATTAGCGAATACGAAGCTAAGTTCATGGAGTTGCTGCGATTCTGTCTGCACATGGCTGCTACAGATGAAGAAAGGATTAGACGGTTCGAGAAAGGGTTGAATGCCAAGTTGACTACTCCCGTGTCTGCCCTAGAGAATCGGGAAAGGTTTGCTACCTTTGTTGAGTCAGTTCGAAGGATAGAGAGATCTGTAGTAGAGAAGAGGCAAACCCATAAGAGATAACCTCAGTTCCAGGGATCTTCATCTAGAGACTTCAAGAAGCCTAGATTTTCTACGCCTACACCACCACCTAGATCCAATACCCAGACGCAGTGGATGTCAAATAGGGGTAGAGGACGAAGCTTATCACTACAAGGGGCTCGTAGTTCAGCATCTATGTCGGTTACAGGACCACCCAGACCTCAACAACTGAACAAAAGTTGTTACATATGTGGAAAGATGGGACATTTGATGAAGGATTGTAGAGCCAGAGATGTGAGTGTGACTCAACCTCAGAGGCAGAATCAGCAAGGATCTCAAAGGCGACAGTTTCCAGGTAATGCTAGAGGACGTGGGCAAGCATCCCAAGCTGGATCATCAGCATCTAGTCATCAAGCACCAAATCAACCACAGGCGACGGCGAGATTCTACGCGATGAATCCACCTGATGCAGTTATCAACCCTAGGGTTGTGGCAGGTCAGATGGAATTGTTATATTCTGATATGTCTACATCGTGCGTTGTATCTGTTTTGATTGATCCGGGTGCTACACACTCTTTTATCACTCGAAAAGTGATTCGTAACTACAATATGACAATCAGTCATAGGGCAGATAGCTTGTTGCTTGAGACTCCGTTGAGATGGTCTACTGTGTTGCAGGAGGTTTGCTCTCCCTGCATCCTTCTCTTTTCTGAATTTCGCATTCAAGTGGATTTAATACCACTTGACATGCAAGGATTTAATATAATCCTTGGAATGGATACCTTGGAAAGGTATAAGGTTGTTTTGGATTGTGAATCCAAGCAAGTTGTGTTTGCTGATGAAAGCGACACATGGATCTTTCAAGGAGAGATAAAGATTCTACCCACCTGTCTTGTGTCATCTATGGTTAATGAGAAATTGATGAGGCAAGGATGTTATGCATTCTTGGCCCATGTGGTAGATACTACCATGGAAAGTCCTAACCCTGTCGAAGTTCCTATAGTCAGGGAATTTGAAGATGTATTTCCTGAAGAACTTCCAGGTGTACCACCGCCTTGGGAAATTGATTTTGAGATCAATCTAATCCCAGACACAAAACCTATAGCACAAACACCGTATAGGATGGCGCCTGCTGAGATGGCGGAACTCAAGAAACAACTGCAAGAGTTTCTTGAGAAAGGATTCATCTGACCGAGTACCTAACCTTGGGGTGCTCCGGTACTCTTTGTTAAAAAGAAAGACGGGTCAATGCGGTTGTGCATTGATTATAGACAACTAAACAAAGTGACTATAAAGAATAAGTATCCTCTTCTGAGGATTGATGATCTTTTTGACCAGTTGCGTGGTGCAACCATCTTCTCAAAGATAGATTTGAGGTCAGGATATCATCAACTCCGTATTAAGCATAGTGACATACCCAAGTCTGCCTTTAGGACAAGGTAATGGTCACTATGAGTTCACAGTTATGTCGTTTGGACTAACTAATGCACCAGCTGCATTTATGGAACTCATGAATAGAATCTTTCGACCATTCCTCGATCAGTGTGTGGTTGTCTTTATAGATGACATTCTGATCTATAGTAGAGATGCTCAACAGCATGAACAACATCTTCGTAAGGCTCTAACTTTGCTAAGAGAACATAAGCTATACGCTAAGTTTAGCAAGTGTGAGTTCTGGTTACCGGAAGTATCTTTCCTTGGACATGAGATATCTGCCTCGCGTATTCGTGTTGACCCTAAAAAGGTAGAATCTGTCCTACAATGGGAACAACCAAAGACACCGACAGAAATCCATAGTTTCTTAGGGTTGGCTGGCTATTACCGAAGGTTTATAAAGAACTTCAGTTCCATAGCCCTACCTTTGACAAAGTTGACCCGAAAGGATATTCCTTTTGTTTAGAGTGATAAGTGTCAGCAATCTTTCCAGTTGTTGAAGGAGAGGTTGACAAGTGCACCTGTACTTGTGTTACCTGAGCAAGGCAAAGGATACATAGTTTTCTGTGATGCCTCCAAGAATGGACTCGGATGTGTGTTGATGCAGGATAAACAAGTGATTTCTTTTGCTTCTCGACAGCTTAAGAAACATGAGGAGAATTATCCGACACACGATCTGGAACTAGCTGATGTGGTTCATGCCTTGAAAATATGGAGACACTATCTCTACGGAGAGACATTCCAGATTTTCACTGATCATAAGAACCTTAAGTATATCTTCTCTCAGCACGAACTTAACATGAGGAAACGACGTTGGATGGAGTTAATCAAAGACTACGATTGTACAATTGATTACCATCCAGGGAAGGCCAATGTAGTTGTTGATGCTTTGAGTAGGAAATCAGCAACACCAGCCTTAGATAGGGCACAACTAAACTCTTTAGTATTCTCTAGGAGAGATATGCTTATCTCCTTAAGGAAAAACAATGTACAATTGAAGGTGTCCTTGTTAGCTGGGTTATTAGCTGAGATGCATATAAAACCTACTCTGAGAGAGCAGATCAAGGAAGCACAACAAGTTGATGTTGCAGTTCAGCAGATCAGATCGGAGTTTGGTGATGAGAAACGAGATGGTTTCCATGACTCAGATGATCAAGTAGCATGTTATCATGGAAGGATGATAGTACCAGATGTGGATAATTTGAGAAAGTTAGTCATGGAAGAAGCTCATTCTTTGATGTATGCTATGCATCCAGGGAGCACCAAGATGTATCGAAACTTGAAAGATATGTATTGGTGGCCAGGGATGAAGAAGGACGTTGCTGAGTTTGTTATGCGGTGTCCTGTGTGTCAGCAAGTTAAAGTTGAACACCAGAAGCCTGCAGGAAGAATGCAACCTTTACCCATACCACAGTGGAAATGGGATCACATAACTATGGACTTTGTTGTTGGCCTACCTAGGACAAACAAAGGACATGATTCCATTTGGGTAATAGTTGATAGGTTGACAAAGACAGCGCATTTCTTACCTGTCAAAACAACCTATTCTGCTGAGAAGTTAGCACAGCTGTATGTTGAAGAGGTAGTGTGATTGCACGGAGTTCCTGTCACTATAGTATCAGATAGAGGTCCTCAGTTTACGAGTCATTTTTGGGAGCAACTGCACAAAGCTCTAGGTACCCAGTTAAGGTTTAGTACATCCTTTCATCCACAGACTGATGGACAGTCAGAAAGGACTATACAGACCTTGGAAGATTTGCTGCGATCATGTGTTCTTCCATTTACAGGGAGTTGGGATCTGCACCTAAGCTTGATAGAGTTTGCCTACAACAATAGCTATCAACATAGCATTGACATGGCACCTTATGAATCTTTATATGGTAGACATTGTAGATCACCCCTATGTTGGTATGAAACCGGTGAATATCAACTGTTAGGTCCCAATCTTGTGCAGCAGACCACAGAAAAGATCAAAGTAATACAACAACAGATCAAGACTGCACAAGATAGGCAGAAATCTTATGCTGACAAGCGTCGTAGACTTTTGGAGTTCCAGGTTGGAGATAGAGTGTATCTCAAGGTCTCACCTTGGAAGGGAGTTCTGAGGTTTGGAAGGAAAGGGAAGTTAGCTCCTAGGTTTATGGGGCCTTATCCAATCATTGAACGGATTGGAAAAGTAGCCTATAAACTAGAGTTGCCACCGGAGTTACAGAGGTTACACCCTGTGTTTCACATTTCTATGCTGAGGAAATGTCACCCTGATACTGAGTCAGTTCTACAACCTATGGAGGTAGAATTGAATGATGACATATCTTATGAGGAAGGACCAGTGTCAATCCTTGATAAAAGAATTAAAAAGCTGAAAAAGAAAGACATAAATCTTGTGAAAGTCCTCTGGAATCATCGTGGTGTTGAAGAAGCCACATGGGAACTAGAGGAAGAGATGAGAAGGAAATACCCTGCTCTTTTCTCTTAATATGTTTTGTTGATTTCAGGGACGAAATCCTTGTAAGGGGTGGAATTTGTAACATCCCTGACCTGGGTTATGAACTAACCCTAGGTGTTTTGCTTAATTATGTAATTATATGCTTGTGATTATCTTTTGGTATGTAATTAAAGCTCCTAAGGAACATACATTTCCATTTCATTCCCTTTTGAACAATGTTGTAATATTGTGTTGTAATATAGGGACCTATGCACAAATTACCCAATTAAAAGGGGTTAACTTGAAAATTGTACATGTTAAGATGTTCCTTTGGTGTTGAGACATCATAAGAATGAATATGATGAAGTATTATGTATTCTCCAAGCTTGGGCACCAAGATGCAGCTTGTGGAGCAATCCTTGTACTTAAAACTCTAGTTTTGGTGTAAAGTGCAATTTACCCAAAATATGGGATGCAACTTGTAAAATACACCTTCTAGAGTATCTTTTATGACTCTTGGCATCATTCAGAGTAAGAATGATGAAGAGGTCACTTCAATTGAATAGTTAAATAAGAATGATAACCCTTATAAATTAAATAATCAAGTTATAAGCCTAATAACCCTTCTATATGTGCAACTTAGGAAGAAGTTGGCTTTCTTCACCTTTAGACCTTGGGTTTAAGATGAGTTTTGCTTAAGTATGGAAGGGAGAAACGTGGCTTAGAAGAAGGGAAGGACCTAGATGAGAAATGGAGAAACAAGTTGTCCTTATGTTGGAAATTTCACCCAAAGTATATATACACCTTTTCTCACATTAGCAAGGATCGTTTTCTTCACTTCCTTTCTTATCCCCTTGATTAGACCGACTTAGGACAGAGTTATGGATAAGAGGAGAACGGCCAAGCAGTCCTAGGTAAGCTTTGATCATCATCTTGCTCGAATTCATGGAGGAATTCATGGTGCAAGGTTGGTTTTATGGTCTTCCTTACTTGTTTCTTCTTTCTAGCCATCTTTTCCCAACCTTTCCTTGGATAAACACCCTTGGCCGACCTATGGAGCTCAAGACACCATTAAAGACTTGAAGCTTGGAGCTCAAGGAACGACCTTAAGGCGGGTTTTATAACTCTAAACCTTTTGCTTTCTTATGCATATCTTTGTACTTGGAAAAGTAGCTTGTTCTTCTTTCCCCCATCGTTCCTTGCTTTCTTGCATCTAAAACGATGAGGAACAGACCTGGATCTGGATTTCGAAGAAGGGGGGCGTGAATACCTATGTCACTTTAGCAAACGGTCTTGCACCCTTGGCCAAACGGTTTGTAAAACCGTTTGGGGGTTTTGCAAAACCGTTTGAGGGACAAACAGTTTCACAAGGTCGGTTGGGCAAACGGTCTCAAACCGTTTGAGTGCATTGACCAAGCGTGCACCGTTTGGGATTACTGTTCCTAATGATGTGGTCTAATAACCCACCAAATTTGATAGGTTAACTCCCAAGGAATCATGCGTTAAAGGCTAAACAATTAGGTAACCTAATTGGATTAAGTGCTGTTTTCCCAATCTGTTTAACTTGAATTTCTTGGGAAAACGGTCTCAAACCGTTCGAGTGCATTGAACAACCGTGGACCGTTTGGGATTACTGTTCCTAATGATGTGGTCTAATAACCCACAAAATTTGATAGGTTAACTCCCAAGGAATCATGAGTTAAAGGCTAAACAATTAGGTAACCTATTTGGATTAAGTGCTGTTTTTTTCCAATCTGTTTAACTTGAACTTCTTGGGAAAACGGTCTCAAACCGTTTGAATGCGTTGACCAAGCGTGTACTGTTCGGGATTACTGTTCCTAATTCTGTGGTCTAATAACCCACCAAATTTGATAGGTTAACTCCCAAGGAATCATGAGTTAAAGGCTAAACAATTAGGTAACCTAATTGGATTAAGTGCTGATTTTCTAATCTGATTAACTTGAACTTTTTGGTCAAACGGTTTCAAACCGTTTGAGTGAGTTGACCAAGCGTTGACCGTTTGGGATTCCTGTGAATAATCATGTTGGTTAATAACCCTCCAAATTTGATGGATTAACTCCAAAGGAATCGTGAGTTGAAGGCTAATTAATTATGTAAACCCTAATTGGATTAAGTGCTGACTTTCAACTTGATTGTTTTGACTTTTTGGGTTTTCTTGCCCAAACGGTCTCAAGCCGTTTGGGGATCACCCAAACGGTCTCAAGACCGTTTTTAGGTCACCCAAGACCGTTTGGAGGTCTGGGGTCAAGTATAGTTGACCAATTGAGGGTCCAAAGGTACACAATTACAAAGCAATCAATTGCTGATTTGATGATCAACTCAATAGCTCAAACCCTAATGATTTTTCACTAGAATCCAAGGGTTGGGTGAGACAAACGGTCTCAAGACCGTTTGGAACTCATCCAAATGGTCTCAAGACCGTTTGGAGGTCACTCAAGACCGTTTGGAGGTCTAGGGGTGAGTAATGGTTAAGCAATTGATGATCCAATGATACTAAGTTGGAATGTAATCAATTGTTGTTTTGGTGATCAATCTAATGATCCAAACCTTAATTGGTTGACTTAGATTTTGATGATATGATGGGAAAACGGTCTCAAGACCGTTTGGAGGTCATCCAAACGACCTCAAGACCGTTTGGGGTCAGGTCATGTCCCAATGTAATGATGGTTCAATGGGTTCAAATCAATTAGTCCCACATTGAAATATGTTGAAGGGTTATTGATTCCAAACCCTAATTCAATTGAGTTAAACCCTAATTGATGGTCAATTGAGGGTCAAGTGTGGGACAAATCAGTTGAAGGTTGACCTACTAAACTCAATTAAGGTATGAGTATGGGTCCAATTGATGATTGGTTCCATGAATTCAATGATTGAAGGAATCAACATTGGAAACCCTAATTTGATTGGATACCTTATGAAGTGGAGGTCCAATGTGATTGAATCTTTGAGAATTAAGATGATGAATGTTCTATTGATCCAATAATGATTAGTAATGATAATAAATGAAGGTGTTAAGGTTGAAACCCTAATAATACCTAAGTGATTAAGAACCAATTAAAGGGAGAATTCTTAATTGTTTATAGGGTTAATAGCTTGATACACTATGTTAACCATGGTAGTATGTACTTGATTGAAGGGTCAATGTGACCTAATCAATTTGAAAGAATGAGAAATTAGAATATACATATATATATAGATAGAAATATGAATCATGTAATGATCTACTGTAGCACGACCGTGCAAGGGAGCACGGCCGTGGTAGCCTTAGCTTGCACGACCGTGCAAGGGAGCACGACCGTGGTAGCCTTACTTTGCACGACTGTGCAAGGTGGCACAGCCGTGGTGTCCTGTATAGAAATTGAAAAATGTTGGTATTATGCTAACATTGTTATATATATGCATGCCCTTATTTGTATAAGTCATACAGGTTGATATTATGAGGTGATCATAGCCAGGTATGAGTTATGATGTCATATTCCTTGAAAACAATTATAAGCTTTTAGAGTAATGATATGTGAAAAGTATATACATTGCTTCAAACAAGGTCATGTTGTTAGATGACTTGTTGTTTATATGTCACTTGGTAGCAAGTGTTATGATAATCTGAGGGTTTGAATAACCACTCTCCTGAACCACAATGATGAGATGGTTAGGGATTGATATCCTAAGGTTAACAATATGTGATGTGAACTTGATACAATAGTACCTTTTCTTTATAGCAATTGTTTTATTAGGTTATGCCTGAACATGTCTGATGCTAAAGAATGTTGTAAGGTACTTAACTAATCAAGTATAATGATATCAAGTAGAGCCCTGACCATAGATCCATCATTGTCAGAAAATATATGATGGTGAAACAAGTTTTTCTAAGGAAACTCCTGGAGCACATACTTTTGAGTATGTGGCGGTAATGGACGCAAACATCCTTACGTCCTAATGTTGGATATGATTGGAGATGTATCATTAATCTCTCAGTCCTTCAGTATATGATTGTGCTGGGAAGATGTATCACTAATCTCTCGATGATTTTGTTAATGCCGCATCGATGTGAGATAAACAAGAAATCCCTCGATGGCGAAGAGAGTACAGAATGCCATTGTAGCTCTGAATAGAGAAGTTTCCAGAATACCCTGGAAAGCTATTGTAGCAGTGACACAAGATGTCCTGCATATCGATCCTCATACTGACTGAGGATTGATGAGGTCATAGGAATCCGGCTCTCCTGATAACCTAGGTATGGTACCGATTGCGATCTAATGATGGTCGGTTGGAGTATGAGAGGTGTAACTCATCTCCTTAGGGCATAAATATGTTTGTAAAACGTAATCAGCCGCATAACATAATTGCTTAGATGGAACTACGAGAAAAAATGATTGACAATACATTGTTATAGTGATTTAGTTAAATAACTAGTACACATGCTTTTCATATTCCTCATTATTATATGCTTGATCTTTCAATTAAGCTATAATTGAAATGATTGCTCATAAGGATATTGTTTCACTTAGTTTATATAATGTTACCTGCTGTTGAATGTTATAATCCTACTGTTTATGTTGTTCTCTTTTTCATAACAAAGCTTCTGGTGGAGAGTTATAACTCTCGCTGGGACAATTATTTAAATTGTCTCACTCCCGTGGGTTTCAACTTTTAGGAAGACGTCGAGGACGAAGGAACCCATCAGTGGGTGAGCAGTAGCAGCAGCAGTCTCAGGGACAACAGTGATCCGCAGGTGGAGACATTGTCTATCATGTTGTGTAAATAGTATGTCTTGTGTCGTCTCTGTACTCTCAGGTCCTAGGAGTCTGTATATCTGAGATTTTGGCATGATGCCTCGAGATTTTATATCTTACCTTGTACAGTTAACAAGTTGGGTTTTGTTGTAATGCTCGAGACGTGTTTATGACAAAGATGTATCATGGATCAGTTTATAAATGACCTATCATGTTGTTTATGAAAGAGTTTTTATCTTTCTAAGATCTCTTTACAAAAGTTTTAAATTTTTAGTGATTTTTGATAATTCCACTGCTAATCGCTTCCGCATTCGTTAATTTGATTGTTAGTTTGGTGTCGGTCGTTTCATTAGTGAAGTCAACCAAGACATCGGATAGGAGTACTTTGTTGTCGGTCATAGAAAAGGAGAGTGGATATGTGTAGGAAGGATTCATCATCCCTTAACGTTCCTGTTACAATCCCAATTTTACATGTTTTCATAATTGAAATGTTATGATTTTATGAATATGTACTTAATTGAAAAGGTTGTATGCTTTTCTTCAAATGATGGATTTATTTGCAATTATTCCTTTGATAGGAATTTCGTGGTTCCTATGATTATGTTAATCCAATAATGGATATAAAAGAGAAGAAAAGAAGAAAAGTCCAAATAGTAGAAAAAGATACAAGATAATGAATATTAAGCAATGTATTTATGAGAAATACATGGAAATCTATAGAAGGTGGCATTAATGGCCACAATTGAGTAAAAAAAATTTATATGTGATTTATAATGAAAGAAATAGGAATAGAGGGAAAGGAAATAAAAGATAAAGAGAAATCCTTGAAAAGAAATCTTTTAATAAATAATTAAGTAAGAAAGGGATAAAGGATAAGAGAAAAGGCAAAGGAATATTTCCCCTAGATTGGATTTCGTGCCTTTAGGATTCCTTGAGGTTTAAGGAACTCAGGATAATAATATAATGGCAAGGGAAAGAGAAAATATGTGGAAAATATATATATTTAAGTGATGAATTGCAACTAACGAAAAGGGCCCGATTTCCTTAGATAATAAGCCCAAATTTGTCATGATGAAAGATTAAATCATTGATGATATTCCCTTAAAATTTGAGATAAAAAGGAGTTACAAATTAAGAATTATGCCTTTTTCAAATTATCCTCAAATATATGATTTATCTTGAAAATAGGAATATGATTTCCTTTGTGGTTGATCGTGTGAGATGAGAGCTGTTGGATCTTGATCCAACGATTGCCGCTCATCGTCTAGTTCCACATGAACTCAGACTCTAGCCGAGTTATAGAGGGATTTTCCCCCTCAATTTCCTCACGATCTCGAGCATGTGCAAGGCCATTTTTGTTTCCTTTGGATTCTGGAGAGAAGTCCAAAGAGAATCATCCCTACTTTGTAGGGGTATGGCCGACGATTGGGGAAGTTCCCAATCCAACCAAATCTTGCCTTCGACCCTATATATAGGGGAGGGTGAGAGAGGGTACCAGCATGCCTTCTTGCTACCCTAAATGCTGCGGCAGATCGAGAGGAGCATTTTCGTGCATCCAATTCCATCAACCACCCTGACATGCACCCCCGTCTTCTCGGCAAGCCTTGCCGGAGTCTGGCGAGTAGGAGGAGGTCGCAGTGTGGTCGTGACAGCAATTGAAGTCGTGGTCAAGTTCGGAGGAGGGAGGCAAAGCTCCCTGGACGATCGGTGTGCTCATAGGTCGTCGAAACCTCAGAGTCAACCAAGAGGTTGACCATCAGAATAGCTGAGAGGGAGTCGCGAGGTTGAAGAAGAGACCCCGCAAAATTACCAGCATACCCCCTCATCTCCTTCTATCAAGGTAAGGGTATTTTGGTCTTTCATAACTTTAGATTGAAGATTAGGTGCGTGAATCCTAGGCCGTTGGATCTTGTGTGGTCCCGCAGACCATGGATGCGGTCACCGATTTTCTAGAATTAACGATTAAATAAGATAAGTGACTTTTCTTGCAAAAATCGTATCTTTTACTAGAAAACTCTGTTGAGAAAAGTTTATATATGAATGTTTCTTAGAAAAATATGAGGAACACATTAAAATTAATTTGAGAACCTAAGTTCGTTACCATTTGCAAAAGTACATTAATTTTATAGAAAATGTATTAAAAGTGTGGTTAGAAACCCTAAATGAGTATAAAGGATGAATCTTTGAGGTTTAATAGGTTAATTTGAGAAGTACTAACCTGTTGAATATTAAAGTAGAGTTTCAATCCATTTTACATGAAAAGGTGACTAATTTAGGGTTTTAATATTTAAATGAAGGATAATACTTCTATAATTCCTAATTTAGGGTGAAAAGGAGAAAAACCTTGTTTAATTCGAATTAGGGAAATATATTCCTAAATAATGATCCTAAGCCTATTAGGAGTGATAAGATGAGAAATTTAAGGTTTTTATGTAGTTTTGTTGAATTATGGTTTATAATACTAAAAGTGGAGGCAAAACCCTAATTGCAAAGGAAACCCTAAAATTGGAATAGAAATCCTAAGAAACAAGATCGGTTTGGATAAATCTTGATAAAAGGAAATTTGTATGTTTATTTCAGGATTTCTATGCACACTTTCTTGCTTGGTTGGGTTTTCTCTACTTGTTTGATTTTGTCTCAAAATCTATAATCATAGGTATGTGGTTACGCTTATGGTTAATCGCTTTAGTTTCACGGCGATTCCCGGTTGTTTTATCGGTTGCCTAAAAATAACTGCCTGGATGACTTTTATTTCATGCAATTATAAAGTAACTATGATTATCACCATAAATATGTATACCTAACTAGCTCAGATCCTAGTCCTCCTCTGTGGCTTTGCTAATGATGAAAAGGGTAACCTAGTACATGGTCTACCTGTTAGGTAGGACCATCACGTTATCATGAGTTAGGAATTGGACTACCTATGTGTAGTGCCATGCGACTCTTTAGCATATCATGAGTTAGGAATTGGGCTACCTATGGGTAGTGCCATGTGACTCATCAACCCTAGATATTGATCTACCTGTTAGGTCGGATCATGGGGGTTAATTGGGATCTACCATATGAGAAGTAGTATCCAGGTCCACTGCAGGGACAACGCAGAGGCTAGGGTAGGTATGGATTGAGTAGTTATGTTTAAAATGTAAAGTTGGCTTTCTAAACCATAATTGCTTGCAATATGTTATTACAGTTAGTTGCACAATTTTTTGTTGTCCCCACATACCGGCATATTCATTTATGCTGACCGACGTTTTCTTTGTCGATGTTTTAGGTACAAATTGAAAAGGACAAATAGTAAAGTGGCATATTGCGAAATTAAGAAATAAAGTGCAAGGAGGATTAGTTAGAATAAAGTCCAGATGTGGATAGAAGTTAGATATCCAACTTTTTGAAAAAGGTATGCAAAAATTTATTTTATTCCAGCTTTCAATATAGTCATGGTAGAATTTAATAATTATTACTGATTACTTGTCGAACCTTTGATCTGGGAAATTGGGATAACGACTTTGACCCCTTGGTCTCCCTTAATTGGGGGTTATCGAGAGGCGGGGTCATTACATTTTTTATCAGAGCATAGATTCCTCATTTAATCTTTAGTAATTATTAAATTTTACAAATTCCATAGAACCAAGGGAGTTATTAGAGGATTTTTTGAAAGACAGAGGTGTCTAGAAAAGGATCACGTCCATGGGCTGGCAATATTTTCCTCTGCACCGCTAGTCAGAATATGAGGACTCACAGATCTGTGTGACTGCCTGGCCAATGTCTTAGGATATGACTCAAAATAAGATACCTATAGGACTCTGTCATCTTGTTCATCCCTTCTCAACCCTATTTCTGTTAAGGATTCTGAGGTTTAGGGTTTTTCTCTCTCTTCCTCGCCCTCTTAAGGTCAAAGTATGTACAATAAGGTTAAGGAATCCTGCACCAAATTAATTAAAAGCATGTAAATAAGATGTCATGGACATAAGCTTAACATTTTAAGCATAAACTAAAGAATAGTTGCATGCTTAGGTCGTATGACATGTGTTGTCATACCCTCAGGAGAGACTTGAGGTTAGACCTTCTTGTCAGGAGGATGAAGTAGAGTTGGTCATGGAGGAAGAAACCTCCATTAAAGGTAGAGACCTGGAACATCCTCTGAGGATGATGCTAACCCTAACACTAAGTGGTGGTTAGAGAGAGAGATGGCATGATGAGATGGAAGTCATGGTCAACCTTGTTTGTGGGTTGATATGATGTTGGTTTTGAATCCCTATGATAGTCTGAGCCATGTGAGGTTGGATCACTTAGTACCTTTGGCGACCCAACCCTAGGAAGGGTCCTGCATGTTAGGGTAAAGGATAACTCCTTCATTGATGAGGTTAGTGATGACCCTATGGAAACCCTATGGGATGATATGAGCATGGCATAGTATGCACCTAGAGTACATTAGTAAGTGTTGGCAGTAGGTAGAAACCCAGGCCAGAAGGGCATGTGGGATAGATTATGAGCTAAGCATAAAGAGCCTCAAGAAAACGTAGGTTTCACCCATGTAAGTGTATGCATTTGAGCTTGATCCACCCTTTTAGAGAGAGAACCTCCAGTAGTAAGGTTGTTTGTAGGGTTAGCTCTAGAGAGAGAGAGAGTAGGACCCAAGCAAGAAGGTTGGGAGATTAGACTCCGGGATAGGAGGAACCATGAGATGTCGGGTATGTTATGACCTAAGTGGATGGTTGTGGTTGCCTCATGCAGGGTCCTTGTGGTTTCTTGAAGAACTAAACCCTAGAAGAAGGATTAGGCTGACGGTACCTATGTACCGATGATATAGGTGCTTTTCTAAAGATAGGAAGAAGAGTTCCTTAGACCCTTAGGAGGTTTAGTAACAATTTGTGAGGCCTTATACCTAGTTGGTTGTCCTTGAGGAGGACTCGACTCTGAGGTGTTGTTCAAGTGGAAGGATAACAGGACGTGCATGATGCACCTCGTACATGCTTGGTTAATGGTTAGAATGTTGAGCATGCAGTTGGACAGTTGTTTCATAAGAGGTGGACCTAGGGTTCCTAGACCTATAAGAGGGGAAGTAGTAGTACCTAGTACACCTGATGCTCATGACGAGATTTGAGTTTCCATAGATCTGAGCATGGCACTCCTCATGTTAAGAGGAAAGGGAAACCCCTTGGATTAAGGTATATGTTTGATGAACCCCTCACATATAGGTTGGTGACATATGTATGTATGATGATGGTCTAATGTTGAGGAATGAGAACAAGTATGACCTACCATGGAGACCTAGCATGGTTTAGTAGTGGTCTTCTTGTTAGCTACGTGCCTTAGTAGCTTGCTAGGGTTAAACATGCTCATGTGAATGTAAACCTGAGACGTAGAGACATTTGTGACCTTTGTTGCTATCAAGATGTAGTTTCCTCCCATCCTAGGAGAGGGACCCTTCTGTAGGGTATGTACAACTTTTGTTGGGTTTGAGGTAACTTAAAGAGGTCTAATAGGATCTTGAGAAGCTAAGTGGAGAGTACATAGTATAAGAATGAACCTGTAGACCCATAGATGACCATCTCTAAGTGCATGTGGATGTGTTACCATGGAGGTAACCAGTATGGGGCTTAACCGAGGTAGATAGGTTGCCATGATCCATATGAAAGGATGTAAGTCTGACCACGAATGCTGAGAGAGATGGTGGAGATGTGGGTAAGGTTTCATGTTGGATATGTACTATGTTAGAATCCTAAGTCTATCCTAGGGTCAGGTAGGGATAAGACCGATGATAGTAGGGGTTTCCAATTCCCTAGTTGTACATGACCATAAGGTCGGGAGGTAACAAATATCATTGTCTGAGGGCCATGGCTTAGGAGATTGATCACCTTCATGAACTCATGGGACCCAAAGGGCAAATGAGGAGGGCACTCTCTGATGCATAAGGGAGAGGGATGACTCTAAAAGTGTCAGCACCCTACAGACCTAGAGGAGATGACCAAGGATGGTATGATGAGCCGAGTGGGTTCGGGATCAATTTTTCATGGAAGTAACTTTGATATCGAGATGATCATGATGTAGAGACATGTGTTGCACATTTCAACCTAGATTGGAAGGTGTACTGGCAAGGTGGGATGCACCATCTCTACTCTTGGAATGGGAAGAAAGTTGTGTTTGGATGGCCGCCAAATGCTTATTTCCTCTCGTTATGGGGGCGAGAGATAGGGTAGCACGCATGCCATACACTAAGAATAAAGATGATGCGAGTTGAAATGTTGCTATGAGATATGAGGATAGAGATACCTTTGTGGAGTGTATGATGTGTGGATGGTTTAAAAACATCAAGAGAACTAAGGTAGTCATCTTATGAGGATGTTTTTATCATTGCTATGTGGAATTTATGAGTTATACAAGGTTGAGTTCGATAACCAAGAGGATGATCTCTAAGTTTTCTTGATGAAGATAGACTTAGAGTCTGAGATGAGATTGTAAGTGGAATACATGGAAGTATATATATTCAACATTACCTAACTCATAACGATGTGAAGTGGTAATGGATGCTCTTATTGAGAGGCATCTATCTAGTTTAGCTAGTGGATAGGATGGAAGAAGGGGTTAGGTGAACCCTAAGTTTGTGAGATATGTTTGGCTAACACTCAGATATAACAAGATCTGTTAATCGAGTTAGTGGTTGATTGGTTAGCCAGTCCAGGGCTTGTTGTGATAAAAGGATGGTTGTAGAACCTCAGATGCACTTTTATGGAAAAGGAGGTGATGAAACCCACGACTAAAGTGTTTTAGGGTTTCTGAGGAATCATGACATTTAGGATATCATGATTTTAAGTTCATCATACACCATGGTGCTACTAAGATAGTAAGTTGTGGTAGTAATTTAGATGCCTAAGATGAAGTTGCATGTGACTTGTCTCCATGCATGCCAGGAGGTGAAGGACGAACTCCAGTAACCCAGTGAATTGATATAGAGGATAAAGAGTCCCTGAGAGGGGATGGGAGTTCATCACTATGGATGTTGTGGTAAGTCTTCCCTAGATCAAGGAAGGTCAAGATGCAATATGGGTTATGGTAGATCACCTTACCTAGATGACATGATCTAAGAGAAAAGAGAGAGTACTATTAAGGGACATATCCAGTTGAACTACATGTAAGAGAGAGATGGTTTAACTACACCATGATGCAAGTTCAAAAGTTCTTGAGTGTGACCTAAAGGTTTACTTCCATGCGATGGAAGTAGGTACATGAAGAACTTGATGTTAGTACAATTTATCACCCCTAACTAATGGTTAGTATGATCCAGACTAGAGGGTCTTATGAGAGCATGTGTGCTGATTCAGGGTGATACACGAAGACAGTTCTTTTCCTATGTAAGATGTGATGATAACCACCATAGTCACTATCGGGATGTAAAAAACCTCTGTAAGGGAGGTTGCGTTGGTCACCACTTCATTAAGATGATGTTGGTGAAGGGACCTCACGAAGGTCAGAAAAAGACCACAGTGTGTGCAGATTAAGTCACTTTGATTGTGTGATGGCTGAAAGAGAGCCCAGGGGTGACATGAGTCGTGAGTTGATGAAAAGTAGACTGACATACAGTTCACTGTGGGAGAATATGTGATATAAAAATCCGACCCCTCTGAGCTATAGCTGAAAAATATGAGTCCCCGATACATAGGTCCATTTGATATGGATTGGTGGAGTTACTTATGTTTGACCTTACCCCTCAGGATAATGTGATGAGTGATGAGTTCCATGTGTCCAATTTAGAGCATTATGTGAGGTACCTGAGTCATGTGCTGAGAAATGAACCTAGTGAGCTCCAAGGGAGGCTGAAATGTCCTGAGTCACCTGTGAGGATTATAGATGCCAAGGTGAAAGAACTCAGAGAAAAGAATATGTGATGATAAAGGTTCTTTGGAAGCGCCATGGATAGGGTAAAGCCACTTAAGGGCCAATGATGGACATGGAAAAGTCTTCCTAATTTGTTTGTATGCTTGATGGAATTTTGAGGACAAAATTCTTATAAGAGGGGAAGGATGTTACAACCCCAATTTTAGATATGTTTTCATAATTAAAATGTAATGATTTTATGAATACGTACTTAATTGAAAAGGTTGTATGCTTTACTTCAAAGGATGGATTTATTTTCAATTATTCCTTTGGTAGGAATTTCGTGGTTCCTAATATTATGTTAATCTAATAATGGATATAAAAGAGAAGAAAAGAAGAAAAGTCCAAATAGTAGAAAAAGATACAAGATAATGAATATTAAGAAAAGTATTTATGAGAAATACATGGAAATCTCTAGAAGGTGCCATTAATGGCCACAATTGAATAAATTTTGTTCATATGTGATTTCTAATGAAAGAAATAGGAAAAGAGGGAAAGGAAATAAAAGATAAAGAGAAATCCTTGAAAAGAAATCTTTTAATAAAGAAATAAGTAAGAAAGGGATAAAGGATAAGAGAAAAGGCAAAGGAATATTTCCCCAAGATGGGATTTCATACCTTTAGGGTTCCTTGAGGTTCAAGGAACTTAGGATAATAATATAATGACAAGGTAAAGAGAAAATATGTGGAATATATATATATATTTAAGTGATGACTTGAAACTAAAGAAAAGTACCCGATTTCTTCAAATAATAAGCCCAAATTTGGCATGCTGAAAGATTAAATCATTAATGAGATTCCCTTAAAATTTGAGATAAAAAGGAGTTACACATTAAGAGTTCTGGCTTTTTCAATTTATCCTCAAATATATGATTTATCTTGAAAATAGGAATATGATTTCCTTTTTGGTTGATCGTGTGAGATGAGAGCCGTTGGATCTTGATCTGGAAATTGCCACTCATCATCCAGTTCCACAGGAACTCGGACTCTAGCCGAGTTATAGAGGGATTTTCCCCCTCAATTTCCTAACGATCCCAAGCATGTGTAAGGCCGTTTTTGTTTCCTTTGGATTCAGGAGAGAAGTCCGAAGAGAATCATCCCTTCTTTGTAGGGGTTTGGTCGATGATTGGGGAAATTCCCAATCCACCTGATTCCTGCCTTCGACCCTATATATAGGGGAGGGTAAGAGAGGGTACCACCATGCCTTCTTGATACCCTAAATGTTGCGGCAGATCAAGAGGAGAGTTTTCATGCATCCAATTCCATCAACCACCCTGACCTGCACCCCAGTCTTCTTGGAAAGCCTCACCGGAGTCCAGCGAGTAGGAGGTGGTTGTAGTTTGGTTGTGTCAAGCAATTGAATCTGTGCTCGATTGCGGAGGAGGGAGGTGAATCTCCCTGGATGATTGGTGTGCTCGCAGGTGGTTGAAACCTCATAGTCAACCAAGAGGTTGACCATCAGAACAGCTGAGAGGGAGTCGCGAGGTTGAAGAAGAGACCACGCGAAATTACCAGCATACCCCCTCATCTCCTTCTATCAAGGTAAGGTTAATTTGGTCTTTCCTAACTTTGGATCAAAGATTAGGCATGCAAATACTAGGCCGTTGGATCCTGTGTGGTCCCGTGGACCATGGATCAAGCGGTCACCGATTTTCTAGAATTAATGATTAAATCAGATAAGTGACTTTTCTTGCAAAAATAATATCTTTTGCTAGAAAACTCTAATGAGAAAAGTTTATATATGAAAGTTTCTTAGAAAAATACGAGGAACACATTAAATTTAATTTGAGAACCTGATTTCGTTCCTATTTGCAAAAGTACATTAATTTGATAGAAAATGTATTAAAAGTGTGGTTAGATACCCTAATTGAGTATAAAGGGTGAATCTTTGAGGTTTATGATGGAGCCTCCCCTCGCGTGGAGTTGCACACACCACTAAAAATCCTAGCGATAGTAAGTCTCTAAGTTTAACCTTGTGTGTGCTATAATAAGATCTCCACCCACGTACGCTAAGGTACACAGAAGTCTTATCTTAGTACAGTTGAGGGCCAAATCCATGAGACAACGGTCTTGTTAAGGATTTAA
This sequence comes from Alisma plantago-aquatica, assembly GCA_963693085.1. Lineage (NCBI taxonomy): Eukaryota > Viridiplantae > Streptophyta > Magnoliopsida > Alismatales > Alismataceae > Alisma > Alisma plantago-aquatica. The sequence continues at coordinate 60,176,314 of OY856411.1, forward strand.
CAAGATGGAAAATGTTATAATTCTATTTATCTACTTAAGAGTTGATATCTTGATCAAAGAGTTGATTGATTGATTAACCTAAAGTACAAGGTAATGTAAATGGCAGGAAAGTAAATTCAAGGTTGAAGACTATATTTTGAAACCACTAGGATTTGATCAAGTTTCACCATCGCTATGCTTGCAAAGAAAAGAGTCTAAACAGTTAGTATCTTTGTAGACTTTGCTTCCTTTCGGATGACTAACTATGAGAAATGTGGAAGTGTTGCAATGCCAGCCATCCCCAAATGAATGGTTACTTACTTTGCATCACTCCCCTCGCAAAGTGTGTTCCTCGACCTGTTAAGGTTGTACTTTCATACGTCAACTGATTCCATTTCATAGTATGATAGTACAACGATGGAGGTGAGTTTACTGCACTCCTTGAGAAACACTCCTAGATACCGAAGCAAATGCATGGTGACTACATACATCTGGAACCAACAAGCAGTCAATATTCAAATCTAGAAGTACAAACATAGACAATTCACACTAGTAGATAATAGATAACACAAGTTGGTGATCAAGCAACTAGCATTCATTAAACGATTGATGTTAAACTAAAAACATAGTATTTCTCTATTGCAAACTCATGAATTACAATGCATGGAATGAAAACATGGGTAGCGGGGCAACTCCCTGCACCCTAGTGTATGGAACTACTCGCTCATGGTAAGGGCAAAGAAGGAGGAGGGAAGAGAGAAGGAAAACATCATCTCCACGTAGGAGGGAGGAAGGTTGACCCATCGGAGTAGAGAGAAACTATCTTCACACCACGTGGTTGCCTTGGTGATGGATCATTGACTTCCCACCTTCTATGTCAATGAGAGAGAAAGCAGCTTGAGGATGGAGTGTGGATCTCAGACCGGAAGCCATGGGGTGATGGATGAAGGTTGAAATAGCTCTGGAACAGTTGGGGCAGCCTTTGGGTGTCTAAAAGATATCTCCCTAATGAGGACCCCTTGGGTCCTATTTATAGGATCCAAAGGGGTCTTAAATGGTCTTGAGTTATTTGGATCCAAACGATTTGGAGACCATTTGGACTCTCTTGGTTTGGAGACCATTTGACCTTCATATGGTCTTGGGACCATTTGGGTTCCATACGGTCTTAGGACCGTTTGGGTTCATACGGTCTTGGGACCATTTGGCTTCCATTCAGTGTTGGAACTGGTTGGCCTTCATACGGTCTTGGGACCATTTGTCCTTCATACAGTCTTGGGACCATTTAGCCTTCATACGGTCTTGGGACCATTTGGGATTTTTAAATTTTTTTGGGTTTTTCTATAAGAAGAAAAGAAGAAATGTCATTCTATTGGTATATTCACAATAAAGTGGACAGTTAAGTATTCTATATAATATATCTAAGAAAGAGTATGGAAAACTAAGAAAAACTAGTAAGATAACATCACAAAATGGGAGGTTATCACCCCCCCTAACTTAGAGTCTATCTTGTCCTCAAGCTAGATAGAGCAAAGGCATGTAGTGGAGAGGTGATTTTATTTAATGAGGATTTCCATACTCTTGATTCAGTTCTAAACCAGAGATCTCCTAGGGTCTTATCGGGGCTTCTGTACACACCAACTCTTTTAGGAATCGGGAGTTGCGTGGAGCTCAGGTTTCTTCCGTATTGCGTAACTTGCATTGAGACCACCTTTTCCTTGACCATATTCTATGCATGTCTTCGACTCTAAGTAGTTTTTTACTTCTTTGAAAATCCTACCGGAAGCTAAGATGGGTACGGGGGTTGGCTGAAGGATTGTTGTGTAACTCCCCCTTCGAAGGGGGGAGGGTTTATCTAAACTTTTAGGATCTCACTACCGGGCGCAACACATCTGCCTTTGTGAGGGTTGCTGGATGTACTGGCTGGGCGAGACCTTTATCATCTTTCATATATTTTGGAGATCTTAGGGTCTCACTATCGGGCGTGACACATCTACCTTTATGAGGGAGCTGAATGTACTGGTCGGGTAAGACCTTTATTGGCTCTTCATATAGGTCATTATGCATGGCACAACTCTCATGTTTTTATTCGACTCTCTGGCTTTTATTCATATGCTCACCGGCTAAGAAATTGGGTATTTTAGGGATTTTATTTGGGCTGCCAAGCCTCTTTTTGAAAAGAAGAAAATTGTTCCTTAGAGTTTCCTGACATGCACTTGTTTTGATTTTTGTACTTGGTGGTCCACTTGTGAGGTTCTTTGATTTGGATTTTGCCTGGTTCCCTCTCTTCCTTGAGAGTGTTTGACTTGTTTCGACCACGGTGTTAACTTGTGGAGAGTCTGACGTAGAATTGAAGCAAAAGTATGAAAATCAAGTATGAAAGTGATTTATTAATTCGCCATTACATGACTAAATGCTACTTATGTAATTGCTTCTGAGGACTACTCTATCTCTAATTTATCTAGGGGTGTCCCTTTTCCAAAATGAATGTTTTCTTATGTACAACAGTTATTCTATCAAAGAAATTATTAGAATAACTAATTGTCAGAAAAAGAAAATTTTGTACAAAAGAATTAAAAACAGTAGAAGAATCTATAAATGTTAAATTTGTTGAAACCAACCCCTCTATTTCCAAAGATATTGTGAATGATGATGTTGTATATGAGATGATTCCTAGACGAAAAGAACTTAACATCAATGACAAAGGAAAAAAAGTGGTAGTAAATGAAGAATCAAAAGAAGAATTAAAGAAGGATCCAACTCCCCATTTTACTAAACATCATCCTAAAGAGATCATCATAGGAAATCCTTTTGGAAGGGTGAATATGTGGGCTTTATTCAATAAAGAACAAGCTGAAAATGTTTCCATCAAACAATTCGGGACAAAAAACATCTAAGAATCTCTTACAGATGATGAATGGATCATGGATATGAAATATGAGCTAGAGAAGTTAGAGAAGAATAAAGTGTGGACCTTAGTCCCAAGACCAAATGATAGAAAGATAAGTGGCACCAACTGGGTCTATCGCAACAAGCTAGATTAAAGTGGCAAAGTGGCAAGAAACAAAGAGAGGTTAGTATCTCAAGGGTATAACCAAGCAGAAGGTATTGATTTTGATGAAACTTATGTTCCTTATTAGATTTGAATCTATTAGAATGCTAATTGCCTATGCTAGTTATAAAAATTTCTTTCTCTACCAAATGGATGTTAAAAGTGCATTTTTGAATGGTAGAGTAGAGGAGGAAGTGTATGTGCCTCAACCTCTTGGCTTTGAACATGACAAGCTACCTAACCATGCTTGTTTGTTACAAAAAGCTCTTTATGGTCTCAGAAAATCCCATAGAGCTTGGTTTGAGAACTTGAAAAACTTTTTGTTAGACAATGTTTATGTCACGGGAAAAGTTGATTCTACATTATTTCTTAAACAAAATTCTAGCAATTTTTTAATTATCTCAATATATGTTGATGATATAATTTCTGGCGAAACCAATCTTGATCTTTGCAAGGAGTTTAGTTCCCTTGTGTAGAGTGAATTTGAGATAAATATGATGGGGAAGCTCACATTCTCCCTTATCTTTCAAATCAAGCAAATAAAGTAAGGAAACTTCATCTACCAAGACACGTACATAAGTGAACTCTTGAAGTGCTTTGGTATGGAGAACATGAAGCCAATAGATACTCCCATGTCCAACATTGCCAACTTGATAGAGATGAAGAAGGTGAGAAGGTAGATGTGAATCTCTACAGAGGTATGATTAGTATCTTGTTGCACTTAATTGGCTCTAGACCTTATATCATGCTTAGTGTTGGCTTGTGTGTTAGATTTCAATCAAGCCCTAGGAAATCCCATCTTATATTGTCAAGATGATTCTAAGGTACCTAGACAAAACCCACAACTTTGGGCTATGGTATCCCAAGTCAAGGGACTTTACTCTTATAGCTTATAAATATGTAGATTTTGCTAGTGCTGGATTGATATAAAGTATACAAGCGGTCCTTGCTTCCTCTTAGGACCATGCTTGGTTTCTTGGTTCTCTAAGAAACAAAGCACGATAGTTCTTTCAACTACTAAGTCTAAGTACATTGAAGCTGGGAGTTGTTGTACCCAAGTCCTATAGATGAAACAAATGCTACTAGACTTTAACGTTTTTTTGGAAATAGGTAAATATATTGCCAAAAAAAGGGATGTACAACAAAGCTATACTATACATCATGTCAGCCTAACAAACTTATACAAGGGAATATCTAGAAAACCCCCAATGAATTTTTGCTATTGGATTGAGACCTTTTTCAAGGCCTTTCATGGATTTCATAACCCCACCAAGGTCTCTAGTAACTAACATGAAGATCTCATTGTTTCCTTATCTACTGTGAACCTTCTTGTTCCTCTCCATTTATACATTAAAGAAAACATTTGTAACATAGGCCCTTGTACGCCAACTCACATTTTACCTATGCATCTTCCTACCATGGACATTTGAATCCCTATCCACCCTTCAATCTTCATTATGACTTTATCAAGATGCAATCGATAGTATTTTGCATAACCTTTGCCTCCGGTAATCGGGGATACCAAGTACCTAGTGGGGAGAAGGCCTCTCTTCAGTCTCATGGCTCTGTTAAGTCTACCTCTTCGAGCATCACATGATTTTGAGAGATACACCCACGATTTGATATAACTAATGTAAAGGCATGTCATCTTTCGAAATCATTCCAAGAAACTTTTGAATTCACTTAATCTTTTGGCATGGCTAATGGATATACCATCACATCGTCGATGAAAATGAGACGCATTTTAACTGGAGTTCCTTTAATAGAGAAAGGTTTGATGATGCCAATCTGCTCGACTTTCCTAATCATAGTGGTGAGCCCTTCCATCACTATGGTGAAGAGGAGTGGGGATAGTGGATCCCCTTATAAAATGTTGTTGCTAGCCCTCAAGAGCCCCATTGGATCACCATTAAGAAACATAGAGAAAGAAGAAGTAGAAATGCACTACCTCATAAGGTTTATCCACCTATAAAAAAGACCAATAGCTTCCATGGGTTCCCACATTGAATCCCATCTTACATGGTTGTAAGCTTTAGTCAGATCAATTTGAATGCAATCTTTGGCATTGGTGTTCTTAATTCTAAAACCTATCAGGAACTCAACTGCTAGAAGGGCACAATCAGCCAATTTTCTTCCTTTGATTAATGGACATTGTTCTTCAGAGATGATGTGCGGTAAGGAACCTTTCAGTCTATTGGAAAGGAGCTTGGAATAGATTTTATAGAGCACAGAGCAGCAAGTAGTTAGCCTATAATTAGCAATGGCCCCAACATCCTTCTATTTAGGGATCAACTTAATAATCATATGATTGACCGCCAATACCATATTGCCTCCATTCATGAACCATTTCACTGCTCTGACTATGTCATTTTTTATTTCATTCCACATCAACCAATACAATTTGCTATTGAACCCATCGGGGCTTGGAGCCTTAGACAATTGTATGGAGAAAATAACTCTTCTAACCTCATCCTCATCCGATTCTTTACACAAATTTTCATTCATCTCAATTGTCATCTGATGAGCCAGGTAGATATTATCATCAATGAGTCACATGCCTTCATTTAGGTTATACAGTTTCTCAATATAGCTGACATTATGTGCAACAATATCCTCTCTACTCTCAACCACCTCCCCTTCCTCATTAATGAGTTGGTGGATCGTTTCCTTCATTTCTTTCTTCTTCAATGTATCATGGTAGATTTTCATATTAAGGTCCCCATTTTTCAACCATTCAAGTCTACCTCTCTTTCAGATAAAAACCTCCTCAACCTTTAGAAGTTTTCTAAGTTTCTTCTGTGTATTAAGCAACTCTTCTACAACTTCATTATCTTTTGGCCTCTCCTTTTCCCTGGTAACAGCTTCGTTGTATAGACATCTAGCTTTTAGGATCATGTTCTTCAAGTTTATCTTTTCTTTGGTCCACCTTTATCGCCTTTTTTGTATTTTGAAGCTTCTTAAGAACCACATATTAGGGATTCCTTATAACTTTGATATCCTAGGATTCCTGATCTATTAGCTTGAAACAATCCCAATGGCACCACTAGTTGCAGAATCTGAATGGTTTGACCACATTTGATTATGATCCTAGCTCTATTTTCATCCATCTATGATCACTGAGCAGATTCGAGCCTTGTTGAATCATTGTGTTTGGGCACACATTGATCCAACTTTCATTTACTAAGCCTCTATCTAGGATACTTTATATCCTCTTCCCCTTTTTCTGTTTGTTTGACCAAGTAGTTAGACATCCTAAGGTATTGAGCTACATAAGGCCAGTAACATCCATAGTGTTGTTAAAAGAAGCCATAACACAGTTAGGGATAGACAGGACCCCATGTTTTTCTCTTGCATGTATGATGTTGCTAAAATCTCCCAAGGTTAACCATGACACTTTGTTCTGAGAAGTATCAACAATGGTCTTCCACATACTCTCTCTATCTCTTTTAGGGTTTTTGCCATATGTTTCTAAAATGATGATCATCATTCCGCCTCTATTATAGAAGTGTTGGTATGTATACCCTGAGAGCAAATCATGGGATGATTGGTGGGATACATTAAGATTGATTTGATAAACATCAAAGGCGAGCTTCCAATTCTTTCTGGTTCAGTCATATGAGATAGTGATAGAACAGATTGAATGTCTAGAGAATGACAGTACTCAATGACGTATGCTTTCAAGTTAAGGACCTGAACGATGAGATCATACAGATGCTAAGAGTTTGTACATTCTTGTTATGTCCCTAGTCGGATGTCATTGTGGAAGGTAGATAGACAACAATGACACACAAGACTAGATTGTGGTGTTGGTTGATGACAGAATCTCATTAGTCATGATATAGAGATATCAAACCAAACACATAGGTACTTGTTAGAGAACAAGTGTACCGGACAGACCCACCGTGAGTTTGACACATGGAACCATGAGATGGTAGTCACCGTCAGTACTCACAGTGATGGTGGTGAGTGTGATTCTTAGACCTGAAATCACTACACTCAACACATGTCGTTGGGCACACTTTGACATCATCAAACGTAGTCCTGAAACATGGGTTGTTATAAAGGTGATGATTGGGTGGCTTTGACACATGGGGCTTTTGAGGGGTGAGTGATAGATATGGGATTTGTCCCTCCTGAGGGAGTATGATATCCAAGGCCACCTGATGAGTAGGATTGAGAAAGGCGTGCACGCATGTGTGAATCAGTATATGATACTAATGTCATACATATCTCTTCCAGTCTACTCTGAGATCAAGGAAGTGAATGAACGTTGACAGGATGACTGTTCCATGCCTCGAGTTCATTCAGGATATCAGTGACAAAGGAATTATACATTCGCTGTAACACCATTCACGGATTGTAGGATGAAAGTTGTTCTCCAACTTTCTACTTTCACTTGGGTAGCACTGATGTGTGACTAGGCACCACTCTTTGCTTGTGAAGTCATAAGTGTTATGGATTTTCACTGCCAACGTGAAATGGACCTGTAGGGTCACACACATAGGATTTAACCTGGAAGAGGAGTTTCATCCACAAAGCAATGTTTAGATTGATTACTAAAGGAGTTTAGTAGTTCAATTAAACACTCAATCAGTCGATAGCTCAATATCGTATGGTTCAAGGTGTTGGACGCATTGATTGGAGTATCGGATTGATTGAAATCGCAATTGACTGATTTTGCCCAACCTGTGCTCCCAACCGATCGGTTCATGTGATGAACCGGTCGGCTGAGGTTGTTGAACCGGTCGGCTGGAGTGTCCAGGCCGATCGACTCATGCCCAGGTTGAAATGACCGGTTCAAGGGTTGAACCGATCGGCTCAACTGGTGCAACCGACTAGTTGGGAAAAGTCATGTCGGCAAGAATTTTCCTTTGGTTTCAAATTGCCCAATTCGATTGGGAATAATATTGGTATTTGATACCAATTGGGAAAGAAACAAGGAAAGTCTTTTTGAGCCGGATTAGGACCATGAACCGATCGGTTCAGGGCACCAACCGATCGGTTGGAGTGCCCCAAACGATCGGCTCAGGTCCAACCGATCGGCTCAATGGCCAAACCGATCGGTTCAGTTGTGAACCGATCATTTCAAGTTGCGAACCGGTTGCTTTTTGTGGAAAATTCTCGAACCCTTCTACTCCTGCTTTAGTCCCGCATTGTCCGGGATGGAGAACCCTGTCCCATGACTCTCCTATATATTTAGGGGTATTGGGGGCTTCTCAAAGTACAGCTCAGTGCAACCAGTTGCTCTACAAGTTGTCATTCTCTCTGGTTTTGGTAACCGTGAGAGAGCCCGAGCAAGTGCTTCCCGCAAAAGGGAGGTGCAGCAAGGGAAGGACAACTGTAGTTGCAACAGGAGGCAGGAGAGCGTGTTGGCAAGTAGTACGTCAACAGGAGGGTGTGACTCCTTCCACTTCCTTGTGGGACAAGGAGAGTGGAGTTCCAGGTGGTCCGTGTGGACTACTACAGAGGAGGGAGGACACTGCCGCTTAGGAGGACAACTGTCATCCGACAGTCCGGTTCGAGTAGGAGTTGTCAGTCCCGGTGCGACCAGGAGCTGCACAAACACCGTCGAAGTCCGGAGTTGAAGACCGCGCATTGTGCGAGGTATTGTCACCGAGCAAGCCTCGGGACAAGGTATGATTCCACAAACCATCCTTTCCTATTATATAGACGTTGACGCGTTTCCTCGGTATGGGTTGGGGGAGAAAATTTTTGTTTCCGCTGCCTTCTCTGTCTCCCTAAAAACCCAACAGTGGTATCAGAGCCACGTCAACTGCTCTATATTTTAGGAATATCGATATGATCGATTTTGGTTTGTCACCTTTATTTATTTCATGCGATGCGAATAATATCGGCTTTATGCATGTCCAATCCTAAATCCACAAATCCCTAATTACATATATGATATGTATTATTAATGCACTCGATACGCGTCGCCCTTAAACGAGTTTTGTGGTGGATGTGTGTAGCGTGATTATGGCCTATAAACCCCTATCTGTGTGTGGTTGTTTGTGGTTTCTTGCATATCGGTCTGCGCACCGATCTTCCCTCTCTTAATCCTGATGTAACTCGAAATAATTCAAGATTCTTCCTACCTTTGCTCCCCCCGAATGTAAATCGGGGTTTCTCTTTTAAAGCAATGTAATAAATAGAATAGGATTTTATTTCCTGTTATGTCAAAGACCGGCGTACATCAAGACGACAGCTGAAATGATCAGTTCAAGGCGTGAACCGATCGGTTGACCTTCTAGACGGTCGGTTCAAGTCGTGAACTGATCGGTTGATGACCGGTTCGAGGAGCGAGACGAGCGGGTGGCAGACATGACGAGATGCACGACGACCAGGCAAACCGATCGGTTGGAGGAGCCAACCGATCGGCTGGTGGCACCCAGACGACTGGCTGAAGAGTACAAATCGTTCATATGATGAGTTGATCTACTCGGATGGCAAGGCACATAGTTCATCTTGTACAGGTTGCATGTGATGTAGACATAGATGACCGTGATTCCTCTTTGCTCAAGGAATCACATTAGGATGGCCATAATCATCGCTTTTTATCGTTTGTGCATGTTTTCTGTGGGATATAGCATGTATATGATACGTACTATGTATTGTGGTGATTGGATATGTATATGTATATAAAACCAAATCCCTCATTAAAATATTAAGTTTTAGATGCCTTCCAAATGCGACACACGTGAAAAGCTTGATTGACCAAGTGTGGGCACGCCTTAGCGTGGTCCACCGTCTATCTCGTGGAAGCGTGAAGGATGAATGTGTGGGTCTGCCCTAGCAGGGTGCATATTTATCGTGTTTGCTTTGGGTCGGACTTAACAAGGTGATCTAGATGGGATCTAGTACCTTGAGGCATGGAGATGATCATTGCAAGGAGTTGTATATGACATCTTATCAAGAGTTGCATATGATGCAATTGGCAAAAGTTGCCTACCTGAGAGATCTATGTTGTGGGTGACAGCCCTAGCTGGTCCATGACTTAAAGGATTTCAGGATCTTGCCCACTAGAAGATTGTACGCTGCAATCTTCCGAATTTATGGAGAGGGCTATCAATTTGAAGTAAAATAGTGGGAGCGATAATTAATTAAAGGCCTAATTATATCGTCAAACTTTCAAATCAATCAAATAAGTCAAAAATGAGTTTTTGGACTAAAATTGCATATTTTCCTTTTTGTAGTTCAAATGGCAACAAACAACAACAACTTTTTTTGCGATCGGTCCTTGACAAGGACAAGCTAAATGGGACGAACTTCCACGACTGGTATCAGACATTGAGAATTGTTCTCACTCAAGAGCGCAAGCTCTATGTCCTCGATACTCCAATTCCAGAGGAACCCGCTCCTAATGCACCAAAGGCAGAAAGGGATGCTTACAAGAAGCATTCTGATGATGCCATTGATGCAAATTTCTTGATGCTATGTTCAATGAACCATGAGTTGCAGAGGCAACATGAGAACATGGGTGTCATAGAGATGATTCTGCATCTCAGGATCATGTATGAAGATCAGACACGGCAAGAGAGGTACAATGTTTCTAGGGCGCTGTTCAAGTGCGTCATGACAGAAGGAGATCCAGTTGGTCCTCACACACTCAAGATGATTGGGTATGTGGAGAACCTGCAGAGACTGGGATTTCCACTGAGCCAAGAGTTTGCTACTGACGTGATACTGCAATCATTGCCAGAATCTTATAGTCAGTTTGTGATGAACTACAACATGAACAACTTTGATAGGCCACTGTCAGAGTTGTTGGGCATGTTGAGGACAGCCGAGTTACAGATGAAGAAGGACAAGCCTAAGTCCGTGATGGTGATCACGAGCAAGAAAGGCAAGTCCAAGCGCAAGGGCAAGGGCAAAACTAAGAAAGGTTCTGAAGCTAGCCAGGAGTCCAAGCCATCTTCAGCTCTCAAGGCCAAGGGAGGCGTGACAAAGAAAGGAAATTTCCAGCATTGTCAAAAGCCAGGACATTGGAAAAGGAATTGTCCTCTCTACCTGGAAGAATAAAAGAAGAAGGAGGCGACTGAAGCCTCTACTTGAAGGTGTCATGTAAATAAACTTGTAACACTTTTTGAGATATATGATATCAAGATGTAAAGTGTAAAGCATTCTTACTTGGGGCAAGTGTTGCCTTTATAGATAGGAATACTTTAGTTTATTTTCAGCCAATAAGGCATGTAATACAATTATGAACTGCTATTTCATACTTGCCAATAGATAGAAACACTTTATTTTTGCATATTGTGTGACAATGATGGCAATTAATAAAGAGATGTTTCAATTTATAAAGATGTGATCTTTGTGGCAATGCCTTATTTATCTTATGATATTTGATATGCATAAGATAAGACGATACCTAAAAGTTATAGATAACTCAAACAATTTAATTAGCATTAATCATGAGAAATTCATTTCTAGTTTCCATGTGATGGATAAATCTAGTCTCTTTTGGTTATAGAACCAGTAAGAGACATGAATATCTTGGACATGATTAATCAATCTTCACTAATGTAGTGGGAGAATGATTATCCTATTAGGTATAATACATGTGATGTATTTACATACCTATTGGAATAAATGCTAATACTTCAAATGGTGTTTAGAGAAATACCAATATGAATGTCTTGAAGTGTTCAAGATTATCATAAATGAATTACAAATTTGGTAAAGTATTAATTCTTGATGAGATCAATAAAATAAAATACTTGGACCAAATGTTTGAGATCCTTATGAGTGATTATGATAGTGTATCATAGTGAACTCATGATTAAGTCATGGTGATGTCTAAATCAAGAAGGAATCATACTCTAAGGAGTTAGAGAATGATTATCAAATAACTGAATTCTTCTTAATAAAAGAATACCCCACACTAATAAAAGAAATTAAGAATCACAAGGGTTGTGAGTTCTTATATCTTTAACAAATACACCTCAATTATCTATGTGATGAGTTGTTAATGTGATGAGTCAACTATCAAGATGAATATGAGGAACCGAATCTTGAGTTATGGTTTAAAACCATTACATCCTAAATGACTTCCATGTGAACCATAAGGTATGACCTTGATGGTAGCACTCATTGGATCATATCCATAAGTGCATATGAGTCTTAAGTGTTAAGACACATGGATAACATTTTGAGAAGGATGATGCTTGTTGCAACGTAATGACTAAGACATTTGGCATATGGATACTAAAACTGCATTCCTATGAGGAATAAAACCAGGATGTGTACGTGACACAACCTATAAGGTTTATAAATCCACTAATGCAAATGAAGTCTATAAGTTACAATGGACTAATCAATGTGATTGATTGAGTTCAAGCAACTCAAAATTGAATCTTTATTTTGATGATATAGTCAAAGGGTTTGACTGATATGTCAAAGATAAAGAAGGGATCTGTGATTTAGTGGGAGCGTATTCACATTCCACATATTGATGTGAAATGGAATTGTTCTAGAATGGAAATCCAAAAGTGGAAATTATCTTTAAGGAAGATAGAGATGTTTCCTATGTGATACGAATAGAGATCTATAGAGATAGTTCTCGGAAAATCTCTTGACCTGGAAAGAGAAAGCATACATTGGCAATCTGTACTGAAGTGTTCAGTATGCACAGATTCAGTGGGAGAAAATTTGTCCATGTTACATGGAGTTAGTATCCCAAGGCCAAGTGTCCAATTCTTATGAAGAATGGGAACACTAAGAATAGATATGGATCTATCATGTATGTAATCATCCCATTATCTTGCATGTATGACATGGCAAGAATAAAATGCATTCATCATCTTGTATGTAGGACATGGCAATATGATGTGCTCATCCTGATAACTCGTATGTAGGACATGACGAGTGGATGTCTGTCTACTTCCAGTAAGGGTTACTGAAATACCATGAGAACTTGATAAGTGCTTGTGAAGTACTAGTTCTATGGAGATAAGGAAGAGTTCGATGTAAAGAGTTACATTGATGTGAACTTCCGAAAGGACAGAAAATTAATCGCAATATATATACATAAGATGTATAAAAGTGAAAGTTTGTTGATAATTGGAAATGTTCCAATAAAGCCATTTAAAAGGGAAATGTCGAGTATCTAGGTGTTAGTGAACAGCAGTGGATACTATATGGATCTGAAAGTTCATGAGATGAACTTATATTCCACTCATTGATGACAAGTCTGGAATCCTTGATCATGCAATGTGGCTAAAGGTTAGCAAAGGAATACTAGATCGCATATTACGGCAACTCCATCTCATACGTGCGACGTACAACTAAGAGATGTGAGGCATGCAATTTGTTCAGACTTTGGCAAGGTGTTGCCATTACTCACTATGATGGCACTAGAGCACAGTAACATGTAGGACATGTTTGAAGAACACTATGAATATGATTCATGGGTGATTGGCTCGCAGTGCAAGTGGGAGTCTGTTGGTATGTATGCCCTGAGAGCAAATCATGGGATGATTGGTGGGATACATTAAGATTGATTTGATAAACATCAAAGGCGAGCTTCCAATTCTTTCTGGTTCAGTCATATGAGATAGTGATAGAATATATTGAATGTCTAGAGAATGACGGTACTCAATGACGTATGCTTTCAGGTTAAGGACCTGAACGATGAGATCATACGGATGCTAAGAGTTTGTACATTCTTGTTATGTCCCTAGTCGGATGTCATTGTGGAAGGTAGATAGACAACAATGACACACAAGACTAGATTGTGGTGTTGGTTGATGACAGAATCTCATTAGTCATGATATAGAGATATCAAACCAAACACATAGGTACTTGTTAGAGAACAAGTGTACCGGACAGACCCACCGTGAGTTTGACACATGGAACCATGAGATGGTAGTCACAGTCAGTACTCACAATGATGGTGGTGAGTGTGATTCTTAGACCTGAAATCACTGCACTCAACACATGTCGTTGGGCACACTTTGACATCATCAAACGCAGTCCTGAAACATGGGTTGTTATAAAGGTGATGATTGGGTGGCTTTGACACATGGGGCTTTTGAGGGGTGAGTGATAGATATGGGATTTGTCCCTCCTGAGGGAGTATGATATCCATGGCCACTTGATGAGTAGGATTGAGAAAGGCGTGCACGCATGTGTGAATCAGTATATGATATTGATGTCATACATATCTCTTCCAGTCTACTCTGAGATCAAGGAAGTGAATGAACGTTGACAGGATGACTGTTCCATGCCTCGAGTTCATTCAGGATATCAGTGACAAAGGAATTATACATTCGCTGTAACACCATTCACGGATTGTAGGATGAAAGTTGTTCTCCAACTTTCTACTTTCACTTGGGTAGCACTGATGTGTGACTAGGCACCACTCTTTGCTTGTGAAGTCATTAGTGTTATGGACTTTCACTGCCAATGTGAAATGGACCTGCAGGGTCACACACATAGGATTTAACCTGGAAGAGGAGTTTCATCCACAAAGCAATGTTTAGATTGATTACTAAAGGAGTTTAGTAGTTCAATTAAACACTCAATCAGTCGATAGCTCAATATCGTATGGTTCAAGGTGTTGGACGCATTGATTGGAGTATCAGATTGATTGAAATCGCAATTGATTGATTTTGCCCAACCTGTGCTCCCAACCGATCGGTTCATGTGATGAACCGGTCGGCTGAGGTTGCTGAACCGGTCGGCTGGAGTGTCCAGGCCTATCGGCTCATGCCCAGGTTGAATCGATCGATTCAAGGGTTGAACCGATCGGCTCAACTGGTGCAACCGACCAGTTGGGAAAAGTCATGTCGGCAAGAATTTTCCTTTGGTTTCAAATTGCCCAATTCGATTGGGAATAATATTGGTATTCGATACCAATTGGGAAAGAAACAAGGAAAGTCTTTTTGAGCCAGATTAGGACCATGAACCGATCGGTTCAGGGCACCAACCGATCGGTTGGAGTGCCCCAAACGATCGGCTCAGGTCCAACCGATCGGCTCAATGGCCAAACCGATTGGTTCAGTTGTGAACCGATCATTTCAAGTTGCGAACCGGTTGCTTTTTGTGAAAAATTCTCAAACCCTTCTACTCCTGCTTTAGTCCTGCATTGCCCGGGATGGAGAACCCTGTCCCATGACTCTCCTATATATAGGGGTATTGGGGGCTTCTCAAAGTACAACTCAGTGCAACCAGTTGCTCTGCAAGTTGTCGTTCTCTCTGGTTTTGGTAACCGTGAGAGAGCCCGAGCAAGTGCTTCCCGCAAAAGGGAGGTGCAACAAGGGAAGGACAACTGTAGTTGCAACAGGAGGCAGGAGAGCGTGTTGGCGACTAGTACGTCAACAGGAGGGTGCGACTCCTTCCACTTCCTTGTGGGACAAGGAGAGTGGAGTTCCAGGTGGTCCGTGTGGACTACTACAGAGGCGGGAGGACACTGCCGCTTAGGAGGACAACTGTCATCTGACACTCCGGTTCGAGTAGGAGTTGTCAGTCCCAGTGCGACCAGGAGCTGCACAGACACCGTCGAAGTTCGGAGTTGAAGACCGCGCATTGCGCGAGGTATTGTTGCCGAGCAAGCCTCGGGACAAGGTATGATTCCACAAACCATCCTTTCCTATTATATAGACGTTGACGCGTTTCCTCGGTATGGGTTGGGGAAGAAAATTTTTGTTTCCGCTGCCTTCTCTGTCTCCCTAAAAACCCAACAAGAAGCACATAGTATATTTATAATTGGTGATGTTAATGGGATCAACATCCTAAACATCATGGTTCCAACCCACCGTGATGCAAGCACCATCTCTAAGATCAATATTAGAAATGGACTCCCACCTAGTAGGAAAAAGCGTCTTCACCTGGTCAGCAATGACTCTCCTAATGTGTGTTTCAAAACAAAACACAATGGTGACCTTCTCTTCTTCTATGATTGCTCATAGACTCCTCTACGGATGGGAGAGGGAAGGCTGGTGGTCGATTTGGGATGGATTGGGGATCAAAAGGAGGTGGATTCGGGGGTTAGGGGTGACCAACGGGGGAGCCCAAGGTCGTTTTCCGCCGCCACAGATGTTTTTTGGAGGTGGAAGACGAAGGAATGAGGGGGAGGGTCGTTTTTGGACACTTAAAAGTATATTTTTTTTCTGAACCGGGTCCGGCCACGGTCGTGGCGGAGGGCCACGGACGTGGCTAGGGTTGGGTAGCACGGTCATGGCGGGTGCCACGGTCGTGTTGTCGATGAAGAACTCCCCGGTCTGACCTCACCACGGTCGTGGTGTCCCACCATGGTCGTGGCTCTGTCCTCACGCCACGGTCGTGGTCGACTTGCCACGGTCGTGGCTGATCTTCGAAACAACCTATAACTTCGACCAAATGTAGCAATAACTCCCACGGTCGTGGCAGTTGCCTACGGTCGTGGCCAGCCTTCTTTAACACGGTCGTGGTGGGGACCACGATCGTTGGCACTCTCCATCGCCACGGTCGTGGCAGCTTGCCACGGTCGTGGCAGCTCGCCACGGTCGTGGCCGATCTTCAATACAACCTGTAACTTTGGCCAATTTGGTGCTTTAATTCCCACGGCCGTGGCATAGAGCCACGGTCGTGTTTGGCCACCTGTGCCACGGTCGTGGTCTAGCCCCACAGCCGTGGTGGATTTGTCTTTTCAATTTTCAAACTTCAAAACATGATCTTTTGGTTTTAATGACCACGATTAACTTCTAGATCCTCTCTCTCTGATGTCTATCACCTTCCATCATCAAAACTCAAACAAAAACTGTAAAGCACAAGTGTGCGTGTGTGTATTTGTGTAAAACAAAACTAACGTGTCAAAAGAAGGGTTGAGAGTCTCAAACGATGTGGGTTGCCTCCCACTAGCGCTAAATTTACCGCCTTCCGCCAGGCTTATTGATTGTTGTGCTCCTTCATTTCTTTGGAACTTTCAAGAGATCTTTATAGTAGATCCCTTTCTCATCCTCATCTAAGCATTCCTCTTCATCAAATTCTTCTTCTACCAGCATAACAACATCAAAGTCTTGGTTGGCCTTGTCCGGGCTGACTTCAACTACAGGTTTCAGCCTTTGCCCATTAACAGCGAATTCCTTAGCTCCTTCTTTTGCACAAATGATCACTGCCCCGGATGGGTACACCTTCTTGACAAGGTAAGGACCTTCCCATCTAGAACGAAGCTTTCCGGGGAAGAACTTCATCCTTGAATTGTACAGCCATACCCATTTGCCGGGCGCAAACTCTTTCTTCTTTATGATCTTGTCATGTAGAAACTTGGTTCTTTCCTTGTAGTTCTTTGACATTTCATAGGCTTCATGTCGCATCTCTTCTAGCTCATGCAATTGAAACTTTCTTCTCATTCCGGCACTCTCTTCATCAAAGTCCATCCTCTTCAAGACCCACAGTGCCTTGTGTTGCATCTCAACCGGCAAATGGCAACTCTTACCATAGACAAGCTTGAACGGTGTAGTGCCAATCGGGGCTTTATATGCAGTCCTATATGCCCATAACGCTTCATTGAGTCGAAGTGACCAATCCTTACGGTCCGGTCGCACTGCCTTCTCCAAAATGAGCTTTATCTCCCGATTTGCCAACTCAACTTGACCACTCGTTTGAGGGTGGTAAGGAGTAGCTACATGATGGTTCACCCCATGTCTCTTTAGCAGTCCTTCAAAAGTGCGGTGAATGAAATGACTCCCGCCATCACTAATCATAGCCCTTGGAACACCAAAATGGCTAAAGATGTTGGATCTCACGAAATCACACACCACTTTATGATCATTTGTCCTTGTTGCCACAGCCTCAATCCATTTTGATACATAGTCTACGGCGACCAAGATGTAGACATACCCGAAAGAAGGGGGGAAAGGACCCATAAAGTCAATCCCCCAAACATCAAACACTTCTACCACCAAGATAGGTGACAAAGGCATCATGTCCCTCTTGGAGATAGTGCCCACTTTTTGGCACTTGATGCAACTCTTACAAAAGTCATGAGCATCTTTGAACAATGTTGGCCAGTAGAATCCACATTGAAGAACTTTGGCGGCCGTGCGTTGCCCTCCAAAATGGCCTCCACACACTCCTGAATGGCACATAGATAAGACTTCTTGCTGCTCCATCTCCGGAATGCACCTCCTAATGAGTTGGTCCGGGTAATATTTAAAGAGGTGAGGGTCATCCCAAATGTAGTTCTTTACCATAGCAACCAATCTCTTGCTTTCCTCTCTTGTCCACATGCTCGGTATCCTCCCACTAGCTAGGAAATTCGCTATGTGCTTGTACCATGGCTTATGGACAGATGAGACTAAGAGGAGTGGTTCATGTGGCATTGTCTCTTTGATTGGACTTGTCACATCAAAAGGTCCATCAAGACGGGAGAGATGATCTACAGAACCATTTTCTATTCCTTTCTTATCCACAATTTCTATGTCAAATTCTTAGAGAAACAAAATCCATCGGATCAACCTTGGCTTTGAGTCTTTCTTGGACATGAGATACTTCAGCGCAGCATGGTCCATGTAGATTGTCACTTTGTTTTGCAAGAGATACGGTCGGAACATGTTAAGAGCGAAGATCACCGCAAGCAACTCCTTCTCGGTAGTCGTATAGTTTCTTTGAGCATCGTCTAACGTTTTACTTGCATAATAGATAGCATGAGGAATTCGGCCAATGCGTTGACCCAGCACATCCCCCACCGCCATATCGGATGCATCCGTCATGATCTCGAACAGAAAGGAGAAATCTGGGGGCTGCATGATAGGAGCAGAAATAAGCCTCTCTTTTAGATGATTGAAGGCTTCAACACATTTGTCATCAAACTGAAATTCAACATCTTTCTCAAGTAATTGACAGAGTGGTATTAAGATTTTGCTAAAGTCCTTGATAAAACGCCGGTAGAATCCTGCATGTCCCAAGAAAGATCGAACATGTCTTACGGTCGAAGGAAAGTTGAGTGTAGAAATAAGGCCCACCTTGGCCTTGTCAACTTCAATCCCATCTTTCGAAACTCGGTGTCCCAGAACTATACCCTCAAGTACCATGAAATGACTTTTTTCCCAAGATAGAACTAAGTGAACTTTCACACATCTTTCTAGAACTACATCTAGATGTAGCAAGCACTCATCAAAGGTCTTCCCGAAAACTGAAAAATCATCCATGAAGACCTCGAGTGACGAGTCAAGCATGTCAGCAAAGATCGAGGTTAAGCATCTCTGGAAAGTGGAAGGGGCATTGCACAATCCAAATGGCATTCTCCTGTAGGCAAATGTACCACTTGGACAAGTGAATGTCATCTTTTCCTGGTCCGCCAGATGCACAGCAATCTGAAAATATCCCGAGTACCCATCAAGAAAACAGTAGAAGCTCTGCCCAGCCAATCTCTCTAGAATCTGATCAAGAAACGGAAGTGGGTAGTGGTCCTTCTTTGTCTTTTCGTTGAGCTTCCGGTAATCCACGCACATTCTCCACTTGGATTGCTCTCTCACCGACAATCTTCTTCGGTGGCCCCTATCACTTTAGCTGTAGTAGAAGACTTAAAGATGTTCAATCGGATCTTCATGTGCATGAATGTAACATACATGGTCCCTGTCCTCACATGGATCACGACATCAACTGTGGCTAAGAAAGGTCTCCCCAAGATGATTGACACCTTTCTAGCTTCCTTTTCCATATCAAGAATGATAAAATCGGCTGGGAAGAAGGAAGACGTATCCTCATCAAGACGGACCAACACATCATCTACACCCCCTCTAGGCGTCTTCACAGAATGGTCGGCCAACTGTAGAGTGTAATGGGCCGGCCTCAACTCTCCCATTTGGAGCTCAGCAAATAGATCATAAGGCATCAAGTTTATGCTAGACCCCAAGTCAAGAAGATCCTGGTCTATGCGATGCGCCCCGATGTAGCATGAGATGATGGGGGCACCGAGGTCTTTTTTTTCGGGGGATAGTGTGTTGGAGAATGCACTTGCTCAGTGAGCTTGATCTTCTTAGGCGTTCTCCCTGTTGTCTTTCTTTTGAAGGTGCACAATTCTTTAAGGAACTTTGCATAGGACGAAATTTGCTTGACTGCGTCTATAAGAGGTATGTTGATTTTCACTTGCTTGAAGATCTCCAAAATATCATCCGCATGCTTCTTCTTTTTCTTTGTAGCAGAAGGCTCCTCAAGTGCATCAGGATATGGCAGAAGTTGGGACCCCAATCGGTCCAAATCAACAGTATCATCTACTGGTATCACTGGAATCACAGTATCACTGCTCGGTGTCACAGTATCAGCATTGCCTCTTATCACAATATCATCATTCTGCATCTCAGTATCAACCTGCTCTGCCTTAGTGTCATCTCTGCCAACAACAGCACCATGGGGGCTCTCCAAAGTCCTACCACTCCTCAAAGTAGTCACAGCCTTCACATGCTCATGGGTGGTAGAAGGGGGAGCTTGTGGAGGTGGTTGTGGCTGTTGGGGTGGTGGAGGCCTTTGGTGAGGGGAATTGGGATTTTGAAGGATGAATTGGGGTTGCGGTTGTTGTTGAGGTGGGGGTGATATTGTGGAGGTGGTTGTTGGTAAGTATGAGGTGGGGGTGGAGCATATTGATAATTGAGCGGCGCTTGAGGAGGCGGAGGAGCATATTGAAAAGTCCCATCATTGTTTGGATTCAGCATAGGTTGAGAGGGGAGTCTTCCTTCTTCTCTTCTAGCCAAAGAGAGAGAAATCTTATCTAACCTCTGCTCAAGTCGGCTTATAGACTGGCCATGTGCGTTGATGTCCTTTTTGACTTCATCTAGGCTTCTTAGCCTTCCAAGAACCTCGTCCCCAAACTTAGAGCTGTAGCATGGCTTGTGTTGCCCCTGTCCTTGTCCATCCTCATTTGGTTGTTTCCACAAGAAATTTGGATGGTTCCTCCACTCGGGAGTGTAGGATTGGGACATTGGACCCTGGTTGTTGTGGCCACTAAAAGAATGTAAAGCGTTAACTTCCTCATCTACAATGTCCACAGCCATTGCGGGTTGGCTAGAAGAGCCACCCACTTGATTCTTCATCATTTGCATCATATCTGCCATCATTTTCATTAGATCGGGGTTGGTGGTATTGCGTCCGGGAGCCACGGAGGATGGTGGGGGAGTGTAGTTCCGATCGCAATGCCCCCCTTAGTGGAAGCTCGGTGGCGAGAATTCTCGGCGAGATGTTCAAACAGTGTCCATGAGTCCTCGAGCGGCTTGGCCATGAACGTGCCCCCGCAAGAAGAATCTACATTGTTTTGGCTCTGCTCCTCAAGCCCGGTGTAGAAGGCTTGACCAGCTGCCAAAGCGGGACCTCATGGTGAGGGCAGTCACGAAGCAACTTCTGGAACCTCTCCCATGCCTCATGGAAAGGTTCGTTCTCTTTTTGGGCGAAGGATGTGATGAACCTTCTCATGTAGGATAACCTGGCTATCGGAAAGAACTTCTTCAGAAACTCATTCTTTACTTCATTCCATGTGACGAGCTCTGGCCTCGAGACGTACCACTCCTTGGCTTTCTCCTTGAGGGAGAAAGGAAAGAGCGTTCTGCGGATCGAGTCGTCGGTGGCAGCAGGCGTACGGAAGGTCGAACACGTTTCTAAGAACGCGTCTATATGGTGATAAGGATTTTCGTTCTCCATTCCGTAGTATGTGGGCAGAAGTCCCAAGAGTGCTGGCGGAATGGAGAACTGCTGAACGGGCATCTGATCCACCAATGTAGCTATGGGGGAATTGTAGTTCCCCGGCGTGAAATACTCATGAAGCGGGCGGTGCGGTGGTGGAGGTGGAACATCCGGTGGTGGGTTGTTCTCGGCCATCTCGGCCTCTCAGTGTAGGTTGTGGCGAGCTTGACGTCTTCTCCTCCCAATCTCGGGGTCGTAAACCACCAAGTCGGTGCAAGTCGAACGCGTACTACGCATGCGCAGCTGTCACCTGCGCACGTCACAAACAAACAACAAGGAGCCAAGTTAGCGAACCAATATGTAAGAGTAACACAAAGAATAAAGAATAGCAATGGTGAGGGCAAAAGGAAAGGCTAAGCTACACTATCTAACTAGGCCGAGCGCCTCATTCCCCGGCAATGGCGCCAGAAAGCTTGGTGCGCTCCCGCTAGAGGGTTACAACACCGGCCAACTAGGGTGGCCGAGTGCAATCCACGAGGTCGGGAGGCACGGGATGATGGATGGGATCCTTGCTTTAGAAATTTATATGGTCCCAAATCAAGTCTATCACTAAAACTAAAACAATGCGCCCGCAAGCGTACGGGGTACTGTTGTAGTATAGATCAAAGGCAAGATGCGGGGTCGAACCGCGAAGATAGAGGGGGCGCTAGAGTTAGAAAGCATGAGCTATGTTCCTTATGCGGAGCTTAGGGTTTTTAGGGTTTGAAGGTTTGTTTGATTGATTAAGCTAAACGAGCAAGTAGGAAAAGCAATGTGAAACTAAGTTATCAAAAGACTAAATTAGCAATCTGAGTTAACAAGCTATCTAAACAAGAGCAGGGACGAATTATACCAAACTAAGCAAGCAACTAACAATTTAGATCCTAAGTTAACCACTAAGCAAGATGAAAGATCTAAATTAACACTAGCTAACAAAACGAGGCAATTGACTAAGTTAGACTAAAGCAATTGAACTAAGCTAGCACTAACAAGCAAACTAGGCAATTAGGGTTTTAAGCAATTAGATGAAGGAGGTGGGCCGTTTGGGAATGTGACCTTGGCATTAGTTGGGGGATGTCACCATAATAAGCAATTAACATATCTCATTCTAGATTACCAAACCAAACAACAAGGTGGGTGCTATGAGAATGTACCCTAAGCTACTAATTGGAGAACTAGGGCTAGGTGTAATTCTCATAGGACGTCCCAAGTCTAGGTCTCTAGGATAAGTGGTATTAGTCAATTGAGGACCAAGGGTAAGGATGGGAGTAGAGATGAGGGTATTTGACCTCATGCCACTAGCCACCTCATCCTTTAGGAAATCCTAGGAAATTGCACTAATCACACTTATACTAGTCACTTAGAACTCACATTTGCATGTAGGAAGAAGGTGATTATGTAGGACGATAGGGGGCTAGCTAGGGATCCAAATTAAGGACCTAGGAGCCAATCCTATGATAGCCACATAGAAACCAAAACATCCTAGAGACAAATGTCTTCAAACACCACAAGGCAAGAAATTAATGTAATTAAACAACAACCACATGCACAAGTAATGGGAAATGAGATATAAGCAAAGGAAATCATCATAGAAATGAAATATGTTCATTACAAATTATATTCCCCCAATATGGTATCAAAGTCACATTTTTGCCCCAAACAGCCCACCCAAGGGGGCTTAGCTATACATGATCAAACTAGGAAAAGAAGGGGATAGAAGAAGGGAAAACGCCATGAAGCTTGATGTAGTGGCCTCCTTCTTCACCTCCAAGCAGCTGCAGATGACCTCCCTCCTCCAAAGTTGTAGGGGTGCATGAAAATTGTGGAATGGATGGATAGAAACCTAGAGAAACTAGGTTTCTATGGTGGAAATGAGTGGAAAGTGGGTGGAAATGGGGTTAGATGCAAGGGAGTAGGTGGATTGGAGTAATGGAGGCAAGGAAGCAGCTAGGGTCGGCTAGGGGTGCTTAACCTCGAGCCCTAGAAGCAACTAGTGCTTATATAGGAGCTAGGGTTAAGTGGGGGTAGAATAGGAATAACAGTGGAAAGTTATGTAGGGTATGTGATCACCACAGTCGTGGTGGGTGTGCCACGGCCGTGGTGAGGGTAGTGGGGGACGACCGTGGGGTGGTGAACACGGTCGTGGGGTGAAGGCAGTGGTGAAAAAGCAAAGTAGGGTGGTGGCCACGGCCGTGGCGGAGTGCCACGGTCGTGGTGGGTAGCATGTACCACGGCCGTGTTGGGTGACATGGCCATTTTAGAGGAGTCGGGCTGACCGTGGGGAGGGGCCACGGGCGTCTTGATCAGCATCAGCCACGGTCATGGCGACTTGGCCACGGTCGTGGCTTTCTGGGCAACTTCCCTATTGGAAACTGATTTTTCACAATTTAATTCCCATGACCGTGGCAGGGTGCCACGACCGTGTTCTCTTCTACTGACCACGACCGTTCTGATGGCCACGGCCGTGGTGTCTTCAAGGGCCACGGTCGTGGCAGGTGGCCACGGCCGTGGGATTCTGTGGATTTCCCTGTTGTAGCCTGTTGGAATTTGGTAATAAAGCCACAACCGTGGCATTGGGGCCACGGCCGTGGTGAGGCTTGACTTCTTGATTTTTCTTCTTACTTTGTCAATTTCGGATGTCTTTGCTCGGGGATGATTCTTGGCCACTGGAGGTAAGTTGAGGGAGAGTTTGGGGCCTTCTTTGGGTTCCTCCCTCTCTCTCATCCATCTAAGCATGGTCCAAGTACCTGAAAAACAGTGCAAAGAACATCCATAAGCGTATTTGCAATGATACTCATATTGGGGAGAATAACCTGTAATTCTAATGCATTTGAATGTGATAAAAGTACAAAATGACACGAGATACAACCCTAGAATAGGGTTGGATCAGTAGGTGACTGACATTCCCCAAATTTTGGATGATAGCATAGAATATATTGTAATCCTCCATCTCATCCACGATCGGGCTTGTGAACTGCATCCATTTCCTCTTATCTCCTACCCTACAGAAATGGGTTTTAGGGTCGGCCATGACAGCTCCTCGTAGGCATGGTGGTGGTCCGACGATTGACTTAGCCTAATCCATGGCCACAGTGACGTCTATGGATGCTATGAACCCTATCATCGGTGATGGATCCTCATTGTTTATACAAAAATGGGGTAGTAATGGGGGGAGGTCTGCTTCCTCCGCCCTCCATCGTGGTGGAACCCTGATCTTAGAGAGATAGAGAAAATGTATGTTTGTATAGAGATAAGGTCAAGACTTTAATGTTCATTATGATGTTTCTCCTATCTTTTGCAATAATACTAGTGCCATCAATCTTTCTTACAATCCTATATTGCATAGTAGAGATAAACATATAGAGGTTTGTCTTCACTTCCACCATGACCACATTCCCAAGAAATATATCTATATCACTCATGTGGACACATAAAGACAACTAGCAGACATTTTCACCATGCCTCTAGCTAAAGAGAAATTTACTTTCATTAGATCAAAATTTCTTTTAATTGTCTTGATGATAATGGTATTCCTTCTAGCAAGATGTTCTCTTATCTATATGTTTTTTCTCATAAATGCTCATATAGTACTTTTTTTTTGGGGGGGGGAGGGGAGTCAGGAGGTAAATTTATTCAACCAACCATCCTCTTGTAGGGATAAACTTGTGGTTATACACAGTGCCTACTGAAAAGGAAAACTTGGTAGGTCTCCTACCATTATAGAAGGGGAAAAGGATATGTTGACCCACATGGTCGAGGGAGGGTCTGTATAGATACGGTGATCCTAGTAGGTTTTGAGGTGATGTTTAGCAAGAGAATCAGCAAGAACAATGTTCTCTTTCTAAACCTTTATAATCTGATATAGTACTTGTTTGTGCCACATGCCTTTTTTGCTTATTTTTTACTATTTTTCACAAATGCTTGTTTTATCACAAAATACTAGCCAATGACGAGTGGAACATGCCTTAATATGTTCAAAATTCCTGATAAGCTAGAAAAATAATAAATTTATATATCACTCTACTGGCCTAGAATTATATTTCAAATATTTTTTACTGGCTTCTTTGTTAATCGAGTTTGATGTGGAGAAAATTGACTGAAAACCTACCCAAAGAATGAACACACAGTAGTGTCAGCCGAGTTCCCCAAATCTCAAACTTGACCAACAACACTATTGCATGGAAATATATATTGAATTTTGGTCAATTTTCTCCCTCTCAACTGGAAAACACTTGACCGATAAGTCTTCCTCTCTGTTCTTCCTCGAACCATAGGTCACCCAAACCCCTTTACTATCCCTAGCCAGCCTTTTTTGACCATCCCAAGCCTCTACCCTACCCTTGGGCATCTTGGTGCAGCTACTTTCTTCCTTATTTGACACCATTTTCATCAAGTTTCCTCTCCATGGTGTCTAATATGTAGAAAAGAATAGGTCCAATTGGATTCATGTCATCCTCCACAGTCTCTAGGCTCATCTCCTATGATGGTACCTCTTTTGTGAGAACTCATTACACTAAACAAGATTACTCAAAACATAAAGCACAATTAATCCCTAATTAATCACATACCCAAAAATATGGGTAAATTAAAACCGATTTCAACGTCAACACCTACTCAAAAACATTGGCATAAGAGCCCAACATCTTTCTTATATCCATACTTTGTCGATAATTTGATACAAATTGTTCTATCGTCTTAGCCACAATATATATACACAGGAGAACAATATTCGTATATTCCACACAAACAAGCATTAATATGCTAATAAAAGTCTGATTCATTCGAAACATCATATACAAATTTTTCTCTCCTAGACCTGAGAGTACAGGGACGACTCTAGGACACACTAGGCATCTAATAAACTTTCTCACATATTCATTACTATAGATCCTCTTTGCTACGACAGGTTTGTTTTTGTCACTTCCAATTACGTAAAAAAATGTGGCGAACCACAAGGGTAAGACCCATGTCCCAGCAAGAGATTTAACCTCCAACAACGCTTATTGATCACAACATTTTTAGTACTTAAATAGTTTAAGTATTTTAATCAGATATAACAAATAGGCTCAATACCAGGGATGATTGACAGAATACATAAATGAGTAGATAATAATTATCATCATTAGCCACACTATCACCCTTTATCTTGTTGACAATATAAGCAATTCAGTAGCATATGCATATCTAGCATCATGAGCAAGTCTAGTAACATAGAATCTCTATCATTATGAATAAGTCTAGCCACATAAGCATAGCTAACAACATTAGCATGTCTAATAGGTTGAGCATATCAACATCATAAGAAGAGCTAACAACATAAGCACAACTATCTGGATAAGCACGATTAGCAGTATGTGCATCTCTATTTACAAAGGAATGGCTAGCATGCTAAACATAACTAACAACATGAGATAGCTAGTATCATGATTATAATCAGTAGTAGAAGTATAGTTACCAACATAAGCATGGGTACTGTACGTAAGCATCTACAATATTAAGCATATCCACAACATAAGTATATTTACTATCTCTTAATTGCACTAAGCATCATCTTTATGTAAAGATAACAAACAAGGGTTATGATCCAATGTGAAACGTCATGTTTAACCCTAAAACAATATGCTACACGGATGTATTACATCTTTTATTATGTCCTGCGGAATTCGAATTGCACCATTCAAAGTCCAACTGACCCCTCTGAAGGGCTATTCAGTTTCGTACAAGATCTAGGAGTGTCAGTATCCTAAGATCTCTTCCCCTCGGTCGAAAAAGGTAAAAGGCAGTGACATATTAGTCAAAGATGCCACCAAAGTGACATATAGTCAAGCTGATAACCACTACTCCACCCTTAGTATAGGTCATGGCACTAGAAACCAGGGTATTCAAACCCAATCATTGAGGTACAACAACAGTTGTCCTCTAATCACATCATGTTATAATCACCAAGACACAATCACATCCATTCTCAATCACATCAGATGTATGAGGCATGACCATAGCCATCCTCCAAAATATGCATTGTGGATGACAAGGATATATCCTCAACCTACCACCCCCACATACTCAACAGTATGCACTGCGAGTTTCCCTTAGGAATACTCATTTCACCATCCAGCAAGTTCTGACACTGAAGTTGGCTCTACGACACAGGGCACTACATGACTAGAGTTGCACTTGATTATTTATGCCAATTGGGTGAATTAAGGCTACATCAAACAAGTGGACATACAAACCCTAATTCACTTCTAGCAAGCATATAAATATCACAACTTTTAAAAGATATAAAATGTGTGAAACATAATTTCTCATCTCTTCATCGCATGTTACTATTCACTTGCCATTCATGAGACCACACTAGTCATCATACTATCGCAAGATATAAATCCTTTTGACAATATCATAGGGTATCAACACTTATCAACACAAGAGGATTACACCTCATTCAGGGCTCAACCATGCCCAAAGGTCATTAAGACCATCATACTATCACATGATATAAATCATTTTCACAATATCACAGGGTATCAACCCTTATTATCACAAGAGGATTACACCTCATTCAGGGATCAACCATGCCCAAAGGTCATTAAGGTCAACATAATATTCCCTGCAAGATCATCATTATCTTTTCATGCCTTATTACAAGGCTCAACAACATCACTTACATATGATAAACCATATCAAGAAAATATTACATTAATGAGCTAGGAGATATTCATAAATAATCATAACAGGGTTATATTAACATTAAGAACATTCCTTTATTACATCAACATGCAAGGAATCTAGATATGATTAACCCTCATCATATTCATAATGCACGTGTTTAGCATAAGAAAGTATCAATCATGTGGATATGGTAACCACCAATTAACACATTAATGTTATGATCATATTAAAGAGGTTATTTCACCATCATGCCATCATATAAGAAGGTTATACATGAATACTCATCTTTATCTAATTGCATTAGAGTTAGGTTCAACAAGATAAATTATATTAATGTTATTAATTAGAACTCATACCCAAACCCTAACTCATGGCATCCCTATTAGATCATGGATGCATAAGGTGAAGCATCACCATCACATTCCATACTATTCTCAAGTATGAACCCACACATAAATCAAGGCGTAACCATCGAGTTATAGCATACTAGGGTTTCAACGATAGTAACATAGTACTCCATGATTGTATTAGTCATTCAAGGACTATTCATACCCAATTACCATCATTTAGTTATATTAAATCTTGGTATAACAAGCTATACCTCATTACGGTTACATATCAACACAATATGGTTATCATCCCTTCTATTCATATGAGTGAATAGGTAAGACTACCTTATTAAAGGTAACCCTCCATTTGTTCCATCATCATTCAACCCATATCACCATACCACAATGTCACCCAGAACCATTGGATGTTTAAAAGGTAAGACCATTGGTTGTTTACATAAGTAAACACCTTGATTGAATCATTTATGATGTTATTGAGTTGTGGTCTATAAAATTCACCATTTAGCCCTAAACATCCTTTGATTAACAACAATAACGGTTCTGTTGAGAGTAGGGTAAAACCCACAATCGACTGTTCATTTAAAACAAACCATCCGTTGTCAACAAGTAAGCTCCTTAAGTTGATCATATAAAGGAAACCATCTACATCACATTATTAGGACCAACATATTACATTAGCCATCATTCCACTTTATTGTAGGAATAAACATTAGATCTTGACCATTGAGTCAAGTTCATATGTTAAAACCATAAATTTCAGTATAGGTCTGACCATTGCATCATGTGGCCCAAGAAACCATTGGTCTAAGGCTTAATTGATGCTACAACTATATGATTAACTCACCATAGCTTTTGAAGACCTGATCCAGCATCATTAGTGACCATTAAGTCACCATAGGTTGTTATATCAGTACTATATTCATTAGTCAGCATCAAATATTAAAATAACATCACCATTGATTGATTACATCATTAGGGTAATTAGTTGTTAATCATTAAGATTCTAATTAGGCAAACATATGACCTAAGGGGTGAACGTCATTTGACACCCTTGGTTACCACCATCAATTTTCATGAATACAACACCATAGCTTTGTGCAATGGTACCATCATCGGGTCATGGGTTTATAGAAGAAATCAACTTTAAAACCCAAAAATTGATCATTGGTTGATAGGTGCTTAGCACCATAGGTTGTCAAATCAACCTGATCCAAGTCATATTATGCCTTAGGACTAACATACACATGATCACAGGTTAATCTTGAACTGAAATCAGTACAGGGAACATTATATAAATCGAAATCCAAGTCAAGCATAGCTTTTTAATGCATGGATAATCATTTTCAAGCAAGAACATGAGCTAGCAAGCTTACGGTAAGCAATAAACGTGGAGCAAGTTATAAAACTTGACTCTAATTAGAAGATGAAACCACAAATAGAATAAAACTCAAGCAAGTAGGGTAGAAAATCCAAGCATAAGCTATGATCTCATCCATCTAGCACCTTTCTTCATCAAATGAGCAAACCCTAAGCATAAGGAGCAAGAAAGGTAGGATTTTAGAGCTTTAGAGCAATTTCTACCATGAAGCAGCAAGTTTCTGACCAGGAGAAAGGTCTAAGGAAGGAGAAGAGCAAGAGAAATGGAGAAGCAAGGAATAAAACAACTTGCCTTGGTCGAAATCCCTAGAAGATGACCTTGGAAACCCTAGGTACGGCTAGATGGAGCTCTAGGAGACCTTCTCCTCCAAAAAGAGGTTGTATTCTACCTTAGAGAACTTGGTTCCATAGCAAAACAGAGTGGAGTCATTGCTCCAGGTTAGAGGAAAGAGAAAGCAAGAAACATTTCGTACTTGGGAAAGCAAGAGGTAAATATAGCCCATGGATAAGGATGGAAGCAAGCATGAGGTGTAAAAGTAGCTTCCCCATGTGTCTATGGCCTTAAAATATTAAGAATATACAAGCACACACATAAGAAGCTCCCACACCATACATATAGACCTGCTTAGCTTTAGTGTGTCGAATTTCCTGGCCAATCAAATAATTTATTAGTTGATAGCTACTAAAGGTAGCTCATCCATGAAGGGGTAAACTGTGACGATCCGACCACAAATCAAATCATCACCAGTAAATAATTGTGGAATTACTATAAGCAGCGGATTAACAAAAATCACAAAAAATTAAAACCATTTGCAAGGAGTTCCATTTCCAGAAAACTCTTAAGAAGAGAACCAAAGTACTGCATACATTAAGGTTCACATTGTTCACACCACGTACTATCTTATCTCGAGGAATATATACAATAGTTTCTTTACCAAACTATACATGAGCAACATAAAACCTCGAGGCATACAAGCCAAAATCTCAGATCGATCATAAAACCACTAAGTACTGACTCCAAGGACCTGAGAGTACAGAGACGACACATAGGACTCATATCTACATGACACGACAGACAGTAACTCAACCTGAGATGTTACTGCTGCTCCCGATATTGCTGTCCTCCCTCTGCTGTATAGTTCCTACCTCCTCGTCCGTGTCCACCTAAAAATTTTGGATCCCACGAGGGTGAGACAATCGTAATTGTCCCAGCGAGAGATATAACTCTTCGCCGACCATATTATTATCACAGTTAAAAAGTATAAAACTGAGCAGAGGATTCGTTTACATTAATTAACAAGATTCAAACACTGTTTAAGCAGAGTAGAGCAATATCATCTTCTAAAGCATTGCAGCTATATATGATAAAGCAGTAAATCATCTATTCATTTTAATAAGGAATATGAAGAATATGTGTAACATTTATCCATTGAGGATACATTAAGCAATGCAATATCAACCAATGATTACCGCATTTCATCCTTATGCAAATACGCTACATGGCTGATTTACATTTTTCAAACACACTTATGCCCTGAGGAGATGAGGTATACCGCTTATACTCCAACCGACCACTGTGAAGTCAAAATCGGTACCATACATAGGTCAATGGAAGAGCCAGAATCCATGACCTCCCACGTCTCGGTTAGTGCGAGACCACAAGTAGGACTATGTCAACTTCTTATCGTAGCTTTCCAGGGTATACTGGAAACTTGCTACATAGTTACAACGTCAGCTGCCTCTCTTCGGAATCAAGAGCTTTCATGTTTATCTCCACATCATCCAGCATTCATCATCATCGGGAGATTCATGATACATCCATCCCAACACATATAATGAAGGATTGAGAGATTTTATGTTTATCTCACGTCAATTCCCTCATTAGGGCATAAGGTATTCACGCCCATCACCCCCACATATTCAAAAATATGCGTTCATCAGGAGATCCCGAGGGAAAACCTATTTCACCATCACCAACTACTGACGATGATGGATCTATGGACAGGGCTCTACATGATAAGATTCTACTTGATTATTTAAGTACATTACCATATTCTTTTAGCATCAGTCAAGTTTTCAAACATGAATTAGTACGACAAATGCTACAAAGAAAGGTATAATACATCTATCACGTACTTTTCAAATCTCTATATAACATTTAGGATCTCCATCCCTCATCTCATTACCGGGAATTCTCATCCCTCAACAATATCATCATCATGATTACTATATATGGGTATTCAAACCCTTAGTTCATCACAGAACATTGTTAATACCTCTAGGTCATCTGACCAAGGTATATATATATATATATATATATATATATATATCTTTATTACTTGTTACACAAGCATCTCACGTGGCTCACAAAGCCATTAAACATCTTTATCAAATAAACATCATAGCTCATACCTGGCTATACTCATCATCTCAAGATACCTGCATGGTTAGTATACATGATAACAACCATATCAATTTCATATCAACACCATGCAATACAAGGGTAATACCACTATTCCCTGATTAGGGTTAGGGTTTCCATTCTTTATTGATTAGGGTTTCAAAATCATATTATTAAGAATCAAACCCTTATTCATACTTCACACATATTAGAAACATTAATACATGCAAATTACATGTTTGGTTCACAAGTATGAGTTTCTCCTCTCATCCTCTCTAGGATGTTGGTCACTCCATACTTTATTAAGTTGGCTCAACCTTTCCTTCAAGGTACATTAACCTACTTAATCATTAATCATTAAACTTCATACTACTCAATGTATAAATTGATATAAAACACTCCATGTGTTTCTCCGTCAAGTATATTGCAATTTAAGGTACTTCCACACCATATCGTTTTAGATGTGTATGTATGCTAGCTTAGCCCAGATCGGGTTGAAGGTGTGCGGTTGAGTGCTTGACCTCTTCAAACCATCATGGCCACGACCTGCCCTTCACCATGGGTTAAGTGACAGTCTAGACAACTGTTTGAACCACTATCAACCCAAGGTACATACCAATGCACACCACTATCGATTTCCAAGTAAACTAGAGCTACTTTTCCATATCGAGTTGAAGGTGTGTGCTTGTGTGCTTTTGCACGATACTGATGATGTCATCATTATCAACCTCAAGATCCTTGTTCTTACTGTTCTAAGTCATGGACCACAGTCCCATGAAGCTTTTAGAACTCAAAGGTTCAGAAATTATTCAAGAGAAAATGAATTGCAAGTAGTTCAATATGTATGGCAAAATTGAAGGTGCATAATAATATAATTGGTTTCAAGTTATATAACCCGCCTTAAGAACAACTTCAAAGCTCCAAGCTATAAAGCTCCACGTTCCTAAGGTTGAATATGAACTTCACAACTCCTCTATATGCAAAGAATCACCATGGATGAGCAATTGGTGGAGAAGAAAAGAAAAGAAGATCAAAACCCTAAATTCATGCTTCAATCCAATGTTGAAGATGATCATTGCCTCACCTTAGGGTTAAGTTTTGAGTTCCTTAGCTCCTTGGCCGACACCCCACCACTCTTGGGCGATATGAACTTCCTCTTGGCCGACACAAACTTCCATGTGGCCGATACCCCCTCACTTGTGGCCAAAATCACTTCAATTGGCCGATATCAACTTGCTATGGACAATATCAACATGGTATGGCCGATACACTTGTTATGGCCGATACCCAAGGCCTATGCACGATACCCTTGTGCCCTTTCACGATATGCCAACCCTCTTGCATGATATGGCACTCACGTGCACGATATGGAACTCACATGCACGACATGGCACTCAAATCTTCACCCTATTGGCCGATATCACTTTATATGGCAATCTTCACCTACTTGGCCGATATGCTTTTGCTATGGGCAATATCCAAGGGACTATGCACGATATTCTTTCTTTCCTGCATGATACAAGAGCCCCATGCACGATACCACAAGGTAGGAGAGTGGTAAGGGTCGAAAAATTTCACTTAAGGGTGAAACTAGGGGTATATATACTTGTTGTTCATGAAAGAAGGTAAAAATGAGGTGTCAACATTTTGAGCTAGTAGGTGCCACATGTCCATGCATGGGTGACACGTGTACATGCATGCATAAACATTTATCTTGACATGCAAAACAGTTGAGGATCATTTGGAGATAAAGATTTGGCCATTACATATCCTTTTGAATAATATATATTAATTAATTCATCACTTTATGCACAACCCGTCACCATTTTGCTAAGGAAGTTGCAACCCGACACAACTCACCTCCTTGAGGTTCTTTTCACGATATGGCCTTTGCCAAAAGTTCATATAACGATATGGGACACCTCCTTGGGATCCATGGACGATAGGCACCCATATATAAGCTTTTCAACTTGATACAACTCAAGTTAAGCTTTCAAATTCAACCCTTTTCCTTGGTCATTTCTTCACCAAGATTACCATCATTCATAATGGAATTAAACATGGTGTCTTATTCTTTCTATTTCCTATATATGATACTAGGAGGGATTATGGACACTCTATAGGTGGTAATTTTCATATTAACCCCACATTTTGGGTAAATTACAATTTGTACCAAAATTGGTGCACAATGCACTAACATTATTCAAACAAGCTACAACTTGGAATTTAGGCTTTCCACAAGCCATCCTTTAACATCATTCTTTCTCTTATGATGCTAGAACACATGAGGTACATTCAATTTGTGACATTTTGCAATATAGCCCCTCATCTTGGGTAAATTGCACTTTATGCCCAAACTATCATATAATGCACAAACAGTTTGCAAATAAGCTCAAACTTGAAATTTAAACTCTAAAAGAGTCTTAATTACTTTTAGAAAGATTAAAAAAAATTTGTAAACAACTTACTTAAGCAAAACTTCTAGGGTTAAGCCATAACCCAGGTCAGGGATGTTACATAAACCCTAAAATACCCTTGGCAAAAACACCTTCAAACCAAAGATTAAATAGGTGCCCCATGGCTCAACGAGATCAATAATGATGAGATAATATCCAAGGAAAAAAATGCAAGTGATAAATTGCAAACCTCTCAATTGGGTAAATTACAGAAAAGTCCTAAATGTGCATAAAATTGCATAAAATTACTCAAACAGTGTCCAAATTGGACCAAATTTGTAACTTAATCTTTTATTATGATTTCAAAGCATATCAAAAATTTATATTAGGGTTATAAGAATTCAATTATGATAATTAAGCTTATTCAACTCATTACGCAAGTTTAGGGGCCTTACAACTATAAACCCCTAATAGGAATTTTGCCCCCGAAATCCAAGGTAAACAAAGATGGGTACTTCTTTTTCACCTCATCCTATTACCTTCACATGGTTACTTGCATATCATGGTGATGTAACATCATTCATACATAGCTCATATTGGTTCAACACAAAAACCCCCACCTAAGAAGACATTCTCAATATGAAATGTAGAGACTTATTGTGTCACCTGTACAACTCTAGTAGTAATGTTCAAATTTAAATTCTAGTTATCATCTTAAAATTATATCTAATGTATCAACACATTACTCAAAAGTCATACTTGTTATCTTTATACCAATCATGGCATGTGTCCCATACCATTCCTTGAAGCATAAAAAAGGCGATGTATCCATCCTTTTTTTCTAGATACAGTGACACTATAACACTTGTTAGTTATTTTTCAGCATCAAAAGAAATGTTGACGCTGGCACTTGTCATTCCATACAAGGAAACATCATTCCTAGTCAACCTTGTTAGGGGTGAAACAATAACACTATCTTCACCTTACTAGGATTTACACAACCTACTTAGAAGACATATCATGATCACATAAAGACACTTAATCAACCCCATCTCACTCTTATTCAACTCATAGGTATTGCTGCTTTGAAAACCCTAAGGTTTTTGAAGAAATATTGATCATATTTTTGAACATATTTGAAATACTTTGACATGTCATCATTTAAAGCTTCATATAACTTGTATGACATGACTGGAACACTCTGTTCCTCCAATTCATAAATTCTATTTGTACATTAGTTAGTCTAAAGGACATAAATCTAAACTCATCATGGTCATGTGAATTATGTCATCCAATCTAACTCTTATGCATTGATATTTGATCATAGGTTTATCTTAAAGGAACACGGTATCACATATCTATTAACCAACAAATCATCTATCCTTGATAGTGGTCTTGCCCAGCTATCACTGAACCATATACAACATTATAGAATCACTTTTTTTTTCTTCCAAACAACATTTATAGGGTCATCATCAACTCTCTCTCTCTCTCTCTAAGGGAGAGCAACACTTGGAATGTTTTTAATAAAAATCTCCAACCTTTAAATACTTCACATATTGTTGATACATCTTGGATACTAGGATTCATTACCATGGTATCCACCTCATGTGCTATAAGGAACTAACATACTTATCTCATCTACTTTTAACAACATAATAAATATCAAGACATAAAAGATGAGTCTTCCTAATTATTGGAAGGCTCAAAAGCAAAATCATCACAAACTTTATGATCTTGGAACCATAGTCCAAACAACCTTAGGCTATAATAATCTATCCACCCTCATGTTTACAACGAATCCACACATACCAAGTAGCAATGATCGACTTGAAAGTTGTGCCTTAGAAAGGTAAGACACAAAGGGAAACACACTTCCCATACCATAGTAGTATTTTTCAAGGGTCACTAGCAAAAGGTAACCAATTCTATTTTCATTATGCGAGTTACAACTTCTTATGTATCATTTTACCTTTTTCATTTCAGGTTCCTTGCCATTAGCATAGTAATCATCATGATTAACATATCTCATTACTCCTTCCTTGATGACTATTTATCACACTTGGGTATGTTCTCTTATTTTATTATATTTTTCAACCACTTATCAACAGGTAAATCATCATATTCCACATTTTCTTCATTAAACATGTGGATCATCCGCCTTAATTTCTTTCAAACACCATGCTTATTTTACATTAGTTTTCTTACACACATAGGTTGGTTTGAGATTAACTCAGGTTCCACCTTATTCCTTCGGCATTTTTCTCATTTATCTTCTCATTTTATACTTATCATGGGAGTTCTCTCCATCTTATGTGGATTTCATACCTTGAATCACTTTATAAGCATAGACTTCTCTATCTTTTACTTTATTATCTTCTTGAATCAAATCTTCAAGAAATCCTCGTTTCCTTATTTATATTCAGATTTAGATTTTGTGGTGTTGTATCTTTCTCTTATAGTTACCAAACATTCAAGTTTTGATAGATAATGATGCAATTCTCATCTTCTTTAAGGTAGGATTGAGATATTCACACCACGATTTCTTATTCGTTATGCTCTTTAGATTGTCTCAAAATGACTACTTGATCAGAGTAATCAGAAAGATAACAATCTAAGAGTTCCATACTTACCTTTCCTTCAATAATTGAATACCTGGCCAGGGCACCCATGTAAAGAGTGGGACCCGATAGTGGGCCCACTCAATGGTACAAACACAAGCCTTGGAATAATTAAGCAGCGGAAAATACAACTATTTACAAAGTTACGAAATATGCCCATGTACATTACTTTCTCACCCTAAGGGTGGTACAAAGAATGAAAACACTACATTTATATACACATGATCCCATATGCAAAGGGTAACAAGGTTATCTCAAGTTGTCCTTATGTCCACCAATTAGATCACAATCATCCTGAATCTCTATCTTGTAAAACACCTACACCTGGGTGGAGGGAACACCCAGAATAATATATGAATCAGCAAAAGTTGAGTATGTACGTAAAAAATTAACTAGGGCATTTAAAAAGTAAAGTAAGATGTTTCCATAAAAAAGGGGGCCATTGAAGCTAGGTAAGTTTCAATGAGAATTAATAAAAGAAGGAATTTCCAAAAGAACGAGGCATATAAATAAACGAGTGAAATAACATATCTTGTCATTAACCATTCACAATATCACAACAATCATAATAATTCTGCATGTAGATATATTTGACTAAAGTAACTATAGTAGGGCCATGACACCACTGGGTCATTGGCCTAAGTAAAATGGGTGGAAAAGCACACCCTAGGCGGAAAAGCACGCCTCTGTATATATAAGGGTAGAAAAGCATACCCCGGGTAGAAAAACATACCCTAATGGTTACGCATAAGCGTCTACAATAGTTAAACTAGTCGAACTATCTAACATGCATAAATAGAGTGGCAAGATATGTCTTTCACAAACATGTGGTATGATTTAAGCACAATAGCAGATGGGGTCATTAACCCAATTCAACATGATAGTAATTTCAAAAGAATAATAAATCCAACTGAAAGTATATGAATTGTCCAACAAATGGAATAAGAGCAAGTATTTCAAAAGATGCCTCATTATGAGAAAATTTAATCATATAAATGCCCAATTATAAATAGGGAAGAGTACATACCTTTGGTCTTGTTTAAGTCAATAAAATGATCACCTAATTCTGGACCCGGATTAACACCACCACCTAGTCATAATATGGTATTTAGATTAATATTAAATCTTGTGCCATATTTAAACCCACTAAAATACCCTTCGTGTAACTCGGGATTATATCCAGTAGTCATACTAAATTTCCGGAAAATCTGCAGATACCGAAAACACCCATTCGCACATATACATTCTTTTAATCCTTCATTAATTAGTTATTCGTTTACCAAATCAAGCTATACACTGGATTATTACCGAGAGAGTCAAAGTAAGCAGCGACTATTGTTCTTCAGGTAATATTTAATCTAATACAACACTTCCCGTCAAAACTCGTTATTGGGCTCAAATGCCAGTACTAAACGCCCGAAGAATCTCCTGATTTAAAAATCACAAACTCATACGTAGTTAACTCGCTAAACTATTGCTGATTTGTATTGGCTTAATAATTCATTACCACCGTTGTGGTTATAAAATTAAGAGGCAATTAACAACGGTGAATCTTTTATCATTTGAAAATGTCATTTGGGCAGCGGTCAACGATCCTGGGCGGTAGGTATGAGGATGTCCCAAACATAAACTGACCATCACTCGCTTAACACTATTAAAAGGCATGATATCTGTCCGTAGGCAACATTGCGATCGATATGTAAAGATAATACGCTCGTCCCTCACGCTCACTTTATAGCTCACCCCGAAGGGGTAGGACCTATCCATTGGATGAGTCCCTTGTTCCCAACTTCGGACAGCCTCACCTGTTGGTTCCTTGGTTTCTTGACCATAATTTGGTTTATACACCGATTAAAAGAAAAAGATGATTACCTAGATCGCCGAGTCAATACGAGTTCACAAATCATGGCAGAACTGCCAATCTCATAGGAAAACTCAATTGAGCACTCAACACAGAGTTGCTGTTTACCCCAGCCTGGACCGGACTACGATTCGCGAGCACAGTCCAATTCGCAGATCCTCCGGTGTCCATAGAAACCTCGGTACCCATTGGTTTGAAAATAGTTAAACTAGCATCATTCGAACCCATTAGAATAACCGGACGGTAAATCAGAACAGACGAATGCATATTTCATTAAGTCTTGAACTGAATCAGCGTCCGCATAAGAAGGCCAGAGTTTTGGTATCCCAGTACGATCGTTTCGCAAGACAAAACTTTCTGGACAAACCAATTCAACTGAAACTCAATCTCGGTGAAAGTCTACCCACCGGCCGGATATTGCAGAATCGAATAAGTCGCAGATCGTCTTGGCTTCGGAAGCTCTCGAACACGACCACAGTGCTGGTCCTCTCATCTTGGTGGTATGGCGAAATGGAACAGGAACAAGGTCGGCGGACAAGGAAGACGACTGTCCATACAAAAGACAACTATCACAATCGGATCTAAACAACAACTCCAGTGGACTCTCCTACAGACCCGCGGTAAGAAGTCCCCAAATTCTCAGTAATCAACTAAGCATTCAACCAAAACATACTCGGTAACAATGTTGACACCGGTAGATGAAATCGCGGCGGAAGACACAAAGAAATGACATCTTCGAATAATCTTGTACACTACACTGAGTTGTGGCTAGTAATCAACGGTCTTGGTTCTTTTTTAAAAATAGTTTGACAACGAGGGCTGAAGTTCGGAAGGGGTTCCGTCATGGCTGAAAACAAGAGAGTTTCGTCGACCCAGCAGTTGGGGTAAAGCCAGCGCAAGACGGAAATGGGGAACAAAAGTTCAGGGGCCAGAGATGGTGCCCTCACCTGTAATTGATCCGAGGAAGAACACGGCGACGCTGCAACTTGCTCCTCGTTGGAGGTGATCGCAAACTCGGGACGACAGCATACGAAATAAATTGGGGGAAGGTATCACTGAAGAAGGGATCGTTGATCCTCTGCGGAAGTTTTCTTGACGATTAGAGCTAAGAAGACAAGGCGGTTGGGTGCTGAGGTGATGATTGCGGAAGCTAGCTCTAGGTTTATTTGGGCGTTTGGCAAATGTGGAAGCGCATATCTAGTTCTATAGTTCCTCGTGTCCGTTTCATTAACGTTTTCCAGTGATAATACAGGCACTAAAGGCTTAGAGTGGAGGCGATCAGTCGAAGAGGACCTGAAACGCCCGTTCTCTGTTCATGTAGGAAGG
The DNA here is from genome assembly GCA_963693085.1 of Alisma plantago-aquatica. Lineage (NCBI taxonomy): Eukaryota > Viridiplantae > Streptophyta > Magnoliopsida > Alismatales > Alismataceae > Alisma > Alisma plantago-aquatica. Next base: position 60,216,976 of record OY856411.1, read on the forward strand.
AAAATGAAAACCCGCGTCTGTTCTGAGTATATACGCATTCTCAAAAGACTAATATGATGTTAATTCCAAGGTCAAACCAGCCTGACGAGCGTAATTCGAAATATTTAAAGCCAACTTGTATATTTCCTTCCAAGGAAATTCTCATATGCATTGGACCTCTTTTGGACTCCCAAATTTGTAAGCTGGCCCTTAATCCAACATGGAACATAACCCTGAACTCAAAAGCCCAATTTAGTTAGTTAGCCACTAATACTAACAAGTGGGTGTTAAATAACCTAATAAATGGATAATACATTTTCTTTTATTATTAAGATTAGTTCTAGGTACTTTTTCTTCACTAGTACTCCTTCCACTGTAAAAGAGGATATAACATCAGAGTCGACTCCACTCCCAAATTTAAGTATGACTACACCAACATATGTGAATTTAATATAAAAAATTCCTCAATGTCACACCCACATATGATTAAACATACGTGGTACATACAAACCCTAATTCACTTCTAGAAAGCATATAAATATCACAAATTTTAAAAGATATAAAATGTGTGAAACATAATTTCTCATCTCATCATCACATGGTACTATTTACTTGCCATTCATAAGACCACACTAGTCATCATACTATCACAAAATATAAATCCTTTTTACAATATTATAGGGTATCAACCCTTATCAACACAAGAGGACTACACCTCATTCAGGGCTCAACCATGCCCAAAGGTCATTAAGACCATCATACTATCACAGGATATAAATTATTTTCACAATATCACAGGGTATCAACCCTTATCAACATAAGTGGATTACACCTCATTTAGGGCTCCACCATGCCCAAAGGTCACTAAGACCATCATAGTATTCCCTTAAAGATCATCATTATCTTTCAATGCCTTATAACATCACTTATATATAATAAATCAGGTCAACACAATATTGCATTAATGAGCTAGGATATATTCATAAACAATCATAGCAGGGTTATATTAACATTAAGAACATTTCTTTATAGCATCAACATGCAAGAAATCTAGATATGATTAACCTTCATCATATTCATAATGCACATGTTTATCATAAGAAAATATCAATCATGTCGCTATGGTAACCACCAATTAACAAATTAAGGTTATGATCATATTAAGCAGGTTATTTCACCATCGTGCTATCATATAAGAAGGTTATACATGAATACTCATCTTTATCTAATTGCATTAGAGTTAGGTTCAACAAGATAATTTATATTAATGTTACTAATCAGCACTCATACCCAAACCCTAACTCATGGCATACCCATTAGATCATGGATACATAAGGTGAAGCATCACAATCACATTTGATATTATTCTGAAGTATGAACCCACACATAAATCAAGGTGTAACCATTAGGTTATATCATACTAGAGTTTCAACAACAGTATTAGAGTACTCCATGATTGTATTAGTCATTCAAGGACTATTCATTCATAATTACCATCATTTAGTTATATTAAAGCTAGGTATAACAAGCTATACCTCATTAGGGTTACATATCAACACAATATGGTTATCATCCCTTCTATTCATATGAGTGAATAGGTAAGACTACCTTATTAAAGGTAACCCTCCATTTGTGCCATCATCATTCAACCCATATCACCATACCACAATGTCACCCAGAACCATTTGATGTTTAAAATGTAATACCATTGGTTGTTTACATAAGTAAACACCTTGATTGAATCATCTATGATGTTATTGAGTTGTTATCTATAAAATTCACCATTTTAAACCTACACATCCTTTGATTAACAACAATAAGGGTTCTGTTGAAAGTAGGATAAAACCCACAATCGATTGTTCATTTAAAACAAGCCATCCATTGTCAACAAGTAAGCTCCTTAAGTTGATCATATAAAGAAAACCATCTAAATCACATTATTGGGACCAACATATTACATTAGCCATCATTCCACTTTATTGTAGGAATAAACATTAGATCTTGACCATTGGGTCAAGTTCATATGTTAAAACCATAAATTTCAGTATACGTCCGACCATTGCATCATGGGACCCAAGAAACCATTGGTCTAAGGCTTAATTGATGCTACAACTATATGATTAACTCACCATAGGTTTTGCAGACCTGATCCACCATCATTAGTGACCATTAAGTCACCATAGGTTGTTAGATCAACACTATATTCCTTAGTCATCATCAAATATCAAACTAACATCACCATTGATTGATAGCATCATTAGGGTAATTAGTTGTTAATCACTAGGCTTCTAATTAGGCAAACATATGATCTAAAGGGTGAACATCAGTTGACACCCTTGCTTACCACCATCAATTGTCATGAACACAACACCATAGGGTTGTTGCAATGGTACCATCATCGGGTCATGGGTTTATATAAGAAATTCGCTTGAAAGCCCTAAAATTAACCATTGGTAGATAGGTGCTTAGCACCATAGGTTGTCAAACCAATCTGATCCAAGTCATATTATACCTTAGGAATAACAAACACATGATCACAAGTTAATATAGAACTAAAATCAGAATAGGGAACATTATAAAAATCAAAGTCCAAGTCAAGCATAGCTTTTTAGTGCATGGATCATTATTTTCAAGCAAGAACATGAGCTAGCAAGCTTATGGTAAGCAATAAACGTGGAGAAGTTATAAAACTTGCCTCTAATTAGAAGACGAAACCTCAAACAGAAGGAAATTCTAGCAGGTAGGGTATAAAATCCAAGCATAAGCTATGAACTCGTCCATCTAGCACATTTCTTCATCAAATGAGAAAACCCTAAGCACAAGGAGCAAGAAAGGTAGGATTTTAGAGCTTTAGAGCAATTTGTACCATGGAACAACAAGTTTCTAACCTAGAGAAAGGTCTAAGGAAGGAGAAAAGAAACAAAAATGGAGAATGAAGGAAGAAAACAACTTGCCTTTGTCGAAATCCCTAGAAGATGACCTTGAAAATCCTAGGTAGGGCTAGATGGAGCTCTAGGAGACCTTCTTCTCCAAAATGAGGTTGTCTTCTACCTTAAAGCACTTGGTTCTGCAGAAAAACAACGTGGAGTCGTTGATCTAGGTTATTGGAAAGAGAAAGCAAGCAATTTTCATACTTGGGAAAGGAAGAGGTAAATATAGCCCATGGATAAGGATGGAAGCAAGCATGAGGTGTAAAAGTAGCTTCCCCATGTGTCTATGGCCTTAAACTATTAAGAATATACAAGAACACACACAAACAGCTCCCCCAAAATCCATATAGACCTAATTAGCTTTCCTTTGTCGATTTTCCCAGCCAATCAAATAATTCATTAGTTGATAGCTACTAAGGTAGCTCATCCATGAAGGGGTAAACCCTAAAATACCCTTGGAGAAAACACCTTCAAACCAAGGATTAAATAGGTTCCACATGGCTCAACAAGATCAATAATGATGAGATAATATACAAGAAATATAATTCAAGTGATAAATTTCAAAGAAAACCTCTCAATTGGGTAAATTCCAGAAAAGTCCAAAATGTGCATAAAATTGCATAACTTGCTCAAACCGTACACAAATTGGACCAAATTTGAAACTTAAGATTGTATTATGATTTGAAAGCATATCACAAGGTTATATTTGGGTTATAAGAATTCAACTATGATCATTAATCTTATTCAACGCATTAAGCAAGTTTAGGGGCCTTACATCTTTTATTTCAAATCAAGCAATCAATCCATACAAGAAGTTGTTGCCTAGGAACCCTTACCCCTTTAGGACCTTTATTTATCCTAGAAATGAGATTCTAAAATAGGTTAAGAAATTGTTTACCTATCAACACCTAGATTATGTTTCCTATGAATGCCTAGCCTTTAACAACTTCCTACTGAGCAAGAAAGTGATGCATGATTTCTATGAGGATCTTACTAGGAATTACACCACTTTAGTGCCTCCATCGAACTACTAAGTGGTTTTTACATCCATGATCATCGATATAATATTTCAAATCATTGAGCATTCTTTGAATATGTACTTATCTTGTTCCTCTTCAAATTGGATGTCTTCCTATCCCACCTACTATGACCTCCTTGACCCTAATTCCTTCTACAAGATCTTTGACCCTGAGTTATTTCTTCCCCGTATCCAAAAACCTCCAATGAATCCTAAGGTCCCATATAATAAGAAAGCCATCTTATTGTCTTTTTCACTGGATATTAAGAATTTCTTGGTTTCTCTCCTAGCTAACTACAAAATTCATCCATAAAAGAATCAAATGGATATTTTAGAAAACTCAATAGTGATCGTGTATTGTCTTCTTTAGAATATATGTGTCAAATGGGCAAGATACATTCTACACACATGACTTTCTTTGATACAGAGAATAATACTAGAGAATCCCACCCGCTCTACCCCAATGTTATTTGTGGTGTCTTTCAACATCACACTGACCAATCCCTTTTCAAGGATCTTGGCTACAAAGCTAGTAGAAAAGGAGTTTACATCAGTGAAACCACAATTAAGAAATCCTTTCACCTGCCTCCTCTACCCCTACTTCTTTGACCTCTACCCAGCCTCCTCTTAGACCTGACTGTGCCTCCTTTTTGGTGTCAAATGAAACCCTTATGGGCTACATGATGCACCAACATGCATACAACCCATAGGTCCAGGAGAACCTACACTAGGATCTCATTCAAATAATTTCATACATGAACTTGTCACACACCCATCCTTATCCCAGCTACCAGCCCTACCCAGTTGTTGACTATGCCTCCGATGAATAGAGTTAGTTCCACCCAACCTTCTACCCTATTGATTATGTTGTACCCCCTACCTCTGATGGTGGACTTGCCTCTACTCAAATGAGACACTCTCAACTACTTTCTCTTCCCCCTAGCCCTGCTTCCATGCTGCATACTAGTTTTGATGGGGTTTCTACACCCAAGTTTTAGCAAGCAACACTACATGCATGTGGTATGTCTTGGGCGGAGAAACATCACAAGTGGCTTGGCACTCACTCCTTTGGACCTCCTGAGGATGAGGAGATGGCAGATGAGGATGTTGAAAATGATGTTAAGGGCGATGGTGATGAGGATGAGAATGATGATGAGGATGGTGATGATGTCTCCAATGATGATGAACATGGTGGTGAGGACACACGTGTTGCTGCTATTGCACCCTCTTATGATGAAGAAGACTACCAGCCTAATGATGACAAAACTGTTGACATTGATGCACTTGGCGTTTAGTTCCTAGGTTTCTAGAGTACTCATACATTTATCTTTTTGTATGCTTTCATTTATGAACATTGGGCACTATATCTGAGGACTACCATTTTTTGCATAATGTCTATTTTCTTCATTATTTTGTAGTTTTTATCTTGAGAGGGCATACCTTTTGTTGTATCTTTGTACCTTTAACTCCCTATTTTTCTATAGCTCATGATTTATTGGTGTGTGCTTCCATATTTTAATTATGACTCTAGCATATGTGTTCTCTCTCTGGTTTATGTGTGGTTCTTGCATATGGTGGTTGCTTGTGTAGTTTGTGCTTTGGATAAGATCTTTTTTAGCTCTTCTACCCTGACCCTTTTAGACATGACAAAGGGGGAGAAATGAGCTTACTACATATTGATTTGTGATCCTTTTCTAGTTAATTCCCTGAAATTTATTGTGACTATGAAAGTGGAATCAAATAGAATACATGTGATATGTTTATACTTTTTTGAGAAATTAACCATATAGGAAAGACTAAGCATGAATTTAGGGGGAGAAATTTCTATTGTTCATTCATGTATCCCCCTACAATCGACAAGGCAAAAGATTAAACTACAAGTCCTTTTCAATATTTTGAGGAATGGTCTATCATCTTCAAAAATGGGGATAATGTTGACTTAACAATTATATATTGTCCATATTTTGATGATGACTTAACCATTCCATTCATATTTATCTAATATGTCTATTTGAAATTGACTTCAAGTATTAGGTACATGAAAAGGATCAATTCAGTCAAGCCCTAGCTTGGCCAAATACAAGCCAAAGTCAATGTAGATGCACTTTTGTGGAAAATGCCCTAAAACCCTTAGGAAAATTTTTGTAATCATTTGTATTGATGCTATGACTTCTAACTAAGCTAAGAAAAAATTAGGAGCACTAAAAATGAATACGTAAGCACTCTAATGAAATTTTCAAAAATTCATTATAGGGACTTTTGTCAGACGACTTTCATCTTTGATAAACTTCATCGACACCCTTGATGAGTTTTGGGAATTTCTAGGGTTGGTCAAGTTTCCCTAGGACAAACTTGAATGACTTCCATGTAGAAGAAAAAAAATTGAAGGCTTCGGTCAAGTTTCATCTAGGATAAAATAAATTGACAATTCAAATTAGCTTTATCACATAGTGCTATTGGTCGAGTTTACTTTATTAAAACTCGACTGACTACATTGTATGGAATGTTAAAAAAAGTGTTTCTAGTTGTTGGAGTGTTGCAAAACTAAAAAATAGGTCCATTGGAACACCCCAAATGACTAGAACATTTTCCCAAGTTCTTATACTGGCTAGTAGACACCCATAACTATAAATAGGGACACTTGGGCTTCATCCCAAGTTTGCTTCTTATGCTCAAGCTATTATTGAGTGGATTTGTCTACTACAAGCCCCTTTCTCTCTCTATCTTATGCTCAATCTTCCCTTTCCCAATCCCTTATGTCAACTTGTGATGGTGAAAGCTTCTCTTGATGAAGGTGAAGTTGAAGGCTGGAGATCCAAGAGGAGAGTAGGTAATTCCTTCAAGGTGGAAGACTTGTTGCAAGAGGGGAGATCCTTGGTGAATGTGTCTTACTTGTTGCAAAACTGGATAAGCCCTTATAGAGTTTGAGGACTCTTTCTCTAAGGATAGGTAAGACCTTGTAAGGTTTATTGGCTCCTTTTGATCCTTAAAAAGGAAGGTTAGGTATCCTTTCCCTACAAAAGGGATGTCTTATTGTATAAATTATAAAGGCATATAAGGAAGGTGCAATAGTTGCAAAATCCTAGAGGTTGACCTATCTAGGTAGTGGATGTACACTCTCCTAGTTTAGAGTTTGGAACCACTATACATAGCTTGTTCTTGATCTTATTCAATTTCTCTCATCATTGCTATGTATGTTTAGTTTCACTAAAATTCCATATATGCAATCATATATCTTGAAGTAATTTGAAGGTCTAATGAATTTAGCTTAAGTGTTTTAGCTCTATTCACCACCCTCCTTCTAGAGACCATTGATCTAACAATTTTGACATATTCAAAGATTTTCAACCTAGAGAGAACTTCCTCCTCAATCCTTAAGCTATATCTTTGACTTTGTTGTTCTGAATAGCTATAAAGATGAGGTGTCTGCACTTCTTCACTAAAGGACTCAAAAAAATTGATTGGGTGATAAGTAACACTTCCCAATTGGTTCTTCATAAAGCTCACCATTTCTTCAAGAATCTTCACCATTTGTGGGTTTGAATAACTATTAGCTAGAGATGTCACACCAAAGTGGCGGTCACCACCAATCATCATGTGAGAAGCTCTAATCCTAGAACTTTATGCCAAGTCCTCAAACAAGGGCCATGTCTCTTCAGGTGGCTTAGTCATAAAAGCTCCTCTACAAGAAGAATCCACTATATCTTGACCCATGGGAGATAGACCAGAGTAAAAGGATTGAACAAGCTACTACAAAGGAAGTCTCTCCCAAGCATCATGGAACCACTCATTACCCACATGACTGAAACTCACTATTGCACACTACATTTTTTCAACCTTGCCATGGAGTATAAATTCCGTAAGTAGACATTCTTCATCTCTTCCCAACTCATGATGTCCCTTCTCAAATCATACCAATATTTGGCTTTGTCTTTGGGGGATAATGAGAACAAGTTCAACCTAATTGAGTCATCACTGGTTACCGGCATCCTGAAGGTAGAGCATACTTAAAGAAAGGAGTCCAAGTGCTTGTAGGGATTCTCACTCTCCCAACCTTAGAAGGTGGGAAAGAGCCCAAGAAGACTTGGAGGGATCAAGAATTTCTCCATGTGCATTTGATCAACTCTACTAGCAATTGGTGATTTGTAGTTACTAGGCATGAACTACTCATGAAGTGGCTTGTGAGGTGCATCTTGGCCTTCCATCTTGTCTTCCACGGGTTGCTTGTCACATGCAAAAAGGCACAACCAAACAAAATAAGTCAAGTTAGCAAACCAATATACACAAAAACACCAAAATTAAAAATTAAAAGTAGTGACAATGAGGCTAGTAAGAAACGATCAAAGAAAAACTAAGTAGCTAGCTCGGGCACCTTTCTCCCCAGCAACATCGCTAGAAAGCTTGATGTGTTTCTCAAACACAAAAAAACAAACTGGAAAAAGATGGTGCCAAAGGGGATAGTCAACACCACAACTACTACATATCTATGGCACTTTTTGTCCTTGACAATGATGCCAGAAATCTTGGTACATTTTCCTACCTAGGGCCACACATTAACTAATTGAGCTTGATTAGATGCAACCCTAGGGATTTTGAGCACACAACTGGAGTCTTCAAAATTTATAAAGGGACATAAATGGACACACCCACTTAGAATAACACACTAACCGCAAGTACATGGGGTCATGTTATAGTTTATTCACTCAGAGGGAATAGGGTTGATCCATAGGGAGAAAAGGGGCTCTAGAGTTAGGCTAATTTCGACTAGGTTCCTATTGCAGAGTCTAGGGTTAAGGATTTGAATGTTTTTTTTTAATTAATGAAGATTGAACAAGTAAAAAAAGGAAGACAAACAAGATCAAATCCTAAGTTAACCCTTGACAATTAATTCTAATGAGAAAGAAATGACAAGACAAGCAATGAAAGTAGCAAGCTACAATAAGACAAGAAAAGAAGATATCTACACTACACTAGGCTAGAAAACTAGGCAAAAGAGAAATTAAAGACCTGAAATAGTAAGAACTAGGCAAGAATAAGGCAAGAATCTAACTAGGCAAGTAAAGAGCTAAATAAGTAAAGACTAGCTAAGTGTTGGGGGTCATAACATTTCAATATTACTCTTCCATTTAGATTACCAAACCAAACAACAAGTTAGATTCTAATGAATTTCCCTAAATTACTAATTGTCCATGGATAAGGTAAGTGTGTTTAGAAGAACAACTGCCTAAAACCTCCTACCCACCCATACAAGGATCACATGAATTAGGGTTTAGGTGAAATTGAATTAGACACTAATCAAGCCTAGGTTTCTAGGATAGGAACTCTTAGGGTAATTAGGGGTTGAGGGTTGTAAGGAAGGTGGAAGTGAGTTTTAGACCTCACATCACCTACATTCTAGCCTTGAGAAGTCTCCAAGCTAATTACACTAAATGCCCATATACTAGCTACATAGATCTGTGACCTAGGTGTAGGAGAATTGACTAACATGTAGGAAGGTGAACAACTAACTAGGGATCCATTAATTGGATTAGGATCAATTCACAAAAAGATCTACATATAAGAAATTTTCCTAGAATCAACGTGATTTCAAGCGTGAACCACAAAGCAATTTATTGTAACTAAGATAGAAACAAAACATAATATCTAGAAAACAAAATTATAATGTTTACATATCACTTTCCCCAAACATTGTATCAAAATAACAATTTTAACCCCAAACAGCCCACCTAAGGGGCCTAACTACTCATAGAACAAGAAAATACAAAAATGGAGAAGAAAGAGGTAGAAGTAGACATGGAGCTCGGTGTAGATGGAGGAATCCTCCTCTTCAACTATTACAGGGGAATCCTCCTCCATCCTTCAAGGTGAAGTGGCATGGAAAGATGATGGAAAGTGTTCAAAACCCTATGAAACTAGGATTTTTGTGGGGGAAATTGTGAAATAGAGATGGAAGGAGGTGGAATGGCCAATGGCCCAAAATGGGAAGCTAGAAGTTAGCTAGGGGTGGCTTCCCTCATGCTCCATCTTCCACCCAAGTATATATAGGTGGTTGGGAAGAACTAGGTTAAGTGGGGGAATTTTATGTAAAGTAGTGCAAAAATAGGCTAGTGTTGATGGCCACCATGACCATTTTGGGTCACCACGGCCATGGTGGTTGTAGGGAACATGGTCGTGGTGTATGGGCATGATCAAGGTGGAAATTTGACAAGAAAGTTAGATAAATTTGTAACTCTGGAGGGTCAGTACCAGGGCCATGGTAATCACCAAGGGATGGTGGACTTGGGTCACCACCGGGGTGGTGGGTCACCATGGGGGTGGTGGGTTACCAAATCTATGGTGGATCTTGGTCACCATAGGGGTGGTGGGTCACCACTGGCCTGGTGGATACCAGCTTCAAACTTGTACTTTAACTATGACATGAAGCATTTGTCCACGACTGTTGCCATGTACCACGACCATGTTGGAAGTTCTTCCTTGCACATTGACCTTCAACTTGCTCATATTTGATGCTCCTTGCTTTGGTTTGATTCTTGACCACTTGGGGTAGGTTGGCGAAGCTCTTGGACTCTCTTTAGACTCTATCAAGTGTGAATAAACCCTTAGATTCTCCTTCTTGTCTCCATTCCATTCAAATTATGGTTAAAGTACCTAAAAATCATGAAATGAACATCTATAAGTACATTTGATAGAAATATGCATATTGAGGGAAGTAATGTGCATTCTAAGATGTTTAGATGTGAGTAAGGTACACAATGGCACAAGATGAAGCCTTAAATGGGGGTTGCATCAGGTAGCACCATAAGCGAGGGAAGTTGGGATGTTTTTCTTCAAGTACCAATCAAGTAGTAGAGATAGAGGGGGAAATATCCTAGAAGAGAGAACTCAGATGGTAGTAGAAAATTGGTCATCCTTGATCTTTGACTTGGCAAGGAAAATGTTTATTTCAATAGATTGTTCAAGCTCAAAAGGACTATTGGTGGTCCTAGACCCGACCAAGAAGTTGTTATATACCATCAGGTCCCAAATTCTAAGTTTCTCGGGCATTAAGTTTCATAAGTTGTTGTAGATAGGCAAGCTTTCATGATGGGCATTCTTGAGAAGAATTGGAAGAGAAGTGGTAGAAAATGCAAGTAGAGAGCAACAAAAGAAGAACCCAAGCATTAATGTAGCTAGGATAAGAGGTCACTTCTCATAGGGAAGCACATAGAGTGTCAATGAAGGGTATATGACAAATAAGTAGGATTCTCTTCACTATAAGGACACCCACACAAAATACAAAATCAATATGATTTGCATTGAGCTAGAGACGATTCACAGGAGGAAAGGGTAGTTCAATATGTTGGTGGGATATAAAGGTACATGGAATAAATGAGAGAAATTTAGGCTTGATTGGGGAGGGGAATCCAACAATCACATCGATAGGTATTAACCAAGATGGTGGGAGGTAGTAGAATCCGATCCATCAGAAGCATGGTTGAGGCATACCTTTGAAAAAAGATGGGTGGCAAGTAAGATACACATTTGCTATTTCCAAGAACAGAGAGTAGTGACCAAGTCTTCCCAAATATCAATGTATTTTAGCACCTTACTGATGCCCCCAACTAGATTCAGTGATGACAAATGCTCAACTCAAAGATGACTGGTAATACTACCCAGAGCAAAGAGCTCACAACGAAATGTGAAGTTTCCTGCAACCTATGACTAGCATGCTAAAAGTGAAAAGATATAAGACGACCTTACCCCAAGATCATGGCCTATAAGATTTATATCTTATGCTAGTGCATTATATGTTGACATGATTTGGACAAAGAAAACATTGATGACTAGCTATTATTTTTTGGAATACATTGTACATTATAACTAGTACAATAGTTACACTAAATATGGTCTCCCTCATTCCCTAAGATCCCACTCCTATTCCCAATTGCATGAAAAGATTCTCTTCCGCTATACATTATTTGACAAGAGATGTTATGGTGATAGAGAAAGAAAGGAAGTAAAAAAGGAACAAATAAATAGGGAGGTACATACATATGAGGATATACACAGAGGAAGGTACATACATATGAGGAAATACACAAAGAGGGAGGTTGAGAAACACAAGTAGATAAATAAGCATGTAGGTAATGAAAGAAGAGGAGATAAATGAGGAGTTGGAGAAAGAAAGAGATAAAAAGGAAGAAGGTTGGAAATGAGAGAGATTAATATGTTATTATATTTAGGTTTATACAAATACTAAAAAGCACTCCCTCATTTTTTAATACTTGCCTCCTCTTTTTATTAGCACAGTGTGAAATATACATGTATTGTATTTATTTATTTATGTGTTTTATGTAATAATGCAAATAGTATAAAAATAATTTCCCTCAAAAAAATCTACCTCCCTCCTCTTTTTATTAACACAGTGCTAATAATACATTTTTGGAGTAGATTTGTATATTTGTATTGTAAAATATACCAAAGCATATTTCCCTCATGTTTTATTTGCAAAATGCTAATATTACGTGTATTCTACTAATTTGTGCTTTGTTTTAAGTAATGTATAATTATATTAAGAAGTCCCTCCTCTTCTTTCCACTCCCTCCTCTTTTGTTGGTAATGCAAATTTGCAATGTACCAATTTGTATTTTTTGTTAGTAATGCATAAACAATACCAAAAAGTACTTTTATCCTATTTTTATTAGCATAATGTTGGTAGTACATGTACCATATTATTTTATGTACTTTTAATATTGATTCACAAACAAGAAGAAAATGTATTTTCCTCCTCTTTTATCAACTTCCCTCCTCTCTTTATTTTTTGTAGTTCTTATAAATTCTTCCTTTATCTTTTTCTTGACATAGTATAAAATTAATTCCTCCTCTACATTTTTACACAATTCTAATCACACTTCCATCCTCTCTCTTCTTTACACAACAATAATAACACTTCTCTCCTCTATCTTATTTTAGTAGAGATAATACTAATTCCTTCATCTCTCTCCTTTACATAGTGTTAATAATGCTTCCCTGCTCGATTTTTGCACAGTGCTAATAGTACTTACGACTTCTTATTTTTACTATCATCCTCTCTTTTTACTTCCATCCTATTTTGACCCTAGTTTTCGTTTTTACTTCCCTCTTATTTCCTTGCTTTCCTCCTCATTTGTATCTAAAAGTTCATTATTTAATACAATTTACATGGGGATAATAACTTTGTAGGCACGGCTTGGCCCCCCCGGGGGTCCCGGGTTCGAAACCTGCCGTTCCACAGCGTATTTACAACCTCTTGGGTCATCCGGGCTCTGGCACCTGTTTGGGGAGGGGGGGCCTAATGGCCCTTTCATATCCAAATAACTTTCTAGGCACCTATAATTTGGGGAAAAACAATGGAGCATCTTCTCAGGGCCTAGGTGAGAAAGTGGGGACACACAATTGGAGACTTTGGGTTAAAATTCCATCGTTAGTAGTGGAAGATCCATAAAGTTCTAATACAAAGGGATGAGTTTGGTAAGTTGTAAAGTCCATGCCAACTACATGAGGCTCTAAAAATGTTTTGAGATGACAATTGGCCTCACAGTCCACCACTTTTCTTGATTGTGCACTTTGTAATCACTCATGCACAAGTCATGATCAACTTCATAACAGATCACTGATCATGTCGCTACTTTGGACAAAGCTTTCTTAACCATGAATATCTATTCATGGCTACTCAAAAAGGAGGTGTTCCTTGGTGTTGCACCCATACTAAAAAATGGACAAAAGAGTGATATTTAGGAAATAAATCTCTGCCCTTTTTTGGTAGTGAAATATCTCATAGAAAAGAAACTTGAAGGAGTCACCACCACATTTTATGCAAAAAAGGAGGAAAAAAGGCACACCGATGAAGCCACAAATCATTCTGAGTGATTATCCTTGCTGAAGAAAAAGATGAGAAATAAAAGCATAACCAGAGATTGGATCATGTGATCTAGTTATGAGTGGGGAAGTATTAACACCCCCATCCCACCAAGTAAACCAGTTCCAACATAGTTCTATAATGAAAAATTGAGTGATTCTATATTTGTTTAGTTAAGGAAACAAAACATAAAAAATTATTTTTTTGGTTATAGGTGGGCATTTAGGACTAGTGATGTTTGTGTCTCACATCATCGCCCCAGAAGTCCTAATCACCTTAGGACCTCCCACTGTGGAGATCCATCATTTGTGATTAGAACAGGTGTATAGGATGTTAGAGGATGACTAGCAGAAATGCACTTGTAGAAACTAGATCTGGATTTTCAGAAATAGTGTATAAAAAATGAAAATAGTAGATCAGACACAACAATAGATTTGGTCAAGTGCAGAAGTTGTAAATTAGATAGAATAAATAGTAGATTCAGTAGTTAGGTGTAGCAGGTGTAAATCAGATAGAATAGATAGTAGATTTAGTAGTTACGTGCGACAGTTGTAGCAGTTTATTGTTATATAGATCTAGTACAGTAGGTGGTACAAGAGGAAGGATCCTAGATCATAGGAAAAATGAAAATAAAGAGGGAGATAGTTGTGCCCCTATCTTCAAGAGAGATTAGATGTGCCTAGAAAATGTTGGGTATGGGGATCTACTTATAGTCTAGGACTAGGGTTTGGGATTCTAGGCAAAACCTTCAAGAATAGGCAATAGATTGTGTTGATGTGCCACACATGGCACATCTATTGAGGTGATCCACCCAAATGACATCGGTATATGTCTCTAATCTTCTCGGTCTCCTATGGTCTAAAATAAGAAATCTCTCAATGCCCTAGTAATTTTAGGAATATTCTGGCAGAAATCAATGAAAAGCTTGTGTAGAAAGATAAGTCATGGTTATCTTTCAAATTGTCTCAAAAAGTGAAATTGAAATAAAATATTTAATTCCAGACAATTCAACTGGGCAATTTAGGAAAATATAGCCTATTTAAGTCATAATTGAATGATAATTGCACTTTCAATCTGAAAGAAGGTTCCATTATTAAAAAAAAACCAAACTTGGTGAAAATGGACAAAATGGGGATTTCTAAATAGTAAAAAATGTGGAAAATGGTGGAAAAAGTGGAAATAGGATAGGGTATGGAACAGATTCCATCATTATCCAAAAATCGACAATAATCATGAATTTTTGTCAATGGGATGTCAACAATTTTCCCTCTCAAGGCAAGGTTCAAGATAAGAGTGAGAACAACAGGCTTGAGCTAGGTTTACCCTCCATTTTTTATCACGATGGCCAATACAGTTGGACTCATCGAGGATGTTCTAACAAACCTTATGGATGGTGAAAATTATGTCTGAGGTCTCTTAACTAAATTAGTAAGGAAAAGATTGGAAATAAATGATTTCTTCAAAACATGGGCAACCTATGACTTAGGAAGTTTCCTATATTTGATCCCTCATTCATTCCGCTAAAGTTCTTATGAGATAGAAGAGGTTTATTAGCAGCAAAAGTAACTCTTATCATTTCTTCAGTTCTTGAAATAAGTGTTTGATTTTCCACTAATCCATGCCTTAGAAAGAAAAATGTGAATGTGAAAAGTGAATGTAGTTTGTAATTTGTTAGTGAGACATGAAGGTTAAAAGTTTGTGATCATTGAAACATTGTCGCAGCTTCCCTACCTAAAAATTTGATTTTTGAGAAAAAGAAATTGTTTCTATGTATGTGCTAGAGAACCAATTATATGATGATTGGAATGTGGCATTGATACCTGATATGATAATAGTTAAGGTAATTCTACCTATTATATTTGTCTCACTCATGAGATGATGACACATACATAGAACATGTCTAAATAATGATGTTACTTGATGTTGTATGTTTTCAAGTACGTGGCTTGAACAATGAGATCATATGAATGTAAGAGTACATACAATCTTGTTATGTCCCTAGTTGGATATTATTGTGGAATCAAAATAAACAATAGTAATACATAAGACTAAAGTGTTTGTTGACTAATGACAAAGTATAATGAGTCATGATATGTGATATCAAGTCAAGCACATAGGTACATGTCAGAGAATGGTGTATCGCAAAAACCCACCATGAGAGTGATACAACGAGATCATGGAATGGAGTCAGAATCATCTCCCATAGTGATAGTGGTGATTCTTGTTCTTAAACCCAAAGTCACTACATTCATCACATGTCTTTCGGTATACTTTGACATCATCCAACACAACCCTGAATAAGGATTGCCATAATGGTGATGATTGGGTAGTTGTGACATATGGGACTGAGTATGAGTGATCTAATTGCAATTTGTCCCTCCTACAGGAGATTTATATCTAGTCCACTTGATAAAAGAGACTGAGTAATGTATGGTCATACTCAAGTGATTCAATATGTGAAATGTGAACTCAGATGCACCTCAGACAGTCTGCTCTAGTTCAAGGAACATGTATTGAACATCGAGAGGATGATGATTCCATGCCTCGAGTTCAATCAGGATATCAGAGACAAAGGAACTATATGATCACAACAACAGTAACTATAGATTGTAGGTTGAAGTTGTTCTGCAACTTTCTAAATTACTCGGGTAGAAATGATGTGTGACTAGGAATCACTCTTTTCTTGTGATGTCAAAATTGGTTATGGACATTCACTGCCAACATAATTTGAACCTATAGGGTCACATACATAGGATACACTTGGCTTTAAAGGGTATATTCATGAATGATGTTTATATTGAATAGTAAAGGTGTTTAGGTATTCAATTAAACTACAAATCAACTGACTAGACTTAGAACCATCAAGGCCAACTGTTGAACTGACTGAAAGGAGGGTCAGGTTGATTGAAAATTGAATTGGCTGATTTCTACATGAGTCAGGAAACCAACCGATTGGCTCACTGGATGAACCGATCGACTCAGGTTGGTGATACGATCAGTTCACCTAGTGAACTAACCGGCTCGGTCAAGCCAACTAAAGCTTCTGGTGATTTTTCAAATCATGAGAAAAGTTCATCGTTTGACTTTGTTCAATGTAATTGGTACAAGGATTAATTTTAGATATTAATTGGAAACAAATTGTGAATTCAAATGTAATTGGGAAATATTGTGAAACAATTGTCTCAGTCGGTGAACTGATTGGCTCACTGTGCCATCCGACCAGTTCACCAATGAACTCAGTTCAATTGTCACATGTTGTGAAATTTACAAAAATTCCAAACCCTTGTACTCCCATACAAACTGGGAACCTTGACCCTTACCCATCCTATAAATAAAGGGCTATTGGGGGCTTCCCACCAAACAAAAATGAAAATTAGTTGCTCTGACAATTTGTTGTCCTCTCTAGTTGTGGTAACCAATATAGAGCTTGACCAAGTCCTACCTGTTAAAGGGAGGGACAACGAGGGTGAGAACAACTAAGAACAATTGTGGGAGAGCATGTTAGTGACTAGTACACTGGCAGAATGGGATAACTACATCCCATTGGATCTGGTAGCACAACATGGAGTTCCCATCTGCATGGACTACTCTAGATATGGGAGACCATTGTACGCAACTAGAAGGTCATCGTCAACCGCTGTATGTGGTGTTGCACTAGAAGGTCAGTGAAGACAACTGTTCGAGTATGTCTACTGCTGAAGGAGCTTGTTGCTACCTGAAAAAGAAGAAGCACAATGCTACTGCAAGGATAATGTCACTGGACTTGCTCCAGGACTAGGTATAACCTTGCAAACCTTCCTTCCTAGTTACATTGTTGTTGATGTGATCTTGTTGTTGAGGGAAATCAAGCTTTAAATTTTGTTTCCACTGCCTTATATGTCACCCCAATTTCCCTACAGAAAAGTCACCCTCTTTCCTACGCATATACTTTTTTAAGAGTGGGCCTATTGAGAGTCAGAACTAGAAATCTTAAGGGGAACAATATGGGGATTTTTCCTATTAGGGTAGGGCTTCGATTTTCAAATTTTGGCAATTTTAAATTTTAGACAAGTGTTCAAATTTAAGGTGACCTTTATAGAAAGTGACTATATTGATTAGTTGTCTATGTGACTTATATTTTAAAGATTTATGCATAACTTAGGGTCATGAGGCGGGTTTGATAATCTGATTCATGTCAAAATCTAAATTTTTTAGAATATGTGTGTGTGAAGCAAAGTTGGTAACCTTGGTCACACCGTGAGATTCTCAAAAGGTTTTTCACTAAGAGACAATCTAGATTTTGGTCATAGTTGATGAGTAGAGACCGCATATGTGAGGATAAAAAGGGTCAAGGAGCTTGCTCAGGTGAAGGCTCATTGGTCAAAGTTTAGCTCTTGGTCCAGGACCAAATAGATTGGAGAAATAGCACGTAATACCAGCTCAATTTAAGGGTCACGAACTGGGACCCTAGAAATATTGTATTTTAAAAATGTTTTTGTATTAATTTAGGGTCATATTCTAAGACCCAAAAAGATTTTTCAATTAAAAGGCAGTTCGAATTAGTTTCGAGTCATAGTCGAGGACCTAAAATATTTTGTAAAAGAATAAATTTAGATTAGTTTGAGGTCATAGGCCAGGACCCAAAAGAATTTTAAAAGAAAAAATGTCATTTGGATTAGTTTAAGGTCATAGTCGAGGATCCAAAATATTTGGAAAAGAGAAAAAGTAATTTGGTTTAGATTAAGGTCATAGTCTCGGACCCAAAAGGTTTTATAGAGATCGAGTGACCATTTTAAAAAAAGAGTCAAGATTTGATATTTTTGGCCTTTACCATTTTTTGGTATTTTTTTGAATATTTGAGCATTTTTTTAGGGTTTTTAGGGTTTCGGAAATTCTGCTAAAAATCTAGGGATCTGTTTACAAATTTTGCATGGTGTTTTAGAGTAACAGGGACAGTGAGAGGGGAGAAGAGGAGATCGATCAATTATGGTGATCTGCCAGCTCCACGGTAGAATATTGTGACCGTCTGCTAGTGCCGTGTTGACGATCTCTAGGAGAGGTTCTGTGACAGTGGATTTCCTCTGCTAGTCTTCTCCGATGGCATTTCAATGCATTTTTTAGCTACATCTGTCTCTGGGAAGGTATATCTTTTGTTTTTGCACTTTAGTTTGAGCATTTTGGCCTTCGATAGTGAGATTCATTTTTATGGATTATTAGCATTCTTTATAGTATGGAGTTTGAAGATGACTTGTATATGTGTTCTATTTAGTGATCTAATCAATTTCACTATTTTGTCCTTTTCTCGATCTTCCTTTGTTTGATAGAGCTAATATCAGGTGGTTTCCAAATATTTTTGACATTCTCATCGTTGTTGCACAAATGACTACTAATTTTTTGCATGAGGCAGACCCTCTTGTTGACCAAAAAGATGATGGCAATCATGTAGGGGTTGAAGGGTATCCGTTGTATGTATCTGCTATCTAGATTGTGTTAGAATCTGCTCCTCTAATATTTTGACCAAATTCTTCCTTGAGCAAACTTCATGGTGGTGCGAGCAGGATCAAGGGGGAATTGCTCCCTATTGAGAGATGTTTCTATCATCCAAGTAGTTTGTTGATGAATATACATTATTGAGGATGTCTAGCGGGCGATGATGTATAACTTTAGAAACATTGGTCATTGTTATTTTCTTTACAGATTTGCCAATCTTGAATCAGACTTTTCACCAAATAGCAATGATTTTGACTTTGCCTTCCACTTTATTCCTTTAGGGCATTGGATTCTCAAACATTTATCAGAGAACCTGTTGGAATTAGATGGGTTATATGTATGAGAGCCTGGTGGTTGAGGAGGTCGAATTGTTGGAAGATGACCAACTTTGGTACCATTAGTCTGTTTGGGTCCATGATAGATCATATCTCATTCCTATAATTGAGCACTTTTGTCTAGAGACCTTACTTCTCATTTTTCTTTATGAGAGTTGGCCATTACTTTGAGTGAGTTTTTCAAGATTACTAGATTAGGGTTTGGTGGGATCCCCATTAGTTTTCTACCGACTAATAAGAGTGGGATCTCTACCACCTATATGAGATTTTAGGAGTGAACCTCAAAGAGGTTGGGATGGCCTCAAATTATGAAGTCAGATTTACATGGATGAAGACCATCT
The DNA here is from genome assembly GCA_963693085.1 of Alisma plantago-aquatica. Classification (NCBI taxonomy): domain Eukaryota; kingdom Viridiplantae; phylum Streptophyta; class Magnoliopsida; order Alismatales; family Alismataceae; genus Alisma; species Alisma plantago-aquatica. The sequence continues at coordinate 60,236,925 of OY856411.1, forward strand.
TCTTTCATGAGGGTGAGTGGTGTGGTGCCAGTGTCTATTATATGCAACCATACATGCCCAAGTTTTCATCCTTGTCATAATCACTAGTTCCTTGTTTAGAAACTAATCTGGGAGGTTCTCCTTCTTATTGGATCTGCATGTAGTTTCTCCCTTTGACTATGGAGGTGGTGTGTATGCCCATCTATTGATACATTTATAGAGATGTCTTGAGAATGACCATAAAGGCTTTTTAGGCTTGATTGTGGTAAGTTTTCACTTGTCTTTTTTCGCATTTTATGCTTTGAAATGACTGTAGTAGATGATTTGCTATGATGTTCTTTTATTGCATATGTGTGTTATGAGTACTTTTGGCTACAAAGATATGTCACTTTGAGTGGCCCAAATGTCTACCTGGATGCCTCCCTCCCTACTTGTCATCATTGGACTGGCTGTACCAGTAGGGTGATATATGAGAAATGGAGGGGTGAATTGGAGATGATAAACATCACTGACGTATGTGTTGTACTTTGATCAATGTGTTCTATCATGCATCTATACTTGACTCTAATTTATCGATTTTCATTGGTCTGATTCAAGATCCTTGCCACGTTTCAACATGGCGAGGTGGACACGTCTTGTGCAACCTTGTTTGAGGCATTGGCTCTAGATACAATCCAGATCCAGTTTGAGTCTCCGTTTGGGAGTGTGTTGTATATGGGTGATGAATGTATATTCATCTATCTTTTGTGTGTTTTTCATAATCCTTTTCATTATAAATTATCTCTTTTTCAGTAATTTCTAGGACCAAATTGCAATTTACTCACTTATTGACTAATTTGCAATTACTTATCTACTTTCTCATTTTTTGTAGGGTTTTTCTCCAAAGCTGATTTTTGACCCACTAGGTCAGTGAGATGATCGTCTCACTGAGGCCAAACGGTCGAATCATTCCCAAAGAACCCCCATGTTCAAGAGCCAAATGACCACTTTGGCCTCGGCTCAACCAACTGCTTCAACACGCCAGACGGACGTCTCGATTCAGCTAGACGGTCATCTTATGATCCAAATGAGCATTCAAGCAAGCCCAGACAGCTAGGTCACTTGACCTAGAATCAAATCATTTCATAAAGGGCACTACCACTTGATTAGGGCTCCAAAACTTTGATCATGCGCACAACGGTGTGAGACGACCGTTTCACATCATCCATATGACTGTCTGGAACATTGCTTTGTGACCAAGTTTGCAACCAAACAATGCCTCCACAACACTCTATAGGGTTTTGATCCAAAGATTCTAGATCTGGGCCAAGTCATCACCAAATGACCGTTTTGCCTAGTGAGACGGTTGTTTCATGACACACGAGCAGTAAATTACAGCAACCGCCCCTCTCACTTCTTTTACCCCCCATTCAGTGTTTCCACCCTTCCTTCCCCTATAAAAGGAGGGGGGACTCCACAAGAAGAGGGCATCGAGTCTTAGTTGTAAATTGAGTATTATATGTAAATGCAAACCTAGTTGAGGTCCTTAATTTTTGTGCTAGCATTTTACTTTGAAGCTCTATTACTTTCATTCTTAGTTATTCTTTACATTCAAGCAATAAAAATAGATTCTTGTTCTAGATCTAGATTTCTCTTGTTCTTGTTCTTTTTTCTCATTCTTTCTCTTGGAGCGAGGGATTAAGAAAGAAAGTCGTTAATTGTCACCACCTTGGTCTCTTTGGAGATTTTGGATTTGTGATCTATGACTTCCTATCTTTTTCTCATTTTTTCTCCCTTCCTCACTATGAAGATTGAGTAGTTCCCTTATCGAGGAGAGGGGAGTATCCCCTTAGCCATGTGTTAATTGGATCGAGTTTTACAAAACTACTTTAGACAGATGGTTTTCGGTTTAGAAATCACTGGTTTAAAAGAAGGAATTAATCATTTTCATCACAAGTAAATCCCAGCGGATGCAACTATGGAACCCGGGATTTAGAATGCCTAAACTGATTTCACGATGATTCGGATGCGACAGTGGAAAATTCCTCTTAAGAATGAAGAACTAGGATATGTGAACACCAGGACCAATGGGTTCACATGGAGTTCCTCTCTTGGGGTTTGTTTACGAATAAGTCTCATACCTACTTCTATCTTATTTTTGTGTATCGCTTCATCCTTTTTTCACAAGGGCTAAGGTAGTGAAACCCCTCAGCCTTGATTCTTCCCCTTCTGATTTCAATCGTTCTTTCAACGCTTGTTTCTATCGCCTCTTTTAATTTCAACACTTTAACTCTTGTGTAGATAATCTTGTGCTAACAATCTTCTTTCTTTACTTCATTTTCTTAGAATAATCATTTCGTTTCTTGCTTCTGTGTAATCTTTTATTTTCTTTGCATTTCAATTCCTCATACTAGTATAATCAAATAACCCCCAATCAAAATTTACTTTATGTTTCTTATTCAAAAATGCAAAAAAGATTATTTCAAAAATCAATGAGGATTAAAAAAAATAATCATAAAAACGTTATCCTATGGGATTGAACCTTCCGTACTAGCCTTAACTAAAAAGTAAACAAGGATTAAACTCGAGGATAATAATTTTAGTGAATTGGTGTGCTCTTTGACGCATATAAAATTTGGACTCGACTCTCACTTGAGAGACCTAGTTTCACGTCCTGACAATGAAACCAATTTTAGAACCATTGTCAGGGACAACAAATCATTTTCTCAAACCTCAAATTGTTTTTTTATATTTTGTTTCATTTTTTATACCTTCCGAGTAACACTTCAAACGTGCTATCTCCTCTTTCTGTTGAGTTTCCATTCTAGAAGTACATTTTTTCTTCACTCGATTATCTATTTATTATAATTTTTCATGCTTCGCCCGCCAAATGTTGATTCTGTGTCGCCAGTTTTGGATCCCGAGCTAGAGTGAACATTCTAGTGTTTGAATAGAAAAAATAGCTTTGGATGGATGAGGAAGAGGTTTCCCATAGGATTGAGTAGGCACTTGTTGCTGAAAGAGAGGCCATGATGGTCAAGCGTGCGTCTTAAGAAGTCTCCTTGCTAGCTACATACATAGACAAACAAGTGGTTGTAGAAACCTCTCAAATGGAGTCCGAAAGACAAAAACAACTCAAAGATTTTTCTACTCCCAAAAATAGATATGCACAACATCCCATTGTGCCACCCGCAATAACAACCCCCAATTTGAGTTCTGCACACAATAGATCAACATGCTTCAAACCAACCCATTTTCTGGGAATAAGGGTGAGAGTTTCCAAGATCACCTCCAACGCTTCATTAACCTTTGTTCTTTGACCAAGATCCTAGGAATTTATGAAGATGCCATTAGAATTAGGCTTTTCAAATACTCTCTTTCAGACCAAGCCCGGAGTTGGTACAATACCATGGAGAGTGAGGACCACATCGCCACTTGGGAAGCTCTTCAAACCAAGTTTGTTAACAAATCTTTTTTCCCTTCCCTCACCTACGAAATTAGGCAAAAAATTCTTCTCTTTTATATGGTCCCAGGATAACTTTAGGAGAAGCTTGGGAAAGATTTAAGTAACTCTTACCAAGGAAAAAATTATCAAAACCTTCATCAACCACCACCTCAATAGAATGTCCCCACTCCTTTAACTAATGATAGGATTTCTACCTTAGAGAAAACCATAATAGCCCATCAGAAGTCAAACAATACCGAATTTGCCTATTTCTTTTCCCAATAATCCCCCCTATAGGTATCTTTGCTGGACAACCTGAGAACAACCCGAAAAATCCCAAGCAACTATTAGGTTGTCTCCACTCATTCAGTTAAGACTCATACTCCTCCTCCAGAGAAACATGCAGTTGTACCTTTGGACTTTGAGGATGATGATATGATAGTCATTGAACCTCCTCCATCACGCATTCCCGCCCTCCCCACTCCTTCCATCCCTACTCCTGTGGTCCCACCTGTGGAAATTGATGAGTCATAAATTCATGTTTACAAACCTCATCCACCTTACTAGGCCCACCTAAAGCAAACTAGTCTTGATACTCATTTTGTGAAATTTAGGGAATCCATGAAAAAGTTGCATCTGGATATTCCCTTTCTTGATGCCTTAGCTGATATGCCTAGCCAATCCAAGTACATGAAATCCTTATTGACCACAAAGTACTACACTGACAAACATGAGACTTTCACGCTTTCTAGAAAAACCTCCGATATCATTCAAAATAAGATTCCCAAAAAGAAGAAAGATTGTGGTTCCTTTGGGATTGGGTGCTACCTGGGTAATAATTATTGCAGGAAGGGTCTTGTAGATTTGCGCGCTACTATTTCTATCCTACCCTGTAGTCTTTGTAGGAGGTTAGGCTTTGTTGACATGCTTCCTACTGCCATGACCGTCCAACTGGATGACTCATCCATGACAAAACCCATGGGCATCATTGAATACTTACATGTAAGGTTTGGGAAAGATGCAATGTCCCATGTGACTTTGTCATCATGGACATAAAGGAAGACTTAAGGTACCCCATCATCTTTTGCAGCCCTTTTTTGGCCACCGCTCATGCCTTGATTGATGTTGAGGCCAAAACCATCTTCTTTCTCCTAGGAAAACAAATCCTAAAGTTTAGGATATTTAAAAGCATGTGTGGACCAAGCCCCCAAGAAGAGTGTTATCTACTTGAATGTATTGAGAAGATGCTACAATTGAGACAAGAATTAGACCTACTTGAGGATCCCCTCAAGAACGCCCTTGTAACCTCTATTGATTTTGGATTTGAAGATGATCAATTGAAGCAATACAGACACCATCTTGACACCTTTGAGGAGATCTAGGTTGAAGAATTTGAGGATCACAAAATGGTCTCTATTGTAGATGCAAAACCTAAACACCCCAAGGAACCCGACGTGAAACCCCTCCCTAGAGGTCTTCAGTATGTCTTCCTCAATGAGCAATAAATTTATCTTGTTATAATTAACTATGATCTCACCTATGAACCGGAAACCAAGATCATGACTGAGCTTAGCAAGAGGAAATCTGCCTTAGGATACAAAATGGCTGATTTTACAGGAACTGATCAATCCATTTGTATGCATAAAATTCCTATGGTAGAAGAGTGCAAACCTTCTATATACCCTCAAAGGGAACTGAATCCTAACATGAAAGAGGTTGTTTGTCTAGAGGTTATCAAGATTTTAATTTTAGGAACCATCTACCCCATCTATGACTCTCCCTGGGTTAGTCATGTCCAGGTCGTCCCCAACAAAGGGGGTACCACAATTATGAAAAATGACAATGATGATCTTATTCCCACCCATACTATCATAGGGTGGAGGATGTGTATCAACTATAGAAAGTGAAATAAGGCCACTAGGAAAGATCATTTCCCCCTTCCCATTCTAGATTAAGTACTAGAGGACCTCGCCGATCAACAATATTTTTATTATCACGATTGCTATTCAGGTTTTTATCAGATTCCCATTCATCTGGATGACCAGGAGAAAATGACCATTATTTGCCTGTTTGGAACTTATGCATTCAGGAGAATGTCATTTGGGTTGTGCAATGCCCCAACCACTTTTTAGCAATGCATGTCCGCTATTTTTTCTAGATTGACTAAGACCATTACGGAGGTATTTATTGATGATTTCTCCATCTATGGAGATAGTTCTAACTCTTGCCTCCATCATTTATCTCTTGTTTTGCAAAAATGTGAGGAAGCACATTTGATCCTCAATTGGGAAAAATGTCATTTTATGGTGACTGAAGGGGTTGTATTAGTACATATGGTGAGCAACCATGGCATTGAAGTTGATATAGCCAAGATTGAAGTTATATCCAAACTTCCACACCCTTCCTCTGTCAGGGACGTTCGTTCCTTCCTTCAGTAGGCAAGTATTTATTAGTGTTTCGTCTGTGACTTTTCTAAGATCACCAATCCCTTGACCAAGACACCCCTTTTGTGTTTGACAAAGCTTGCATGTCCAGTTTTCTTAATTTGAAAGATCCTCTCACTACTATTCCCATCATTAGAGCTCATGATTGGTCCTTAACTTTTGAGTTATTGTGTGATGCAAGTGATTACATTGTGGGTGTTATGTGAGTGATTATGTTGTGGGTGCTATTCTTGGACAACGTTTTGATCAAAAGCACCATTAATTTACTCACATCCAAAACTTTTGAAGATGCCCAACGGAGTTACACAACTACGGAAAAGGAAATGCTAGCCATAGTATATGCCTTAAATAAATTCTGCTCATATTTGTGAGGGTCCAAAGTCATTTTTTACATGAACCATGCAGCCATTAGATACTTGAAGACTAAAAAGGATGTCAAACCCCGCCTTCTTTGTTGGGTCCTTTTACTTTAGAAATTTGACCTAGAAATCCCAGACAAAAAGTGCTATGAGAATGTTGTTGCCGACCATTTTAGTCGCCTTGATTTTTTGATGATGATATCATCCCCATAAATGACTCCCTTACTGGTGATAAACTGTTGAAAATGGATTCTTAATGCCCTTAGTTTGCCAATTATGTGAAGTTTCTAGCCGCAGGTGTGTTGCACCCTGAATATAAGGGACAATCTAAGGCTAAATTTAGCATGATGTGAAATAATATTGTTGGGGTGACCCATACCTTTTTAGATTGTGTTCAAATGGAATATACCGTAGGGGTGTCATAGAGGAAGAGGCTCACAACATTCTTGAATAGTGCCACTCTAGCCCCACTGGAGGGCATATGAGCTCTCAACATACTGCTAGGAAGGTCCTACAATCTAGTTTTTTCTGGCCTACTCTGTTCAAAGAGTCATACCACTTTGTCCTTGCTTGTGATGAATGTCAAAGGACCAACAATATATCTAAGAGAGACCAAATGCCCATGACTTCTAGGAAGGAGATTGAAATCTTTGACGTGTGAGGAGTAGATTGTATAGTTCTATTTCCTTCTTCTTGTGGGTAAAAATATATCTTGGTGGCTATTGACTACATTTCCAAATGGGTTGAAGACATCCCCACCAAAACTTGTGATTCCAAACTTGTGAAGAAATTCTTCAAAGATGTTATTTTTCCATGATTTGGGGTACCTTATTCCGTAATTTTTTATGGAGGTTCCCATTTTCTAGAGTAGAGTTTTGAGTCCTGATTGAAATGATATGGAGTCCATCATAAAGTTGCCACCCCTTACCACCCTTAGACTAGTGGTCAAGTTTAGGTGTCAAATAGACATATCAAATCCATCTTAGAGAAAAAGGTCAATCACACTAGGACCGATTGTGCTCTAAAACTCAATGATGCTTGTGGGCATACATAATTGCCTACAAAACCCCCATAGGCACCACTCCATTCAAATTGATTTATGGGAAATCGTTCCATCTGCCCATAGAATCAGAACATAAGGCCAGTTAGGCCATCAAAACTCTTAATTTTTACTTATCCACTGTAGGTGAAAACCACTTTTTTTACATGCAATAGTTGGATGAGTTTTAGATGACGTATTATGAAAATACTAGAATTTACAAAGAAAAAAAAATTATGGCATGATGGCCACATTAGGAGAAAAGACATTAGGGAGGGAGATTCAGGTTGAGGCTTGTTCCTAAAAAACTTAAATCTAGATGATATGGGCCCTATCTTGTCAAGTGTGCCTATCCTCATGGCACTTTCTTCTTTGGGATAAGGTATTAGGGGAGTTTAAGGTTAATGGACATAGGCTTAAACATTACATCACCGTTGAGGACTTTCTATCTTCTGAGGCACATCAATTCTCTTTACTTGGAGATCTCGACCTACACGAACCTCCACCTCCTCCTCCTGAGCCTGAAATGACTCCATGACCGATATATGTCGGGCCTTCAACACAAAACTAAGCACTTATAGGAAGGTAACCCAATCATTTAATTTTTTGCAATTTTCTTATATATTTATCTAAGCTAACACTTGTGTTTCTATTTCAGATTGTTTATTCAAATTTTTTTGAGATGTTGGCAATCTAACATGTTGTTCATTTGATGAAAGCCAGCTACCCTACCAGGACAGACAGGCATTAGAGGATGGTGAGATGGGTTTCTCATCCATATAAGGACCTTTTCAAAACTTGTGGTTGTTTGAAATTTGAAAATTGTTTGGGCACCATATCCACGCTAGACGGCCTTCTGACATACCTGATACAATTGTCTCGACCACCAGGAGATGCATTCAAGGTGGGTTCAATTTCAAGCCATTTTGAAATTTGAAACGTTTGCCTCTATCCTCAAACCACCAGACGACCATCTGACCTAGACGAAATGATCTTTTTGTGCCTTCCATATGCCTATAAGATAAGCAGTTCGGGGTCTCTTCTTTACAACCACCAAGTGCATTCTCTCTTCCCCCTCCCCAAGCTTTCTCTTCTAAATCAGTGAAAACACTACCTTCAGCCAGCCGATTCACCAAAGGGAATGGTTGTCTCGCCTCCGCCTCCATATGACCACATCACTAGTGACGTCAATTATTTCACCCTCATCTTGGTGTTTCACCACCATTCACTATCGTCCTTGCCCGGCCATCTCGTGTGGGATGAATAGTTGTCCCGTTGCAAGCACATGCCATCTTGTCATCAAAGGCCTAACGTTCCATTTTCAATCTGCCACTACTCCTAATTTCCGCCATCTTCCACACGTTTTAGCTGATTGTCTGGTCTACTGAAATGCCTCTTCTATCTCCGTCTCTCTAAGAAAGACACCCGACTCGTCCCAGCCTGGCACCCTCCTTCTCATTTTTCAGACAGTCACTTCATCTCCTCCAGACGGGCATTTCATCACAACTAGATGCTCGTTTTAAGCCCCCCGCCGGCCGACCATTCACTGAGCATGTGAGGCAACAATTAGCCTGGCTGATCAGTTCACTACCAAGTGGTCGTATTGATCAATGCACCCCCAGCCCCATCTGAAGTCACCAGACGATCGTTTCATCACCCCCAGATGCCCTCATCAAGGAAGTGAGGTGGCCATTTTGCATGCTTTAAATGGCTGTTTGGACCTCACTAGATGCTCGTTTCAATCCACCACAATAGACATTGATCATGTTTGAGGTAGGGTTACACCATAGTTTCCTTGACCGCTTTCGCAAGGGTAAGTAGACCGCCAAAATGACGGTTTCCCATGAGCCACCTTCCCATTCCACTATGAGATAGGGGAATCACATTGGGGAGCCCACTGGAGAGTCCTCCCCTAGAATGGCCTCAGAAATACAAAGTGACGTTGATGAGCTTGAATCCATAATGGATGTCAAGAGAGGAAGATCTGCATCTTGTAGTAATTCAGACTCCATAGTGCCACATCCACCCTACATAGCTCCTACCCTAGAGAACTATGCTCAGTTTGTCAGCACCACACACTACACCAGTTCAACAAGACTACTGTCATTGACATCTCTCTTCCTCATTGGGCATGCAGCATTAACCTTGATGCACTTGGCATTCAGGAGGCAGTAAAAAACATCATGAAGAAAAATCATATCCTCCTTTTCCCATATCGGGTCACTGCTATGTATAGTGACCTCACATTGGAGTTCTTCACCAGCTACTGTCGGTACCACATTTCATGGGGAAAATCTAGCTGCAAGGTTGGAGTCTTTGGCAAAGATTTTGAAATCTCCACCAGACAACTGACATTCATGATACTTGATGGAGGCGATGATTACTGGCTCACCTGATGTGTGGAGCGTCGCCACGACATCCATCCTGACAACTACAATGCATAAAAGTTCTAGGCGGACATCACAGGATTTCCACCCAAGCTACCTGGAAGAATGAATGCATCTAGCATTGACAACCTGATGGTATGATACCTCCATCACATCTTAGCATGTACTTTCTTCAGCATGTAAGGTACTCAAGGTGCCATTACCCTTTCTGAGATTTATACACTATGGTGTCTTCTGATTAGTGAGCCCTACAATTGGGGTTGTGCTATGATTGACCATCTAAACTGCCAGGCCACTTGCACTACCTCATTCTCCTACTGCATTGGCCATGTAGTCACTTATATTGTACTTTTTTTGGGCTACACTCATATCCCATTTCGGTCACTGATCCAGAAGCATCACCTAATTGACCTAGCATATTTGAAGGGGTTGAAGTTCCTCTATTTGAGTACCAATGGAGTCTACTACTTGCTTTTCAAAGACTCCTAGGTCATCCTTGAGCTTCCACGCCATGATAGGTTTGTAGCCACCAACCTAGTTTTTGACATCTTAGATCTACCGACACATATTGCACGATTTCCTCTGGAGAATCCCAACTAAAATGATGTCACCAAGCCCACGGCCCATAGGAGGAGTGTTTCCTTAGAGACACATGATGATGAGAGTAGACCGCCTCCTCCTTCTTCTTGACATAGCACTAGGAGATGCAGGGCTACTAAGGAAGGCCCCAAGGGGCCTTATGGATTCTACGAGATCCTTGATCAGTTGGAGGAGATCCAACACAAGTAGTAGAGCCAAGGTCACCGGCTTAATCACATGTACTTGATGCACTGTGCCCACAAGTCCTGGCATATGCACCAAGTCCACTACGATGCCAGCCGACCTTAGTATGAGGAGTATGGGGCTCATCAAGTCTACCCTGACCCTAACTCCCCTTATTGGGGAAACTACTACTATAGCCCTCCATCATTTACACACTTTCCTCTGTCATAGTGATTTTCTTCCCTCCGTCTCTAATTTAGCTTTTTCTTGGGATGAGAAAAAGTCTATGTTCGGGGTGGAGGTGGGTGGTATAATTCTATTCCACCCCCTATCTTTTCCCTTATTTTCTTTATTTTTGCTTTCCATTATGTTGCATGTATTTGATTTAGTTTGTGGCCTTTATCTAGTTGACCATCCTTTTTTTATGTCAAGAGGACATTTTTTAGTCAGCCCATTGAGTAGACATCTATCATTGTACCCCAAAAACTGAATTTATTAAAAAAATTTGCAAAATCTATTACAAATTGCCATGTTTGAAACCATTTTGTCACCTAGGACCCCTAATAACATCACTCTTTAGAATAGTTGTCAAGTCATAAGTAATCGATCAGAACCAAGCATAAAGTTTCCCTATTTTTAAATAATGGATTATCTTGTTATAAAACTTGCATGATGTGATTTATAGGACTAATATAACTAGAGCAATGACACTCTTTGGAAAAAATATGTTGAAGTTATAAGCACAAGAACATCTCTTCCTTCCCACTATTTTTCTTCTAAAAAATATAAGTAAAGAATCACCATCGGACAAAAATTCCATACCCCACAAAGGGGTGTACCATCAAAAGATGCCAAAAGTGCACATGAAAAAATTATGACCGATGTTGAAACAACTCCACAGATTTATATCCAGAGTCAAATAGAGGAGGGATCAATATTTTTCATCACTTACTTCTTTGTTTCACACCCCCCTATGTCTTGTTCTTGTGCAACAACTAACAAAAAATAAACATAAAATTTGAGACTGTCAAAGTGAAAGAAAGATGAAGCCTATTTTTCTACAAATTCTCATTTTAGAAGCAAGATGTGATAATTGTTTTGATAGGGAATGTAGAACTTTATGCTACGTGGTTCTAGGAGATTAGGTCACTTGGCCAAAATTTGGGTTAGGGGTTATAGTGATGTTACGAAGGTGGGGATGACATTTTGGGAGTATAAATTGGAGTTTGTTTGTAATTTAATTTTCTTAGGATGAGAAAAGATTCAAGTCAAGGGTATTTTGATGAATGCATATTCATCTATCTTTTAGTATATTTTTCATAATCCTTTTCATTAGAAATTATCTCTTTTCGGTAATTCTAGGACCAAATTTCAATTTACTCACTTACTAAATTTATTTTGCAAATACTTATCTACTTTCTCATTTTTTGTAGGGTTTTTCTCCAAAGCTAATTTATTACCCACTGAGCCAACAAGACAGTTGTCTCACTGATCCCAGACTGTTGGTTCATTCCCATAGAACCCCCACGTTCAAGAGCCAAACAACCACATTGGCCTCCGCTCAACCAACTCCTTCAACACGCTAGATGGGCATCTCGGTTTAGCGAGATGGTTGTCTCATGGATCTAAATTAGCATTCAAGTGAGCCCAGATGGCTAGGTCACTTGACCTACAATCATATCATTTTGCAAAGGGTGTCGCCACTTGATTACGGTTCCAAAACTTTCATCATGCCCATAGTGGTGCGAGACAACCATTTCACATCCTCTAGATAACCGTCTGGAACATTGCTTGGAGCCCAAGTTTGCAACCAAATGTCACTACCACCACCCTCTTTAGGGTTTCGATCCGAATATTCTAGTTCTACACCAAGTCATCACCAAATGACTATTTTTCCTAGCAAGATGGTCGCTTCATAGTGCATGAGCAGCAGATTACAGCAACCACCCCTCTTACTTCTTGTACCCCCCATTCAAGATTTCCACCCCTCCTTCCCCTATAAAAGGAAGGGTGACTCCACAAGAAGAGGGCATCGAGTCTTAGCTGTAAATTGAATCTTAGTTATAAATGCATACCTAGTTATATGTCCTCAATTTTTGTAGTAGCATTTTACTTTGATGCTCTATTACTTTCATTCTTAGTTAATCTTTTCATTCAAGCAATAAAATTAGATTCTTATTCTAGATAAGGATTTCTCTTGTTCTTGTTCTTTTTTTTCATTCTTTCTCTTGGAGCGGGGGATTGAGAAAGAAAGTTGTTTAATTGTCACCACCTTGGTCTCTTCAAAGATTCTAGATTTGTGGTCTATGGCTCCCTAACTTTTTCTCCTTGTTTCTCCCTTCCTTGCTATGATGAGTGAGTAGTTCCATTATCGAGGCAATGGGAGTATCCCCTTAGCCATGTGTTAATCGGATCGGGTTTTACACGACTACTTCAGACAGATGGTTTTTAGTTAAGAAATTGCCGATTTGTACAAAGTAATTAATCATTTCCATCGTAAGTTAATCGACAACCCCCAATTGGAATTTACTTTCTATTTCTTATTAAATAATACCATAAAAATAATTTCAAAAATCAATTGGGATTAAAAGAGAACAATCTTAAAAAGCATTGTCTAGTTGGATCGAACCTTATATACTAGCCTTAAGTGGAACGAAAAGGGGATTTAACTCTAGGATAATCATTCTAGTGAATTGGTGTGCTCTTTTACGCATATCAATGGGTTACCATGCTGCTCGTTAGTGGGATGGTGGTTGGCACATCCCTTTTGACCCTTTGCTTGAGTTGGTCACCACTAGACTTGGGATCTGTCAGGTTGTTCGGCAGCTGATGTCTGGGCAAGTGACTCATGAGGAATACCTGATGTGGTATTTTGTACACGGTCATCCCATTCTCTTTTCTAGAGTGGCATATGATTGGTTTTGACATCCTCCTCTAGTGAATGTCTTATTCTGATTCTACTTTAATGTCTACTTGCAATATCTATAACAAGTATTTTTGTGGGTGATTTATTATGATTTGGCCAAGTAGGATGATCAAGGGTATGCGTTTTGTCATCCACCCCATCTGGGGTCACTTCCGTCACCTGAGGCAGTTTCTTCACCTTAAGCTCTACCTTCTCCATTGGTAGATGGTTGTGGATTTGATGACTTCCCTAGATTGCGACCTCATTGGGATTTTGACACAAGAAGCTCATGTCATTACTTGGGTGACTTTGGTTGGACCTCATCCTTCATACAGACGGATTAGGATTCAGATGGTGGACTGTGAGGATCGAGTGTCTGATTGGTTTATGGGTACATGAAGCACTTCAATGGATCTTATGGTTTAGGGAGATTTTATTTAGACGTACCCATTCAAATTCCATATCTATCTTCAGTTGATGAAGACGTAGGTTCTTCATAGTGTAGAGAGACTGCCTTAGGCATCAAGATGACTATGGAGAGCATCTATTCTGGTCATCTGTGGTCTACTAGTGCTACTCTCGTAAAGGCGAGCAGTGATCATCGTTCTTCTGGGTCTTCTTCTACTGATCATCGGCCTTTGGTCAAACATTTGATCGGGTGGCTAAAGAAGAGGTGGAAAAAGTATTTGTCTACCTTTAGCCTTTTTTCTCCATGATGTATTTTCCGTTTCCCTCATCTTTTCAAGACAACTTGCCTCCTACAAATTAGAGTCATGAGAGAAAGGGAAGCTCAGGATATTCCACTTATGTGACGTCCTCCCATCGACTTGTCTTTGGTGTGTTGTTGTATCATAGATCTTTCTAGATTGAAGAAATCAGGTTGGCAAGCTTTGGCATGACCAATCATCTTCATCATCTGGTGTATGTCCATGTGGCAAGGGATTTTATGTCGGCAGAAATACACTTTTAGGATCCTTTGAGCCATACCTTCTATTCTGGTGATGTCATTTTGACTCCCAGCTTGGAGGATATGGCAAACATCACCTGGCTTCCTCTTCATGATTGATGGCAGTGGTACCAAAGAAATCAAGTTGAGCTGGTGATCTAGGGCATCTTCTTGGTGTGAAAAATTTCCCAAGTGGCTCAGTGATTGACTGGTGATGGTAGCTTCATTCTGATGGGATCCCTATCGAAATAGTTCAAGAGTGGGTGGTCGTGGTGTTGCATCTCCTAATATGCCTCACATGTGGGTGTATACTTTGATCATCCTTGTGTAATTGTTTTTTGGAGAAACTATCAGACAGGTGATGGTTGCTACTTCTGGAGTCGTATCCACTTTGTGGAGAAAGTAAACCATTGTCCACTTGATAATGGATGAGTTTTATAAGTGCTTATATGAAGCAAAGTTGACTGGAGAGATAAAGGGACCCTTCCAGGTTCTGTATATTTATCTGGGAATGCACATCGGTCCTTCAGCTATGTGGAGACTTAGCTCATTGGCTAGCTGGTTTAAAGGTTACAAATGCTCATTGGGGATGGATGGAGTTATTCCTCAAATAATTTGGCATGTGGCATTCCATTCCTACTTTTCCACCACTAATCATCTTTCCTGGCCTAGAGGGTGTGTTTCACCACTACCCTATGTTATTGTTACGACAGTTCCATCGTCAGTAGTGTTTGTACCAAGTTGAAGCTATTACTCCATTTTCAAGATATTGATGCTTAGATTCTCAAAAGCTCATTAGAAGGTGACAGAGATGTGGTTGCATGGAAGAGGTAGACCCATGACTCCTTCCCAGTGGGTTGAGACTACTTTCCTGAGTACCTAGCATGGATTGCATCAAAACCCATAGTAGTAGTGACTTGTGATCCTTTTGGAGAACCACGATGATGTTTCTTTTGTTTCTATATGCTTTTATTATTGGCTTGTAAATCTAGTGTTTTGTAATGAATTTAATCTGGAATAAAAAGCTTTGATTCATTAAATATGGCACCGTTTAGGGGTACTCCAGCCATTATGTTTTATAGATATGCATTGGACATGAGTCCTTGAGGTCCATATGGCTATGTGCTCCTTTCTAGGAAATTGTCCATTTGGGACAATCTAGAACTCTCATTTATGTGTTTCAAAACTCTAGGGATAGTTGTAGATTTTCATATGTTGGGGTTCACCCCTTTCTCTCCCACCTCCTTGCATGCAGTTGTCAAATCAAAACCCCAAGGGATTTAAGCTGTCTCGCATCCTAATCTGTTGATAGATGTTTCCTCCTTTTGAATGTAGTGGTCCTCACGAGGAGGGCCCTAATCCTACGAGGAAAGATGGATGAATATCTTTTAGACCTGGATGTCACACTAAAAGCTAAAACCATGTCATGTAGTGGGTGTTTAAGAGGTGAGTCCCTACCCAATTGGGCCAAGGTGACAGATGTCAGATACATCTTGGTGGGCTTTATTTTCAACATGCTTTTAGAGTAGCCATCGACCAAGAGCTTGTGTCTTCCTGTTTAAAGGTCTTTCTGAATTTTTCTTTTGAGATGTCCAATGATTGTGGGTCTTTTTGTTCAAAGATTTTTTCTTTGACATTGATGCTTAAATCCTTAGTATGAGAGTTGAAAGTTCAGTGGGTAATGAATGTGGTTTACCTAGTGAGGGTTTACCATATCATGTTTTTCATGTCAATGCATACATTTATTACTCCCACCTCTTGTCAAAGATGGAAGAGAGTAGATGCAAAGAGTTTTACTGTTCGACCTTCTCCCATTGGTCGTTCCCTTTTTGGTTAATCCCAAAATATGTATACATTATAGCATCTCCCTTGGTCAGGATGTTGAATGTGAAGATTAGGAATGACATGCCTCTGGGGAATCATATCCTCAACCATCCTCATGCTTGATCATGGGGTTTCTCCTATCTTGCCCCGCAATCATGATCATTTTGTGGGTGCATTTGATTTTTGCTAGACCTATTTTAAGGAGTTACTTTTAGGTCAGAAAACTGATGGGGCCTCGGGATAATGGTCACGCTCCTTCCATCCTAGGCCCTAGGTTCTACTTTGATCTTTCCTTTTCAGGGAGCATGGGGTTATGTGGCCATGTGTTTAAGTAGATTTTAGGTATTTGTTAGAAGAGTGGAAGCTTTAATCTCAATTGCATGGCTTTCTTTCAGAGGTTTCTTGTTGTGGCAGTCTAATCAGTAGTAGTAGTGTTTTACGAGACTGCTTTATGTGATGAATATGAACATCTCCATCCATTTCCTTCAAGAATAAGCCTCCCTAGTCATAGATATCATGGACAATGTAGGGTCTCTCCCATTTAGGGTTGAACTTGACCATAGAATCAACATTATAGAGGACTCATTATACTAGGTCACCCTTCTAAAAAGATATGAGGTTGAACCTTCTTGTTGAATTCTCAAAATGTTCTTGCTTGATAGGATTGTTCATGGCATAGGGCTTTATCCTATTTCTCTTCAAGAGTGTTGAGGTTGTAGACTCGATCTTGTAGCCATTTGATCTTTGGGATATCTACTTCTTATATCATGTGGAGAAAAGGGATTTGCATTTCAACTAGAAGGATTGCTTCCATCCCGTACACTAGGGAGTATGGTGTATCCACCGTTGAAGTCCTGATGAAAGTGTGGTAGGTCCAAAAAGCCATTAGAAGGTGTTCATGCCATTTGGCATGCAAGTTGATAGTTTTCATCAAAATCTTGATTAGATTTTTATCAGTAGCTTCTATAGATCATTTCATTTGTGGTCGATAGGGCAACATTCAATGATGCTTGATCCCCAAAGAGTATAGGTACTTGTTGACAGTCTTAGAGATGAAGTTTGTTCTGTTATCTAAAATGATCTCATGTAGAATCCAATACCATCTTATGATATTGTTCTTGAGGAACTTAATGACTTGTTGGGTTGATGCATTAGTGATAGACATTGCTTGAACCCACTCGGTAAAGTAGTCAATTTCAACAAGGATGAAGAAATTGTCATTTGATGCCTTATGGTTCATCTTGTCAATGGCCATGTTGTAGAGTTGATTTGCAGGAGCATGGATATAGTCTCCATGGATTTCATAGGCTTGAAATTTGCAGACAAATTTGTAGCAGTATGTTTCCATGGTGTAACATCCCAGGATTTGAGGCCTCAGATAAGTTGATCTTAAAAGGAATGATTGGACTACCCATATCACCAAGGTGCACCTCCTTTTTCGGGAGCCCATAACTAAGATTCCATAGTTAAGTGTGCTCAACTTGGAGTAGTACAGGGATGGGTGACCTGTCGGGAAGTTGATCTTGTCATGCATGTGAGTGAGGACAAAGCACGCAGTTAAGGCTAGTGGTGATCTGTGGGGCCAGTCGTCATTCTTGAAACTCTACTAGAGCCTTGGGCAGTGGGCCCAGGCGTTACAAATGGTATCAGAGATAATTCCCCTCCAGTAGGTGGGGCCCACATGGTCATGGCATGCCAGTCTTGAGTCGTGTAGTCCATGAATGTAGGAAATGGTTGTCCATGGTTGACGTAGCCACCCTTGTGCTGGTATTCCATGATCGGGAGTTGGGTGTCCATGGGCCATTGTGGTTCTGCACTAAAATGGGGAAGAGATTATGAGACCTTATAGTTGGGCCTTGATGAGGACGTCAAGAATCTAAGTGGGGGAGATTGTAACATCCCAGGATTTGAGGCCTCGGATAAGTTTATCTTAAAAGGAATGATTGGACTACCCATATCACCAAGGTGTACCTCCTTTTCCAGGAGCCCATCACTAAGAACTCCATAGTTAAGCATCCTCAACTTGGAGTAGTACTGGGATGGGTGACCTGTCGGGAAGTTGATCCTGGCATGCGCGTGAGTGAGGACAAACCATGCAGTTAAGGCTAGTGGTGATCTGTGGGGGCAGTCATAATTCTTGAAACTCTACTAGAGCCTTGGACAGTGGGCCCAGGCGTTACACATGGTGTTCCAATAGTATCCTAGGATTTCTATCTTTTTGGCTAGCATAACTCCATTCATGTTCGTTGCAAATGACACAGCATGGACTTCCTTCATTAGAGATTTTGCTACTTCTTGTTGATACATCAAAGGAGAGTTTGGTTGTAGGATTTGTGTCTAAGCTATTCTTCCCCTAGAACATACTACAAGGCTCATTGCTTGAGCATGAGTTTTTCTCTCTGGGAGAGGTTCTTGGGAATGATTTGGATTGATAAATACATCTTGATGTAATGAAATCAAGCCATTTCTTCATTGTAGGGTGCATTGTCGATGACCATGCAGTATGTTGGTTGAATAATTGCCTTAGCTTCCAGAGAGAAGATATGACCTTCCTGAATGTTAATCTATGAAGCAAGGGATTTTAGTGCATTGTTGAATGCGTTGTTATATCTTCTGATGAAGTAGAAGGATATACATTGTAATCTATAATCCAAATAACATGGTATGATACTAGTTTTTGATGACACATTCTTCAATTGTTCTAGAACTGAGAGATGACTAGGAGGGAGTCACCATAGGGTGAGTTGGAGACCTGAGATGTAGGCTTTATATTCTTCCATGTTGTTGGTGGCATCAAATTCCATCCATTTTGTCATGGGTAGCTGATATCCATGAGGGTACTATAGGACTACACACATTCTCTCCTTTACAGTTTACAACTCCACTGAAGAAGACAATCCATGTGTCAATATTTGGAGGGATCACCATGTCTGATGGATTGATCATCCCTATATCTACATTAGGAAACTCTTACTCATGAGTAGCTTCTTTCGATAGTAGGGAATCTACTAGTTGATCTGTAAGGGCTTGTTCTTTGACTACCTTCATGAGGAGAAAGGTGATGTCAAATTTTGACAATATCACCTGCCACTAAGCACAATGCCCAATCAATGTTGGGCAGCCACATAGATAGGAAAGTGTATCATGGTTGGAAATTTGTTGTAAATGATATGTAATTAGATAGTGAGTGGCTTCTTTGTTGTGTGGATTAGGGCCAGGTAGTACTTTTCAGTTTTAGTGTAGTAAGACTTTGTGTCATTGAATTTCTTGAACAAGTAGTAGACAGAATGCTTGCCTTTGGTCTTTGCTTAACTCAAGACTCCACCCATTGATGTCTCATATATAGATAGGTGCAGAATGAGGGGAAACCCATAAATAGTCAGCCTTAACACTAGAGTATTGGTAAGGTAATCTTTGAGCTTCTGGAGAGTAGCATCGTACTGTTCATTCCATCTAGAGTCTAAATTCTACTTTATCAACTTGAAGATTGGCTCACATATGGTGTGAGTTTGTCGATAAAGTGGTTGATGTATTGTAGACACCTGAGTAGGCCTCATATCTCCTTCTTCGTTTCGGGGGAAGGCATTTCCTGGATGGCATGTGCTTTCCTAGGATGTTCATTGATCCCTCTCTAGCTAACAATGTATCCCAATAGGTTACCCAATGTAACTCCAAAGGTGCACTTGGTGAGATTTAGGCGCATGGAGAACCATCATAGTTGTTCAAATAACTTCTTGAGGTTGGTGAGGTGGTCTGTAGGACTTTAGATTTAGAAATCATGTCATCCATGTACACCTTTACCTCTTTATGCAAGACGTAGTGAAAGAGGAAAACCATTGTCCTCTTATATGTAGCTCCAGCATTTTTTAAACCAAAAGGCATGAATTGGTAGTAGAACACTCCCAATTCTATGACGAAGGTGGTTTTTTCTTTGTCTTCCTTTGCCATCGTGATCTGGTTGTAGCTGAGAATCTATCCATGCAGTCGAGCATTGCATGGCCAGCTGTGTATTCCTCCAAACATTATGTAATCTTGTTCTTTTTCAATGTCACCTTTTATTGAACATCCACTTTCCATTAAGCTTGTATACATAACTACATATTACCCTAAAATGCTAACAAACAAAATGTCAATCAGTATAACAAATTATACCAGTATGTGGGGGAAACAAAAAGTTTGCATATACTTGTAACAACATATCCACAATGAATATTGTTAAAGAATCAAAATTTACCATTTTCTTCATAACTTCTAGACCCATTTTATTCAACCTATAGGATACTCTCTCTTAGGATTTTGTCCCTACAGGGGACTTTAGGTGACCTTATCAATCTAGAGCCCAGGTTCCATGTTGGTCATCACCATGACTTTTCACTCCATCAATTTTCAAACCTCCAAAGTTGATATGTGGGGTTTGAGAAAATTATAAGCATAATATTGTGATAGCCATAGTGACTTTATAGTTTGTAGAAAATAAATGTCATCCAAGCAGTTCAATTCAAGAAATTCAAGAAAACCTCAGATATCATTGTGAAACTAGAGCAATTATCCATAAGCATAACCACATGCCTGATTTGCCAGTCTTAAAACCAAGCAAGATAGCTAATCCAATCAACCAAGCCAAGTAATAAATCAAGCAAATTGATCCTGAAAATTATTTATAACAACAAATTGTTATAATCACATCCAAACATCCTTTATTAACTTGTGATTCCATTCTAGGTTTCTAAGCCTTATTAGGGTTTCCTTTAGGGTTTCTTGGTTTTACTTTCCAATTTAACCCTTTTTAGGTCAAGAAACCCTAAAAGCACTTTTCTACTCTTAAAAACTATAATTACTCAAATTATTCAAATTAAGGGTCTTTATTCACAAATAGTGCAAGAACATCATTTTCATGCCTTCTTGATTGATTTCAACATTTAAATCCATTAAACCTCATAATTATCAAAATTAGGGTTTCTAAGTCCATTAATGCACTTTTATAATCATGGAATCATAATTCAGAAAATTATGAACAAATATCATTTGATTTGATCTAATCCATCCTTTCTATTTCAAAAGGCTAAAATTCTCTCATAATAGTCAAGGAACATCATTAGATCCATTAATATTCAAAACATAGGTTTTAAAATTAATTAAAATCATTAAAGCTAGCATCTTTATGCACTTTTCAAACTAGAATCAGATTTTGATCCTGATCATAATTTTATTGGATCCTATGCATTTTTCTGATCAAAATTTGTATATAACATGTCTTAATACAAGTTACCAATTGGTTACTATATTATTTACCTTTAATTGCATTTTTCGCCAATCACAGTGTGACACGTCAACAAGAACCATATATATTGAATTATTGTTGGGATAGTCCTTTGAACACTGTGAAAAGACAATGGTTCCCTCCGCTCTTTATGTATAAGATCGGGGAATCTGGGTCTTTTGACCCTAACGCATCTACTACCTTGTAGAACGCCTGATGTCCATCGTTGTTGAGGCATCTGTGAGCTACCCCCGCAAGACCTTGGGTGGCGAAGCCCTGGGGAAAGTTGGAGGAGCTCTGCATCTCCTTCTGGACTAGGGAGGGTGCTTGGGTACGGCTGGAGATGAGCAGGCAAAGACGAGGGGGTTCCTATCTACTAGGGTTTTTAGAAGGTTAACACATATAATCGTAAGTAGGAGCCCTTACCTTGATTTCTTACATGTTGGTTAGGTAGAGGGGGACCTCATGGAATTCTTCATTCCTTGTCCCTTGATCTGGAGCCAATCCATGGCATTCTCTCTCTTACTTGACCGTGAGGAAGAAGAAACAACGTTTGGGGGTCTTCGGTCGTATTCTATGGTCTGGGCCATATTGTAGGGATCGATTGACTCAGTTCTTCATAGCCTTCCATCCTTATATAAGTTGGCAGTAGAAAGGAAGAGAGGAGGGTTCGGTAGGGTTTAGGGCTCTTAGTGCATTGGAGAAAAAGGAAAGGCTCTTCCCAAAAAGGTTTTTTTCTATTTTTAATTTAAAACCCAAATTCAAAAAAGATTTGTATCTCTCTCCCAAGAATTCACTTCCTTATAAAAATTGAGTAAAAATCCATCCACGTTATTATATTTTATTGGGAAAAGGATTACTCCTTAATTAATCCCTTACATACTCAAAACTTAATTATTAAGACAAAATCAATTAGTTATCAAACAAAATTACTTAGGCCACAAGATATCTTGGAAACCTCTAGATTTTCTTTCACTATCTTATAATGGGATTATCTTCCATTTAAAAAATTCATTGGATGATTATCATGGTCACGAAATCACTATCTTCCTATTTTGTTTCACAGGGGCCTATATGTAGACTTTCTATTGAGCAACACATAACTCTTTCTTATTTTAACATTTTAACCTCAAATTTTAAGGGAAAGTCTACAATGACTTGATCTACTGGTGTGAAAAGATTGGAACCAAAAATAGAAAAGAAAAGGGAGTTTTCTTCACATGCAAGTCTCCTTCTATTTTATGCACTTAAGGCATCAAAATAACCCTTTTTTCTTTTCGTTTTACTTTATTTTGGCTATTATCTCTGTTAGAAAACACGTGCAAATGAAAACTAAACAATAGTGGCCATCCATGCCACTTTCTATAAAATTCTACACAATTCTGATATATGCACACAATTATATCCTATTTCTTTTTCCTTTTACTTATTATGGGATTTCTTTTACCCTTTTGCCTTCTATGAATCATTGCATTTATGTAAACAGTATAAACCACAAAATCATGCATCCAAGGGAAATTTGCAAAGGAATTCATCCTTTAAAAATAGGGCATACACATTATTATTCAAGTCTCTTTTACTTGTATAATTGCATTTCAATTGTTAAAATACAAGCAAAATTGAGGTTATAACAGTCCAGGTCCCATTGATACAACATCCTAAGTCAACTCTCTTCTTCTAGTTGGATGCTTCAGGATTTGTAACTTAGATCTCGGGTGATCGGTAGGTTTTTAAGGTAATCTCTTTGGGTGAAATTCCTCATAATGGGCCACGATGATACACCCTTCCAATACGACATCAACCTGGTGAACTGAGTTTGTGTGTAGGATGGGTCGTAGAACCTGAGCCCACCACATTGTATTTGGGAGGAACATGAATGATTTTGGTATGTCCCTATCATCAGATTCCTAGTCCTTTGTCTGGATGGATATTCATCCCCCATAGTCATCACATGAACTATATGGGGTTGTAGGGCAAATGAAATCTCCTTCTGCATTGGGCACCAAGTTGATGTTGGCCATGTGTGTCATCTCAAAGCAATTTAGGATAGTGTCTTCTTTGATGAATGTTATATAACCATGATTTTTGGTTTGAAGTGTGACTATGTTCTTGTCCAATCGGTACTTCAGCTTTTGGTGCAGTGATGAGGAAATCACCTGGTTTTGATGAATACATAGCCTCCCTAAAAGGAGGTTTAAGAAGGGACTCAACTCCATTATGATGAATGGGATGGTAAATGTTTATGGTCTAATCTGTAACTCCAATGTGATCTTCCCTGGACCGTTGTAGATTACTTTGTCGACGGAGGTTTCTTTCATTGTTATCGGAAGGATCATTCCCTGGGTTTGTAAGGCCCCTAACCTAGCTTTATGCTTAATCTTATTTTCTTAACATAATAATATGCCTAAAACCCTAATATAATCATTCGATGTGCTTTATTAACATGTGACATGATTATGATTTTTGTTTGGTCCAGTTTGGTTGATGTTTGAGCTAGTTTCACTTGCATGTGCTTATTTTGGACATAGTTGCAATTTACCCATGTTGAGGGTTTAACTTGTAATTTGTCACATGCTTGATGAACTTTACATGTTTTGGCATCATGTTGGGAATATATAAGGTTCCCTTAACCCATAGGGTACCTTGGTTTGATGAGGAGAGATGTGATGTCACCTTGTGTTGTTTCTAGGGTTTGCTTGGATGCCCTAGTTTGGTGTTGACCCTTTGTGTTGACTATTAAGTTTTTATTTTCAGCAACAACCCTATTGTTTCCTTGACCTTGACCTCTGCGGCTGATGGGTTTAGGTGTGTTTTATTTCTCCTTTGATGCCTTTACCCTCCCTCTCCTTGGTCGATGAGAACCTAGGGTTTTGATGTAATGTGACCGTTGGGTTTGAGCATGTTTTGGTCGCATGGAATCATCTTCGAACGATGGTATTCAGGACCAAGTGAGGTCAATGATTTTCATAGGTTTTAATGACCTTTCTTGCATTCATTGTTTTAGTTCTTGCATGGATGAGCAATAAGGGACAAGTGGCCTATTTATTTGGACACCTAGCTTCCCCTACCTCTCTCCTACCCTTGGATACATATACCCTCTATTTACATGAAAGTGATATTTTTACACTCTCTTATTTTTCTCTTCTCTTCATAGATCTTCCCTTGTGTTCTAGGTGGAGAAGGAGAGCTCAACCTTGGAGCAAGGTGGTTGAACCCTTTCATGTGTGGATCTAGGGTTGGAGTAACTCATCTTTGGTGATCCTTTTGTGCTCCTTGATCTTGGTAAGTGATCTATCCTTCTTGGTTTCATTTTCTTGCAACCCTACCCCTCTCTTTTCATCTTATCTAAATACAAGGGTTTCCATGGTGGTGCTTCTTGAGTAAATTATCTCTTGTTTAGCCAAATTCATTACTCTCCATGGTAGTTCCTAGAGTTGGGTTGAACATCTCCTCTCTTCCTTAACTTTTCAGCCTAGGGTTTTCCCTCTTCTTTGTACACCTTCAACCTATGGTTTTGTTTCCCTCCTTGAGGTGATTCTATCTTGATCATGAGGGGATGATCAATCTTTGGTTTTCTCTCTTTCTTTGAAGCATGAGCATCTTGTTTTTGGAGTAGTTCTTCACAATCAAGGCAAGTTATATAACTTTCTATTCAATTATTATTGCACTAAATCTCGCATGTAAGTAATCTACCTCTAAAATGTGGTTTCGAATACTATGGTGATGATAACTTGGCTAGGTTTTATATTTATTTGGTGGTTTTGTGTAGATAAACCCCCTTTCCTGAACCCAAATTCTTGTATACGAGACCTTGATGATGACGAATGTGTTGGTTCTTACATGCACATGCTAAATGTTGGTTTTTCTTCTCACATTTATGGTTTTGTTCTCTTTCTTGAGAATGGAGTTTTTGGGTACATGGGTGATTTTTAAACATTTTTCTTCTCTCTCTTGAATCATGGTTTGTTTTTCTTCATGGTTGATAATCGGATTTCTTCTTCTGCCTTGCACTTTGGTGAATTTCGGTTCTTAGAGATGATCAACCTATTTTGATCATGTGTTGGAGGTGGTTTTCTCTCTCTTGATGTTCATAATGATGTGATCTATGTGGTCATAGGGTTTTGATGGTTTTTGGTTTATAAAGTAACATGTTTTCTCTTCGGTCAATGAGTTCCTCATATGATCTTAGGTCACCATACCCTTTTGTTATATGTAATTAATGATTTTTACATGCATTCCCTTTGGTTGGTAAACCATGATCCTTCACGACTAGTGATGTTCATTCCTCTTCGGTTGATGATAGTGTTGTGATGTCTTCAATGTCCAAGTCCTCTTTGACCTAGTCTCATCGGTCGAAGAGATGCTCTTGTTCTCTTTGGTAGTCAAGGGTTAGTTCATGTGAATGATGAGGATGTTCCACCTCTTCAACCGATGAAGATGATGAGTTCAATTCCTCTTTGGTCGATGGGATTTCCTAGTCATTTGTTTCCTTGTGTGGATATCCTTGTGAGGATGGTGGTTGACCCTCTTGCTTCTAATAGTGTGGGAAATAGTGGTAATTAGGGTTTGACGTTAGCTGTTATTTTGAAACCCTAACTTGATTAACTAAGTTGTAACATAACCCTAAAAGTGAGTACATGGTGATAATACATAGCCTGGTTGAGTAGTAGCATGATGTAAAGTACTTTCTCTCTCTTAGTGTTGTAACCCTGGTTTTCTATTGATGAATGTTAAAAGCTAATGTTATGTTTGATTGAAGTATCACTTATGTGACACATGTGTGGTAATGATGAGCCTTGAAGAGGCATGGAGAGATAATGATGTTCTTATAGGGATCTATGTGAATGATCTTATAACCTTGGTAATGGATTTATGCCTAATTGAGGTCATATCTCCTAATGATGTGATAATGGTGATGGCCTTGTGTATGGAAGTATAATAGTATCATGTGGTGATGTGATAATTTTATATTCCATACATTTCATATCTTATAAAGTTGCAACCTACCTTATCTTTTGTAGAATTTGTTTAGGGTTTGCTTGTAACTTGATTGATGCAATAAAAGACACTCAATTGGCTTTCACTAATCAAGTGGAACCATAATCATTAGTTTCCCTGACCATAGATCCATCCCAGAATCATGACTTGTTGGATGGTGAAACGAGTAATCCTAAGGGAAACTTAGAGTGCAAATTGTTGAGTATGCAGGGTTCTTGGAGTGTACATCTATGTTATCCAGATCCCAAGGTATTTTGAGAATCGCTTCGATCAAGTCTTGACGATTATATATGTGATGTGATTGAAGGAGAACTGTGTTTGTGCCTCGGTGATTGGGTTTGTATACCCTGGCTTCTATCACCTATACCAAGATAGGCTAGGTTTTTTTTAGTTTGACTATATGTCATTGATGGAAATTTGACTGATGTGTCACTACAGTGCAGACTCAAACTGATCGAGTACTACAGGGAAGATCTTGGAGTTCAGCTCTTCCTAGATCTTATTTGGAACTAACTTCAACTTAGCAGTGGTCGGTTGGATTTGGGTGGTACGACTCAAATAATTAGGGAATTAATCATGACATAATATTTCCTACAGAATATCTGCTTAGGGTTAGACACAATTCACATTGGATCTTTGCCCTTTCCTTGATTTTGCTGCTGCTTATTTGTTATATAAGGCGATAAGAGAAATCAACCGATATGCATGTTTTTCATATTCCTTCTAAAAGAAATTAATGATATGTTTATCTGCTAGAGTTGTTACATATGTCGAACTTGAGTAATCACTTTAAATAATTCATTTAGTTGGATTTGCTCATCCTATTTAATAATAACATATCATGTTGTAGCTATAATCTTTGGTTGAGAGCTATATCTCTCGCTGGGACATGGGTCTCACCCTCATGGTTCACCACATCTTTTTAGGTGGTTGTTAGTGATGCAGGAAGGATCGTGTTGTTGAGGAGAGCAGCTAGAGATTAGTAGAAGCATAATGTTGTGTAGCTACTAATGTTTATAGTAGAATCCTATGTGTCATCTATGTACTCTAAGGCCCGAGAAGGGATGTGATTTGTAGATGATATGTACCTTAATATGTGTTTTTGGTAGTATGTTTTTTTGTATGCATGTGTCTTGTATATGTGAACATGATATTTTGTAACACGTGTGTGGTGAGTGGCCACTATATAGATGTATATACCTGATATAGTATTTGGTACATTACAAGTTGTGGACCTTGTTGTAATATGTTTCCACACCGTAATGGTAATATAGGATAGGTTTAAATTTACCTGTTCTTTTGGTAATGTGGTATCTTAGTAGTTTATCATGTGATTTGTTTTGAGTTATCTCTCTCATGTGGCATCGGGATGTCACATGAAAAAGTTGGTATCAGAGTTCTATTTTCAATGTGTCTATAGGGACATTGGACTAGGGTTGTGTCTTTTATTGCATCCTCCAATATATCTGACTATTTCTTCTGCTTATGCAGATATGTTTGGAAAGCACAAAGAACATGCTGAGAGTAGTGTTTCTATACCAGGACGTTGTGTTAGGAGGTAAGAAAAAGTAGATGGAGTGCCTGAAGATCCCCAGTTCAACCTGGAAACCATGGACAATCCCTCTTTTCAGTCCATGTTTACACAATTTATGGTCACGTACCTTAGCCTCAAGCAGCTATTCCAAAATGAGCAATCCCAAGGTTCAGGCAAGACCTTTGAGAGGTTGAGGCGTGTGGGGATGATAGAGTATGTTGGTATGGAGGATCTGGCAGATGCCAACATGTGGTTGACAGAGTTGGAGAAGGCATTTCAGATCCTTAATATCCTGAAGGAGGATAAGGTGAAGCATATTGTGTACCTATTGAAGGACAGTGATGGTCATTGGTGGGCCATTGAGGAGGAGGAGAAACTTGCAATGGTGATAAGTTGGGAAGAGTTTTGGTGGGAGTTTGTGAGTCGATACTTCCCGAAGATGTATCTTTCTGAGAAGATTTCCCAGTTCGAGAAGATCCAGTAGGGATCGATGATGATGAATGAGTATGAGACCAAGTTCATGTAGTTGTTGAGGTTATGTCCTTACATGGATTTGATGGATAAGGAGAGGATCTGACGGTTTGAGAAGGGCTTGAGTACAAAGTTGACAATGACGGTGTCAACTTTAGATAATCAAGAGAGGTTTGCCACGTTCTTGGAGTCTATGAGGAGGACATAGTGGTTTGCTATAGAAAAGTGTGAAGCCAATGCTAAGAAGAGACCAAGTCAGTTTCAGGGGCAGTCTTATAGAGGCTTCAAGAAGTCTAGGTTTTCGTCACCTCAGACACAATAGAGATTAGTGGTACAGTCTCAGCGATCCCTGAGCAAGGGCGGTAGGAGCTTGCACTACAACATTAGTATCGATGATAGGGCCATTTAGGCCATGATATGAGAGCAAGACATGTTACAAGTGTGGTCAGACTTGGCATACGAAGTGGTTTTTCCCTATGAAAGATGAGGAAGTGACGCAGCAACCAAGTCAGAGCCAGTAGGGTTCCCAGAGATAGTAGTTTAGCGGTGGTAGGGGTAGAGGATGTGGCCAAGTGTCACAAGACGATTCTTATGGACATGTTGGAAGAGGACACGGGTGACAATAGGCAACGACTCGATTCTATGCTAAGAGTCAGTCAAAGGGAGTGGTCAATCCACGAGTCATGACCGGTCAGATGGAACTTTTTCATCCTAATTTGTCTGCATCTTATTTTGTATCTATTTTGGTTGACCAGGGTCTGACACACTCTTTTATCACCAGAAAGGTGATATATAATTGTTCTTTGCATGTTAGTCATAGATCTAATAATCATTGGTTAGAAACCCCTCTGGTTGGTTCCATTGAGTTGTGGGAGGTATGTCCATCTTGTGTTCTTTCTTTCTCAGGACGCAGCATTCAAGTGGATCTTATACCACTTGACATGCATGGGTTTGATGTGATCCTTAGAATGAATACCTTAAATAAGTATTGGGTGGTCTTGGACTATAGTTCCAAGGTGGTGGTATTCTTTAATGGTGATGTTTTGTAGATCTTCCAAGGAGATAGGAAGATTCCTCCAATGTGCTTGGTGTTTGCTATGATGGAGGAAAGGCTTATGAGGTAGGAGTGTGAGGATTTCTTAACACATGTGGTGGATACCAAGGGGAAGAGTCCTAATATCAAGGAGATTCATGTTGTTTGAGATTTTGATGATGTATTTCCTAAAGAGTTTCCCGGTGTTCCCCCTCCTACAGAGATTGACTTTGAGATCAATTCGGTTCCCGGTACACAGTCTATAGCACAGTCACCGTACAAGATGACACCCATAGAGATGAAGGAGTTGAAGAAGAAGTTGCAGAAGTTGCTAGATAAGGGCTTTATCAAACCTAGCACTTCTCCTTGGGGTTATCCTAAGTTTTTTGTCAAGAAGAAAGATGGGTCTATGAGATTGTGTATCAAATACCGATAGTTGAACAAGGTCAAAATTAAGAACAACTACCCTTTGCCGAGGATAGACAATCTATTTGTTATATGAGAGGTGCTACAGTGTTCTCAAAGATAGATCTGAGGTTAAGATACCATCAGTTGTGGATCAAGGTAGAGAACATACCCAAGTCAGCTTTTAGGATGAGGTATGGTCACTACAATTTTGTGTTTATGCCATTTGGGCTAACTAGCGCACCGACAACATTCATGGATTTGATCAACACAATGTTTAGGCCGTATCTTGACCAATTTGTGGTGGTATTCATTGATGAAATCCTAATCTACTCCAGAGATATCCAACAACATGAGCAACATCTACAACAAGCATTGATGTTGTTGAGGTAGCAGAAGTTGTACGCCAACTTCAGCATGTGCAATTTCTGGCTAAAGGAGGTGTATTTTCTTATACATACGATATCTACTAGAGGCATTTGTATGGACCCTAAGAAATTACAATTCATGCTAGAGTGGGAACAACCTAGGAGAGAAATGGAGGTTTGCAG
Organism: Alisma plantago-aquatica; assembly: GCA_963693085.1. Taxonomy (NCBI): domain Eukaryota; kingdom Viridiplantae; phylum Streptophyta; class Magnoliopsida; order Alismatales; family Alismataceae; genus Alisma; species Alisma plantago-aquatica. The sequence continues at coordinate 60,267,246 of OY856411.1, forward strand.
TTTCCTAGGCTTGGCAGGATACTATAGGAGATTTATTAAGAACTTCAGTGTTGTGCCATTACCCATAACCAAGTTGATGAGGAAAGGTGTGCCTTTTCTTTGAGATGACAAGTGTCAGTGGTCCTTTCATCTTTTCAAGGAGAAGTTGACCAGTGCATCATTGTTAATTCTTCCAAAGTAAGGAAAAGGCTATATTGTCTTCTATGATGTGTCAAAGAATCAATTGGAATGCATGGTGATGCAGGACAAGAATGTGATTTCTTTCTCTTTTTGACAACTTAAGAAACATGAATAGAACTACTCGATGCATGATCTGGAGTTTGCAGTTGTGGTCCATGCTTTACAAATTTGAAGACACTACCTTTATGGCAAGAAGTGTCAGATATTCACCGACCACAAGAACCTTCATTATATCTTCTCAAAGTAGGAGCAGAACATGCGGTAGAGGAGATGGATGGAGTAGATCAAGGATTATAATTGCACCATAGTCTAGCATCCATGGAACGTGAAAATGGTAGCTGATGTGTTACGTAGGAAGTCTTCGTCGTCGTCTACTGTAAAGGCACAGTTATGTTCCTTTGTGTTCCATAAGCGAGACATGTTGGTGTCATTGCGCCAGATCAATGTGAAGCTACAAGTTTCCTTGTTGGAAGGCTTGTTAGCATAGTTACAAGTAAAGCTAACCTTGTTTAGGATATTAGGGATGCTCAACATGATGATACCACAATATAGCAGATTTGATTAGAGTTTAGCAGCGACAAGCATGACAACTTCCATGAGACAGAGGATGGGATAGTTTGCTTCCATGATAGGATAGTGGTTCCAAATTTGGATGGGTTGAGGAAGTTGATTCTCAAGGAGGCTCATTCTTCAATGTATGTGATGCATCCAGGCAGTATATACCAAGATGTACCACAACTTGAAGATCTGTATTTCTGGCCCGGATTGAAGCGTGATGTTGTAGAGTTTTTAGCAAGATGTCCAATGTGCCAACTAGGTCAACGCTGAGCATCATAAGCCTACAGGAACGTTACAATCATTTCCCATACCACAGTGGAATCATGATCATATCACTATGGACTTTGTGGTTGGTCTTCCTAGGACACCCAAAGGTCATGGACGATTCCACCTGGGTTATAGTTGATAAGTTGACCAAGTCAATACACTTCCTTCAAGTGAAGACAATGTATATAGCTCTGAAGTTGGCATAGGTGTATGTGGATGAGATATTCGGTTTGCACGGTATTCCACTGATGATAGTGTCTAACAGAGGCCCTCAATTTACTAGTCATTTTTTGGAGCGTCTGCACGCTGCTATGGGAACATAGTTGAGGTTCAGTATAATGTTTCTCCCACAGACAGATGTTCAGTTAGAGATGACCATTTAGATTTTGGAGGATTTGTTGAGAGCTTGTGTTTTGTAGTTTTTGGGCAGATGGATGTGCAACTGAGTTTGATAGAGTTTGCCTACAACAAAAACTAGGAGAGGAGTATCGACATGGTAAGCGTTGTCACTCACCTGTTTTTTGGTATGAGACCAGTGAGTATCAATTTTTAGGTCTTTTGCTAGTACAAGGGACTACAAAGAAGATCAAAGTGATACAACAATAGTTGAAGTCAGCCTAGGATAGATAGAATTCTTATTTTGATAATTGCCTTTGGACTTTCAAGTGGGAGACAAGGTGTATCTCAAGGTCTCTCTTTGAAAAGTTGTATAGAGGTTTAGGAAGAAGGGTAAGTTGGCTCCCAGGTATATGGGATGTTACCTTGTGATGGCATGTGTTGGGAATGTGGCTTATAGGCGGGAGCTACCACTAGAGTTGCACAGGTTGTAACCGGTCTTCCATGTCTCTATGTTGAGGAAGTTTCATCCAGATAGAGAGAAACAACTACAACCGATTGAGGTTGAGTTGGAGGAGGATTTGTCGTATGTTGAGGGTCCTGTGTTGATCTTGGATAAGAAGGTGAAGAAGCTGAAGAAGAAGGATATAACGTTGTTTAAGGTTTTGTGGCATCATCATGGTGTGGAGGAACCCATGTGAGTGTTATAGGATGATATGCGTAGGAAGTACCCATCTCTTTTTACATAAGATTTCAGGGGTGAAATCCTTATTAGGGGTTTATTCTTGTAAGGCCCCTAACTTGTATTTATGCTTGATCTTGTTTTTGTAACATAATAAGATTCTTAAAACCCTAATAAAATCATGTGATGTCATTTATTAACATGTGCCATGCGTGTGTTTTCTGTTTGGTCCAGTTCGGTTGGTGTTTGAGCAGTTACACGTACATGTGCTTGTTTTGGACCTAGTTACAATTTACCCATGTTTAGGGTTTATCTTACAATTTTTCACATACTTGATGTGCCTCACATGTTTTGTCATCATGTTGGAGAGATAGAGGGTACCCTTAACCCTTAGGACACCTTGGTTTGATGAGGAGAAATGTAGTGTCACATTGCATTGTTTCTAGGGTTTGCTTGGATGCCCTAGTCTGGTGTTGACCGTTGAGTTTTTGGCTTTTACTGACCACCCTATTCTTCCTTGACCTTGATCTTTGCATAAGATGGGTTTAGGCATGCTTTGTTTTTGATTTAATTGAGGAGTCTTTACCCACCTCTCTCCTTGGTCGATGAGAACTCGGGGTTTTAATGTTATGCGATAGATGGGTTTGAGAATGTTTTGGTCGCATGGAATCCTCTTCGATCAATGGTCTTTAGACCATGTGATGTTGATGATTTTCATAGATTTTAGCAACCCTTGTTGCATAAATGGTTTTAGTGCTTGCATGACTAAGTTTTTATGGACAAGTGGTATGTTTAGTAGGACACCTAGCTTCCCCTACCTCTCTCCTACCCATGGATATGTATACCCCTCTATCTGCATGCAAGTGATCTTTTTACACTCTCTTCATTCTCTCTTCTCTTTGGAGCTCATCCCTTGTGTTCTTGGTGGAGAAGTAGAGCTCAACCTTGGATCAAGGTGGACAAACCCTTGCATGTGTAGATCTAGGGTTGGAGCAACTCTCTTTGGTGATCCTTTGGTGCTCCTTGATCTTGGTAATTGATTTATCATTCTTTGTTTTGTTTTCTTACAACCCTACCCCTCTCTTCTTCCTCTTGGATGAATACATGGGTTTCCATGGTGGTTATTCTTGAGGAACTTCTCCCTCTTTTGGCCGAATTCATGGTTCTCCATGGTAGTGCCTAAAGTTAAGTTGAAGATCTCCTCTCTTCCTTATCTATTCTGCCTAGGTTTTTCCCTCTTCTTTGTGCACCTTTAACTTGTGGTCTTCTTTCCCTCCTTGAGGTGATGCTAGATTGACTGTGAGGCAATGATCAAGCTTTGGTTTTCTCTCTTTCCTAGGAGCATCTTATTTTTGGATTTGTTCTTCACAATCAAGGAAAGTTATATAACTTTCCCCTCGATTATTGTTGCACTTTATCTTGCATGCAAGTAATATACCTCTAAAATGTGGTTCCTAATAGTATGGTGATGATATCTTTTCTAGGATTTATATTTATCTGGTGGTCTTGAGTAGGTAAACCCCTTTTCCTAAACCCAAATTCTTGTACATGAGACCTTGAGGATGATGGATATGTTGGTTCTTACATGCAAATGCTAAACGTTGGTTTTTCTTCTCGCAATTATGGTTTTGTTCTCTTACTTGAGAGTGGAGGTTTTGGATACATGTGTGATGGTTGAACATTTGGTTTCTCTCTCTTGAATTATGGTTTTTCTTTACTCATGGTTGATGATCAGATTTCTTCTTATGCCTTTCACTTTGGTGACTTTCAATTCTTGAAGATGATCAACCTATTTTGATCACGTGTTGGAGGTGGTTTTATCTCTCTTGATGTTCATCATAATGTGATCTATTTGGTCATAGGGTTTTGATGGTTTTTGGTCACTAAGGTAACATGTTTTCTCTTCATTCGATAAGTTTCCCCCATGATCTTCATTCGACATACCCTTTTTATATGAGGTAGAAGATGCTTCCATGGATTCCCTTCAGTCTATGAACCATGGTCCTTCATAACCAATGATCTTGATTCTTCTTCAATAGATGATAGTGTTGTGATGTCTTTGGTCTACATGTCCTCTTCAACCAAGTCCCTTTTGTCAAACAGATGCTCTTGTTCTATTTGGTCATCAAGGGTTAGTTCATGTGAATGATGATGATGTTCCACCTCTTTGACCAATGAAGATGGTGAGGCCAATTCCTCTCTGGTCGATGATATTCCCTGGTCATGTGTTTCCTTGTGTGGATGACCAATGTGAGGATGGTGGTTCACCCTCTTACTTCTAAGAATGTGTGAAATGGTGGTAATTAGGGTTTGATGTTAGTTGCTAATTTGACACCCTAACTCAATCAACTAAGTTGAAACCCAACCCTAAAAGTGAGTACATGAAGATAATACATAGATTTATTGAGTAGTAGCATGATAATAAAGTCCTTACTCTCTGTTAATGTTGTAACCCTAATTTTCTATTGATGAACATCATAAGCTAATGTTATGTTTGATTGAAGTATCACTTATGTGACACATATGTGGTAATGATGACCCTTGAAGAGGCATGGGGAGATAATGATGTTCTTATAGGGAGATATGTGAATGGTCTTATGACCTTGGTAGTGGCTTTGTGCCTAATTGAGGTCATATCTCCTGATGATGTGATAATGGTGATGTAATTTTATATGGCAGTATAACAGTATCATGTGGTGATGTGATAAGTTTATATTCCATGCATTTTATATCTTCTAAAGTTGCAACCTATCTTATCTTTTGTAGAATCTATTTATGGTTTTCTAGTAACTTAGTTGATACAATAAAAGACACTCAATTGGATTTTATTAATCAAGTAGAACCCTAAGCATGCAGTTGCCCTGGCCATAGATCCACCTTAGCGTCAGGACTTGTGGGATGGTGAAACGAGTAATCCTAAGGGAAACTCAGAGTGCATACTTTTGAGTATGTGGGGTTCTTGGAGTGTACATCTATTCCATCCAGATCCCAAGGTGTTTTGAGAATGGCTAAGGTCGAGTCTCGATGATTATATATGTGATGTGATTGGAGGACAGTTGTGGTTTTGCCTCAGGGATTGGGTTTGTATACCCTAGTTTCTAGCGTTGTGACGTGTATTAACGTTGTCTAAGTGTTTTTAGCTTGACTATATGTCGTTGGTGGTAGTTTGACTGATATGTTACTGTAGTGTAGACTTGAATTGATTAAGTAGTGAAGGGAAGATCTTAGAGTTTGGTTGTTCCTAGATCTTGTATGGAACTGATTTCGACTTAGTAGTGGTCAGTTAGATTTTTGTGGTATGAATCAAATCCTCATGGCATTAATCAAGACGTAATACATCCATGTAGAATATCTGCTTAGGGTTAAACATGATTTGCATTGGATGTTTACCCTTGCTTTGATTTTATTGTTGCTTATTTTTTATATAATGTTGTAAGAAAAAGTAACTATTATACATGTTCATCATATTCCTTCTAAAAGTAATTAATGAACTGCTTATCTGTTAGAGATTAACATCTTCCTAACTTGTGTAATCTATTTAAATAATTCATTAGTTGAATGTTCTCATCCTGTTTTAATAATTTCATATCCTATTGTATCTATAATCATTGGTTTAGAGTTATATCTCTTGCTGGTACATGGGTCTCACCTTCGTGGTTCACCACATCTTTTTAGGTGGTCATCATTGATGTGGGAAGGATCTTTCTATTGAGGAAGAGTAGCTTAGAGATTAGTAGAATAAAAGGTTTGTATAGCTACTACTATTTGTAGTAGAGTCCTATGTGTCATCCCTATACTCTCAGGTCTGGGAAGGGATGTGTTTTGTAGATTATATGTGCCTCGATACATATTTTTGGTAGTATTCTTTCGTTGTATACATGTTTCATTATATATGTGAACATGATCTTTTGTAACAAGTGTGTGGCAGGTGGCACTGTACAGATGTATATAGAAGATATGGTAGGTGGTACGTTATAGGTTGTGGACATTGTTGTAATATGTTGACGCACATCGATGGTAATATAGGATCGGATTAAATTTACCCGTTCTTTTAGTGATGTGGTTTCTTAGTAGTTGATCACACTCTTTGTTTTAAGTTAGCTCACTCATGTGGCATTAGGTTGTCATAGGGTTGATTAGTGTCTTTAAGGACACACATTGAGGCATGCACCATTGTTGACAAAGCAGGAGGGTGTCTTGAGGCTAGTGTATATTGCAGTAATCAATAGGGTCCTATTGTGTTTACCACCTATCAAGATCTCATCCTCAGATGATGAGATCATATGGAGGTCATGATTAACTCAATGGTGGTTACAAGATTTTTTAGTAATACATCTTTAGAAACATAGTCCCCTTCTAGAGTCTTCACAAAAGCATCAAGATGTACTGGAGAGTTCTACATCCTTTCTGCAAGTGACACTTTTCCTTCCAATTTTCTTATGAATTGGATGATGTATGAATCTTGTGGATTTGTCTCATTGCAAAGCTCTGGTGTTGGCAGTACCTTTCTGGTATTCATCATCGAGATGGAGACTTTACTGGCCCCCTCTTCTATAGTGTCGATAGGGACTCATTTGTAAGAGTTCACCTTTTCTTTGCCCTTGTGAAGAGGCGATGATACATATGGTGAGGTAGAATCTTGATGTCCATTTTTTGTGATAGGTGAGGATATTATGGCTGATATCAATACTGTAGAGAGAGAGTTTGTAGGGATTGCTGCATTTGGAATCTAAACCTTCTGCACTTTCATCTTTAATCTTTCTTTTGGTGCGTTGATTGGTAGGACCTTCTACCCCTGTTGTGCCCCTGGTATGATGACCAGTTACACTTTTTTTCCTAGCAGGCACTTGTCATGCTATATGATTTTTAACTTCTATGGAAATTATGAGTTTTGATTCTTGGACCGAGGAGACGATCCAGGTCATTTGAGCCTAGTATTTTATGTCTTATTCTAGCGAAAGAATGAGTCTGCAGGGAGGGTCCTCTGGTGATGAGATCATGGAAATTGTGTTAGAGGTTAGATGTACCTTTTCTACATTGACTATATGAACTTACCCAATGCCTATGAGGTCTTGCACGGCATCCTTGAGTGTGATGCAAGACTTGGTTTTGTGGCCCTTTTCTCGGTGAAAGTCAAAAGAAGTGTTGGAATTGTAGCTATTTAGTAAGGGATTTGGCGGGTCCTTTATGGCTGGGAATTTGAGTGGATACTTGATATCTGGCATCATGGTGCTGAGAGAAGCTCTTAAGGGTGTGAACTTCCTCTTTACCTTGGAAGTTTCCTCTACTATCGACACTAAAATTGTTACCATTTTATGGGTAATCCATTTGATATTTCCAACTATTTGGATTTCTCGTCGACAAGGTTGGGTGAGGTATAGGATTCTTGTTGTTCCCTTGATGTCTTGAAATTAACATTAGCAGGATTCAAAAGTATGGTGCAACATTAGTAGAAAATTTTCACATGCTTTGGGATGGATCTCTTGCAAACATTATGTTAATCAAGAAATTTAAAAGGCCTCCACCTTGATGGGAGGGAGCACATGAAAGGGATTCTCCTTGATTTCTTGCATTCTTCTCATTGATAAAAGGCACATGATGTTCTTTTCTTGTTATTTCTTTTGGTGGTAGTTCCTTATACTATCTTGGACTATATGAGGAATATTTTATAAATTCTTACAAGATGTAGATGCCAATTCCATGGTGGAAAAGGAAAAAAAGATGATGATGGAAGTTTAGCTCCTTTGGGAACTTCTCTAAAAGAATTGTTCAAAGTAGGATGGAAGGTGGGTATTTAGTGGTTTATCAAGAAAATGGTGACCCTTTCTAAACCAATGATTGTGCTTTCTCAATCGCCTTTCTTCCCTAGGAAGTCCTCGTCTAGAGAGGTTACCAAACTAAAACCCTTGGTAGCATCCATGACACCCTACTTTCCTCCTAAATTGAGAGTTTTCTCTAGAGAGTTCTTGTGAGGAACAGTGGGTAAGAAGGAGGCTTGGGCTTGGCTCCTCCTTTCTATGATGTTCACCAAGAGGTTGTGGTTTAGTTAATGGTCATAATCTAATACTATATTTGGGAAGATGAAGTTTATGGTCGGGCCAATATTAGGTTGTGGTCCAGGACCCAAATGTATTTGATAATTAAAGTCAGATGAGTTTAATGTAATATTCTAGGACCATTGGTGGGGTGGACCCAGCATTGGCAAACGACGCCTTGCATGTTGTGGAGGAACCCCCCTATTTTCTCATGTTTTCAGGGAAGACTTCAACCGTTAGTTTGTTATCCTTTAAAAATGATTGTTTGAGGTTGTTAATCTTTGAGATTGTTAGCCTCTAGAAAAAGATTGTTTGATATTTTGTTAATCTTTGGGATTTTTAACCTTTTGAAAGAGATTGTTTGAAATTGTTACTCATTAAGATTTTTAATGTTTTGAAAAAGATTGCTTGAGATTGTACATCTTTTATATTGTTAATATTTTGAAAAAGATTGTTTGAGATTTTTATCTTTGAGATTGTTAATCTTTTGACAAAGATTGTTTGATATTGTTAATCTTTTGAAAAATATTGTTTGAATCTTCACATGAAGACATGTTAGAAACAATCTTGACTTTATGTCAACAATGAAAACAAGATATATGCTCAGGAAAAAGGCATCCCCCTTATAGCCCATGAGTTTAGGTCCATGTTATATCCTCACTCAAACATGACATGTATAGATGGGGTTGGTCCTTATCTTATTTGTGGATAGATGGCACTCATCAAGGAGTAACCTGGGTTCAGTAGATAAAGGTACTACTCCCAATACACCTCATGACTATGGAGAGTGTAATCAGCCATGAGTCCTAGGAGAGTGGGATGTTTTCAAGGTCTTTGGATGTCCAACTTAGCATTTACTTGCATCCCGCATCATTTCTAGGGATCCAACGTGTGGTTGGCACCCATTCCATGACACATGGGTTTGTAAGAGTGTGAATTGCATGTGATGGGTTTTAGAAATTTTAAAAGCAATCCCACAATTTACGAAAGCCACATATATGTAGATAAAAAGTAGCATGTTTCTAAAAAAATAAGACTTTGTTTCTAACTTACACCTTCTAATCATCCTTTGTTGTTTTTTTTTAAATGAGGGAAGCAGACACAAACCCTATATGGGAAGTGGGGCCAAAAACCTTAACTAGAAGAGACATGCATGTCAAAAAGTAGAGAGGGTCATAGTTGAAAAACCCTGACATACTAATAAAAAATAGAACTAGAAGGGGAGTAGCGGAAGATCACCTGAATCCATAGGGTCCACAACTGGCAGATCAGAGTGACCCACCACCCTGTTCCCCAATAGAAAAATGACAAACAAAAAAACAAAATAAAAAGGGAAATCCTAAAGATGCTCAATCTTCAAATCACGACATTAGGATTTTGATTCAGATCATCTTGGCTCTTCCCAGTGGAGTCACCAGTTGGTCGCACCCAGCCTAAAAAGAGGATAAAAAATAGATATTCAGGGGAATAAAGATTTGTCCATTTTTGGTAGTAAAACATTGCATAAAAAAGAAAACTTGTTCAGAGTCTCCACCATGTTTTATGTGAAAAATGAGGAAAAAAGGTATATTGATAAAGCCATAGACAATTCTAAGTGATTATCCTTGCTAGATACAAAATTGGGAAATAAAATCATAGCCGAAAAATTGGATTTGGCGATCTAGTTGCAGTGGGAAAAGATAAGCACCTCCATCCCACCCCGATCTACTAGTATTAAGTGTTGTTGTGTGATAAAAAATGAGTGATTCAGGATTTGGTCAATTAAGGAAACAAAACATAGAAAAATAATTAGGTGTGGGTGGGATTTTAGGGATACCGATATGTATTTCACATAATCTCCCTAGAAGTCCTAATTTTTTTAGGTATGTTATGGTCCTAATCACCTCAGGACGTCCCATGATGGGGATCCATCATTCATGACTAGGACCAATGTGTAGGATGTTAGAGGATGACTAGTAAGAACTTGCTTGTAGAAACTATATCTTTGTTTTCAAAAATTAAAAAAAAAGAACATCAACTATAAGAGAAGCAAATCTGTTATAGCAAATTATGGATCAGATGCAACAATAGATCAGGACAAGTGCAACAATTATAGATCAGATAGAAATAGATAGTAGATTCAGTAGTTAGACACAACAATTAGAGTAGTTTACCGCTCTATAGATTTAGGAGAGTAGGTGATGTCAGAGGAAGGATCCTATGATCACAGACAATACAAAAATAAAGAGAGAGGTAATCATTTCTCTGAAGGAGAGACTAGAGGGTTTTGGAAACATGGGTCATGGTGGTCTATTAATAGTTCAAGATTAGGGTTTGAGATTCTAGGCAGAACCTTCAGGAATAGGCGGCGGATTGTGTTGATGCAAAACTTGTGACACACAGATCGAAGTGATGTTCCCACATGGCACCAGTGGATGGCTCTGATCTGCCCAGGTGTCCAGGGGTAAAAAAAGGAAATTTCTCATTTCCCTAGTATTTTAAAGAATATTTTGAAGAAAGTTTTCCTGCAAAGATAAGTCGAGGTTATCTTTTGGATATGCTGAAAAAAGGCAATTGTAAAAGGGATTATTTAATTCCAAACAATTCAACTGGGCAATTTATGAAAAGATAGGTTATTTAAGGTAGATTGAAGGATAGTTGAACTTTCAGTCAAAAAGAAGGTTCATTTGTAGAGCGCAGACTGGGTATAAGTGGACAAAACGGGGTGTTTTAAATAATTGAAAATGTGGAAAATGGTGTAAAAAGTGGAAATTGGGTAGGATGTGGAACGAATTCTATCATTAGTAAGAGAGTTTACATTAACTGTGAACTTCTATTGAGTTGGCAAAAATGGGGCATCAATAATTGGTGATATGGATAGTCCAATTAGCCTTTTTAAAATCATTTTATCTAAGGTTTCATATATTGAGATGTTATAGTTTCCCACAACTACACTCTTGACATCCTCTTGAAGGATTGGTTATAAAACCTCATAATTTCTTTCCTATTTTAGTGTACACTAAAACTGGCCCATGCACACCCATCACCCATTCACGGCTATTATCTCAAGTGTGAGTCCTTCTCACATTAATGGATAACTTGTACCTCATGCCAAGAATGCATGATAAGACTGCATGGCCACATGTATGTGTGAACCCTACCTACTGGAGGGGAGTTAGCTCATAGCAGAAGGACCTAGAAGTATTTTAGGAATGATGACAAGCCCCACAAATCATCACTTGTCTAGACTTTGTCCTCACTAACGCACAACTCATGATAAACTTCATGGTAGGTCACCCTTCCTAGTACTACACATGGTTCGACATGCTTATCCATAGTGTACCTATTGATGGGGTACCAGAAAAGAGATACACTTTGGTGATATGGGTAGTCCAAATATTTCTATGAAAGTTAACTTACATGAGGCTTCAAAACCTAGGATATTACTTGAGTCATCATCAAATGGATGTTTAAGGAGAATAGTCTTTTTTTATTTCAAATGATGTGTTTACTAACTGTGAACCATTTTGAAGTTGATACCTATAAAGAAATGTGTATGTACTATCTATGAAAAAAATGTAGTTGTCAATGTCATACCCACAACAGAACTTGGGCCCATACTTGACCCAGGTTTTTAAGCTAAAAATCATATGAAATAATATATGTATACTTAAAAGTCATACCTTATGGAGCACCACAATTTATAGAAATTGTGGCCCAAATTTGGACTCCTATCTAATCTATAATTACATTTTCCTAAGTTGATTAATTGATTCATTATATGAATTGTTTATATGTAATTGGAATCACTATACTAAATCTGTTATAATAGTCTTCACCCAAATTTGGACCCCAAACTGGACTGGTTCAATACATTTTTCAGCCCAATCTATTGCTTCAATTTTTCAATTTTCATATGCGCTAAAATCATTATACAGGTCAAGATATTAAACATTCTTTTACATTTCACATATCTCATAAAATAATTATAATAAAAAGTGTGTCATATATCTTAAAAATTTAGAGGTTTCGCAATGACTAGATTGGGATATAGATTTTAAGACAAAAGCAACCAAGTCAAACTAGAATGTTGATAGCTATGCAAACAAGAAGTGATATTGACGAGTGAACAAAATAAAAAAAATGGAAACATATCATAAATAAGGGAACATCATGCAAATTGCTTAACAATTTTGAGAAAAAAATCTAAGTGTGGAAGTAAACTATACACAAAGAATAGTAAAGTTCTTCTTCTCAAATTTTAATGTATATTTTGTAAAATAACTACAGAACAATGTTGAGATAGAGAGAAATTCTACTTACACAGTCATAAAATGACTCCCAATAAACCCTCTGCCAAAGTATAACAAAAAAGAACAACACAAAAGAAAAAAAAATTTACATCCTCATTTCTATAGTAAGATGTATAATAATTTTGACTTATTACATATCCAACTAATTCTTATTATAAAACTATTATATTTATAACAATTCTATGCTATAGCTTCTTCTTTATTTACTTTTTAAAGTACGATGTTGCATCTAGGAGTCAAACTTGAGTTTTTAGTGGTGATAGAAGCAACCACACCAACACAACACCCAATCTCTTTATTTAGATTTCTGAAAAAAGCATATATCTCTTATATATTAAACGTGATATAAGTAAAATATCCATTATTTTGAATAAAAAGAACCCAAAAAGTAGTCTCATAACAACTCCCATGAGAACAAAGTTGAAGAATTAATTTGCAACTTGCATTGGTCATTTTATAACATCCTATTCTCTGCTATTAGTCTTATTTTGACAGTTTCACTTACTCCTTGAGCCTCATGTCAAACTACAAGGTACCATGAGAGAGGTCGACTATAGTATGTTCCAAAAGTGGAGGCCAAAGAAGGAGGAATTGAGGAGGCGGGTATTTCAGCTTCATTCTCATTTTAAACCCACTCATGCTCTAGAGAAGAAATATTTCCTTATAGTTCTTTGATCTCAAGCATGTGTGATCTTTGTGATGTCCCTTTAGAGTGAACAAACCCATAAGATAATTAAAAAGAAAAGGAAGGGACAAAAAGAATGATGATTTCTTCACGACATCGTTAACCTCATTATGTTGATCCTTTTAGATGTCTCTTTAGCAAGAACAAGTTATCCACCTCATCCAACATTATTGTTGCCATATTCCCAACACTATTTTTACTTTAAGTTTAAATGCAAGAGAGGAAGGTAGGGAAACTCGAGTTTTACTCATCAAAGAACCATAACAGTCTATAAAGCTTACATTTTTAGACTTGTAACCATGATCTTATCATCATTACAAATTACAAGATAGATTTGCTAGTAAAGTATGCAAACCAAAAATTATATAATTTGCCTTTGTGAAGATCACGAGCTCTTACAAGAGCACAACTAAGCCTCAAAACAACTTCAAGTTGTCCAAACAGCCCGCTAAGGTCCTTTGACACTCCTTCTTTCAAGATGTTACTGGATCTCGGCTAAAGAGGGTAGAAAGAAGAGGATAATAGGAAGGAATAAGATGTTTCCACCATGATTTTACAAAACCATGGCCAAAGAAGATAAAAGAAGGTAGAGAAAAAAGCAAAAAGTAAGAAAAGAGGGTTATCTTACTTGAAAATGGTCAAGAAAACTAGGGAAAGAAGTTCCTTGGATCGATATCTCTAATATCTAAGAGAAAACATCCAAATGCAAGCACACCTCATGATCTCTCCTTGGGAGGCTCTCCTCTCTCTTCGATGTCATTTTGGCTCTCTCATGATGTATATGGGATGTAGGTAAGTCAAGGAGTCCTCTATATATAGTTAAAAGTTAAATCCATGCCTAACAATAAAGCCAAACATCCATCCATCAATCTCTGCCTGAGGTTATGCAATGCAAGCTACTCGGTTAGGTTTGAGTTGACAACCATTGGCCCAAAACTAACTCCTATAATACAACCTAACCTCAACCCACCTGATTTCACAATGAACCCTAGATAAAACATCTATACATCATAAAAGTCCACATTTCAATAGGAAAATAAACCGCAGTTCACCTAGATCAGAAACTCAGACTGGTTTCACATGAACATGGTTGGGTTCCTACTTATCTAGTCTCAGACTTCTCTCTAACATATCTAGGGATGACCTCCCTATGGAATTGATTCGAGTTCACATGAACCTAGCCGTGTTCATGGCCAACAAGCCGATAACACCTCAGCTCCATGTACAAGAGTAGGAAAACTAGCAAAATATGAAGTAGGTATGGGTTCATGAACCTAATCGGGTTCATACCCAAGGCCCAACAACCCCCTTGGATTCAAATGAATCTGGCGCAATTAATGGCCCACCATAAACATCAAAATAAAAACACAATTGGAAACCTAGATTCAATGAGAAATAACCAAACATAATAATTTATACATGTGTTTATGGTTATAAACTTGATGTCACTTTTGTATTACAAGATAAAGCAACCATATTCATACAATTATTATCTCTTTAGGGTTATCACGTGTGGATTAAGTTCCAATTAATCATACAATAAAGATAAAAGAATGTCACTAGGGTTATACCAAGATCGATGTCCTACAACCATTTCCTCCTTATTAGGTTATGTCTCTAAAATCCAAACATAAAAATTGATGAATCCTTACGCATCTCATCCATTAACTCCATGTGACTTCTTTCAAGCCATAATAATAGGGATTCAAACACCTAACTTGCAGCAAAAATGACGAGGCGCAAACCACTATACTAGAAGTGGATCGCTGTTTGTAACTCATTATATTGTTTATTTACTATACAACTTATGTATAAATACATATATATTTGAATACTTATATCAATTTTTTTAATTTTTTTGGGAGTCCATGACTTCTGCTCCCCCCCCCCACGACGGGCCCCACCTCACCTTGACTTCACCCCCGGCCTCCTCTAAACCAGTGGGGGCATATCCCCCCTCCCCAGGAGAAGAACTTCGCGAGTCGTTAGTGACTCATTACCATTTCTAGCGATCTACTCAAACTCCTCTGCCACCATGTTAACCAATGAGCACGCGAAACAAACAAACCTCGTACGTGCGAGTCGCGTATACCATTGTGTGGTGTGGCGCACATGGAGACGGTTTCATTCATGGCCACGATGAATGGAGCTAGATAGATGCAGCTTCTGTACGTTAATTCGGGTATTAATTCAGAGCACATGGGACAGAACTGAACACAATCCGTAGTCAAGATTCCATTTTTATGGCTCAACGAACTTTTTATCCGTCGGTAACAATCCATTTAACTGCATGGTAAAAGTGAACAAAAGCATAAAACTGGCTCTCCCCAAGATCAAGATGCAATGTATTTGTAGCGGATTTCTCTTTCTTTCCATTTCCAGTTTGAAAGTCAAGTGAGGTATTTTTTTGACTCCTTCTCCTATGTCACTTGCTTTTGTCTTCTTCCTCAAGAATCTTTGTTAATTCATATCTTATGTCGATTTGCATGATCTGCTCAGATATGTAATCTGGAAAGATTCTATTCCGCATAACATTGTATGTTCGCATTCTTGGAGGGTTGTGGGTTTAAATCTAGCTAGATCCATTTTGAATTGTTTCCCTTAGAAAGATGGATAGATATAATTTCTATTTTTTTAACAGGGAAAGAAGCCAACAAAGTAAGCTGGGAACAAAGACCGTGATGACAAAATCTTATTTGAACGATTTACTTGACAACGTGGCTTATCCATCTCCTCCAACCTTGAGTGCAACAACCAGAGACCATGGAAGAGGGCACCAAATGGAGAAATCACAATCGCGTTCTCGTCTTAAACCCACTTTATACTTAGGATGAGAAATACTTCCTTGAAACTAGATTTTGTGCTCAAGCGGTCACGCCCGTTTAGACATTTACAGAAGTCTCATATATTAGATGGTTTGTTTTTTATGGCGATTTTATTCATTATCTTTGCTGAAACCTCGGACCTCTTAATAACAAATCAAGAATCTAACTTTTTGGAAGTCCCATCTTGGACTTAGATGGTTTTCTAAGTGGGAATATAATATATTGTAACGTCTTGCTTTTCATTCAAAATAAAACCAATGATGGAGTGAACCATAATATTTCTACTTAATTAAACCGGACAACGTTGCATGTGATTAATATTTTGATAATCATAAAAGAATATCAAATATAAAACACAAAAGGGAGAGAGGTTGTTCCAACTTATATCTTGTTTTTCTAGTAATTGAGGGGTTAAGATAGTTCTACTATTTATTATGCTTTTATTAACATCTTGCATTACCAACCAGTTGATTTAAGTTCTATCTTATCTTAAACTTGTTCTTTGATAAGTTAAAAAATCATGATATGAGCATACTATGAGATTAGAATCATAATTGATATAGTAATAGACCAGACATGCTAGTAGAAGAGCATTATAGACATTTGAAAAATTAATTAATAAAGAAATAATTAATTAATATTTTATCAAACTTATTTTGTATAATTTTAGAAAATTCATTTATGAATCCAACACAAAAATAATGAATAAAATTGGAGTTCAACTGAGAAAGTTATGGCACTTTAGTTTTCACTCAAAATTACCATCGTTTGATAAACTGATGGCCTTCACATGGTGGGCTTTCCGAAGACGCGCCTTCTGTTGGAAGTGAGAGCCTCACAAGATATATATGTAGGACTAGCTCTCTTACAAATCTCATACTCACTCTAATAGATATAGTAAGTGATTAAGCTTAAGAATATGATGAGGCTCTTAGAGGCACTCAAATGTAATTAAGAACCTTCATAGTACTTGGCTAACCATGGGATGTAGTCCAAGGGATCCTATTTATAGTTGGGGATGCCTAGTAGTCAGTAGAAATATTTAAAGATGAATTCTAGTCATTTGGAGTGTCGCAATGGATCTATTTTTTATGCTTGCAATATTCCAACGGCTAGAAACACTTTTTCTGTACACTCTGATAGTACAGTTGATTGAGTTTTAATAAATGTAACTTGACCGATTGCACTATTTGACAAACGGATTTTCAGTTATCGGCTGAGTTTGTTCTAGATGAAACTCGATCGATCGCTTAAAACCACTTTGTCAATGCAGGGTGTCGATCGAGTTTCACCTGGAACAAACTTGGTCGAATCTGGCAACTTCCTTCACCCATCCTAGGCATTGGTCCAATTTCTAGGAGGGGAACTTGGCCAAACAGACTGTCTGTGATGAATTTTGAAAATTGTCATTAAAGTACTTAAATATTCATTTTAAGTGATCCTAGTTTTTTTCTAAGCTTAATTACAAGTCATGCAATCTTTACAAGTGATTTACAATACGATTCTAATAGAGATATATCATATTCCATAAAATGCACTTGGAAATGATTTGGACTTGTCTTTTCTCCAAGTTAGGATGTACAAGTTAGGACATTTGGAGTGTGTCTATACCTAATCAAAATCACTGAAGTAAAAGCATTAGAAACAAGTAAATGGAATAGTTAGGCATCATCAAAATAAAGGTTTAGTCAATTAGACTTTGAAAGTCAATTGGACTTCGGGTCAACACCTTCCAATGGTGGGTTTACCAATGGCAAAAATTGGATGTTTTTACAAACTGATGGTTTTGTGTTGTGTCACTATCCAACACAATCAATTACGAGTAAGATTATAACTTTTGATATACTTATTGAAATTTGACGAAATTTGTTTCCTTATATTGGTATTTTAATCTTCTACACAACTAGATTCTTAAACTATGGAAATAATGAATTCGGAAGGCAAAGTATAGCGTGATCTTTTAGGAAGAATATCAAGAACAATAAGAACAGAAAACCCAATTGTAAACCCTTCGGCATAAATGTTTTTGCTAATGGTTTCCTTCTATTTTACTCTTCTCTTTTCTCTAAATCTCTTGTAGGTCTCAACATAGGTCCTCTCCTACCTACCCTATTCATCTATTAGGCCCTTTACCGAGCAATAAAGTTAGTTGTTAAAAGGTAGACTTTGAAGCTTTTACTTCAAATCCAAGCTCAGTAGACTTAAATTCGGACATATCAAACTTAGGTTCATGATCAATAGCTATAATAGAATCTAAGGTGAGTGGAACATCATCATTTAGCAATTATTTTTATATAACTTAACCAACAATGTGAAGAACGTGTATTGGCTTGTACACACTTACCATTCTTAATTTAGTATTCCTAATTTGGATTTCTATGTTATGAATGATTAAATTTGCTAGAAAATTTAAAAGAGTTGAATTATTTCAATTCCAAAATGCTTGTATATCACTTGTATCGGTTCTAATTTCATAGAAATCTAGAGTCATCGATACACTAGAGTTTTCCCAAAATATCAGTAATAAAATACATACTAGGAAGTGTTGTTATGTAGTTTGGTCTGCTTTCAGTTATGGATATGAGATGATAGTATGCATAATTCCTTCTGGTATTATTTATTAGTTGCTTGGTCTAGTAGTTCAAGTTGCTTACAATTTTGAATACCAGACTATCATTATAGATAATCTAGAACATAATAATTAGCACTTAGTATGAGAGGTATATGGTGTTGTTAAAGTTTGGATCAGGCAACTATATTAAAAAATGTTCAAGTACTATGTGTAAGTGATATAAAGTGCTCAGTACATGTAAACTATAAAATTAAAAGATAGGAGTTCAATTCAATATAGACCAGTTAGACCAAAATATGTATTTAGTATGAAAGGTTAATAGCATTGTTTGAATAGACAATTGTTTCTAATAAACACAAATTATTTAGTCCAAATGGAATATGGTATTGGAAGCAAGTAGTTTAATTAGATGGCCTTTTCAAAGTATCAGAAATACTCATATTTGTCTAGTATAATATTCAATAGTATTGTTCAATATAAAATTCCAAAAGGAAAATAAAATGATTTAGTTACAGGCTAAGCTGAGTTTGGTAGCCCATTGAAAGGTGAAAACATTGTGTATTTCTTTCGGAAGTCTGTGCCACAATGGAGGAAATGGCTTACCCACTGGTTATATCTAGGAAAGGAAGCCAATGTGTGCTAGTGGGGAATCAGGGATTAAGCCCAGTGTGGATGACCTATTGAATAATAGCAAGGGTATATATATCAATTGGATATTCTAGTGATACATAGTGTTAACCAACAATAAATGGAGAACCAGGTGATGCCATTTTTCAATGCAGTTACAGATAAGTACCCAACAATAAACAAACATTATGGTGGTACTCAGTTCAATTACTATTTAGTGAGTTAGCCCTTGTGGAACCACTAATGTAGGTAGTTTAAGCCAGAGTGCTTTGACTCTTCACTTGAGTACCTAGGTTTCAAAGGGGTGTCCAATTTATTTTTCCAGCGAATATAGCCACTGAGTGAAGACTTGGCAAGGCCTGTTGTAGACTGGGTAGCTAGTTAGATTGGGTCAACTCTAAGTCTTGTATGGTGAGAGGTGTATCTTTTTGTGATGCTTCCACATTTTTTGATGCACCCAAGGGCATTAATAAAATAAGTAATTAAATAAATTATATCTAGAAATTTTTATTCAGTTATTCACAGTATTTAGTATATTGATGAATTTTACTTTATTGATTATTCTATTCAATATTATATCTCATGTCTCATTATGTTGACATTCACTTAATAAATTATATCTATATTATCTTGTCTACTTAGTGAATTTCCATTCACTAAGCCAATAGCTCACACTATGCTAAACAATTTTTAAGTAACCATGTCGATGATTGAGATAACTACATATGTCAAAAGTGTTCTTCCATAGAAGAATGCTAGCAATGTTTTAAGGTAGAATTAGATAGCCTCGATCCCTATCCACTCTAGGCCCTATAGTGTGAAAAATAAAGAGTTGCATACGTCAAGTGTAAATCTTTGTATTTTCCTCCCATGTAGATTGGTTTGAAAATTTATGATTTGTGTATTAAAAAGTATTGAAATATCAAGAGATGAATAAGAAATGTTCTTATGGTATTTTTATGTGAAGGATACTTTTATTAAAGGATTAGATCTTTTTGTCGCAGCTTGTGCGGATATGCAAAAAAAAAGGACTAGACGTGTTGGTGTTAGCCAGCTAAATCACCTCAGACCCTAATCATGTGGTCTAGGAGAGATTATGAGATATGGAGTTTGACAATATGCTTTCAAGATATCAGTAGAACCCCGAATGACACATGAATATGATAAGTATTCTTTGGTTTTCATCATAGTCAAATAAAGTACAAAACTTATCCCTAGTTATGTAATAATAATTGTTTATGTTTTAAATGATAAGTTGGCCCGACATACATTCGCAATATGCCTATGAATTTTATATAAGTATATATGAGGATATTAGGGCTTCCCTCAAATTTTGATAATGTAGCTCCTTTCTAATACTTGTTCATGTGTTAACTACCCTAAGTATTTAATATTATAAATCATATAATTCATTAGATCAAACCTAAACTCTAAGTGGATTTTCAATTCCTCATAACCAATTTAGTCAAGCCACCTAGTTTCACTAAATTTGGATGACCCTAGATATTGTATTTTGGTCTAGGAATAAAGGATGAGCAATTATGTACATATGAACTAAGGTTTCTAATCAATGCATATTTATTAACTACATATCTAAGTCGTTGTTAGTTCGCCTAAGTTAAGGTGTAATGTTGCTAGAACTTTGTCTATGGTCAGTTGAAATTTGATCAAATGACTAAGACTAAGTATTTTAGCTCATGCATTCTACACGTGGAGGAGTAGTGGTAGCAACAAGCCCAACCATATTCCTTAGCTTCCACCTTCCTCTCTGGTCCACCTTTTCCTCATCTAACATCACAAACAAACTCAGAGAGTCACTACATATATGAAAAACCCTAGAACGAGCCCTATCTCCCTTGATTGACAAAAAGCCCCAATCTCTCCCTCCTCCAATTGACGTAGCTGCCACCCCTCATGGCCAGATTTCATCGCAATAGATCCTAGTGACTGGGAAAGTTTTTCAAGATCATAGGTGGGCCTTTTCCAGTGTAAATTGGAATAGAAGCTCCCTAACACAATGTCATGAAGATGTGGTTCTTCTCCGACAAGGGGGAATTGGGTGCAACGCCTCATGAAGATCTAAGTGAAATCATACCTCTAGTAAGCTTACTTAGACTCCACTAATGCTCTGTTTGATGACCTTTTCCAATGCCTTTCACCCCCATGTGGTAACCATGAAACCTAATTATTGTCAATAGAGCTTGACCACTGGCCCGCTTCTTAGACAACTTCACTCCACAAAAAACACCTGGCCTAGTTATAGTAGATTCCTTTGAAGTTCATCATATACTACTTTTGGTGTTTCTCTATCAGAATCTCAAATATCCAATTCAAACTCCATGACCATCTATTCTTGCACAACGTGGATCTATTCAAGGTTATAAGTTCTAATACCCCTAGACAATGGTGTCTTGACTTTGACTAGTTTTGAGAGACTCATAAAATGCATTATTTTGTGTTACATTACCTCCTCTCTAAGTTTTGCATTTTGTTCAAATTTCTAGTCATGATGACGGACCAATTCTGCTCTTCTAACCACCATCCAACCATTACAATGGATCTCCAACACCAAAACCACAGGTGGGTTTCAATGATGCATTGTCTTACTTACTTTCTTCACTAGATTTGATGCCTCAATCTAGACTTCTGACTAATTTGTTTCTTAGTTCTTGGATGTGAGGAAGATGAACACCTGAGGTGTGATATTCACATGTTTGTCCTACCTTGTGTAATTATGGTTTGTCGATCACACATGGGAAAGTTAGTCTTTTATCTACAACTTTTTTTAGTGGCTGGGCTTTGGGTTTGTGGTGAGATATGGCATAGCATGTTGACTACTAATCCACCTTATTATGGTTGTGCTAACTTCCATTACATTGGAATTTCACACATGGATTTATCTTTCTTTATGATTGCTCTAATATTTTGAAATTCATGTCTTTTGAATCCAATGTTAGGAAATTGTGTTTAAATACTCATTGGAAAGGTCTTGAGACAAGGAACGTCCCTGACATATAACTAGACCATGTTTCCCAATTAGTTTCCCTAATTTCGTTATGACCATAAATCAACATAAATAACGTACAATTCATATATGTGTTGTATTATATAGGACAACTAAGGGTTGGAGCAAGAATTAGGACATCAATAGTATACCTCACCATGCCCAGGTGACTGGGTCAAGCACACAAAGCATAATTTAGGGTACATGGTTCATACTACTCACTTGCCTATTCATAATGCCTCATTTAAGTACAGGTATATTATTAACCAATATACTTATCAAAAACAATGCTCATGCTAAGAACACAACTTTTCTACTATTTTAGAGTTTATTCTTTGAAATTGAAAACTATTTATTTCTACAATGTTAATGAATCAAGAAATCATGACAATCATATTTAATGAATTAATAAATCATGTTATGTTAATATACTCCTCTCAATCATGTTATGTGATCCTTAGTCAGTCTTATGAGCTCTATATGAGCATTGTGTGAGTCTTAATTGGCCTTATGTGATCCATAACTGATATTATGAGCACTTTAGATGAAATCAAGAGAGTGACAACATTGATTCAAGTTAAAATATACATTATTGTGTAATCATGTTAAGTTATTAAATTTCAAGTAATCATGTTAACCAGATTCATTAAGTTTTTCATGTTATTTTACGCCATTTTAATTATCTATTATTTTCAATATTATAACTAATCAGTTCTACTCACATAGTTTTACGTTGCTTTGCATGGATAGGACTAGATGTTTTTAGGGGAGGAGAAGGAGAATAAGTAGAACCAAAGTCATTAGCTCAAAGACTATGAGGATCCAGTTCGAGAATATAAGTTCCACGGTGGGATGTCATTATCCACCTCAGTTTGATTTCCTTTTTTAAGATTATTTGTTTATTCTTAGGTTTTTTAACCATCTCATGATTTGTATTACATCTCCTTTTATTTAATCTTTAGATAATCAGAGATGAAATATGATCATGAGTTGGTTATTATTTCAATTACTCTTCATGCATGGTATTCATTGTGCCCATCAATATAATGAGTCAATAATTAATGCTTCCGCTCATGTCATTATGTACAATTTTGGGGTGTTACAACTACCATCCATGTCGATCTTATTTTTGAAGATCCATTTTCACCCTATGTGTTTTACCCCTTCAAGTGGATCCATCAAGGTCCATACTTTGTGAACATGGATTCCACCTCATATCTCATGTCTTCAGGCCATTTCTACAAATTTTGTACCTCAACAGCCTCGTCGTAGGTTGCCAGTTGGCCTCCTCAATGAACAACACATAATCTTGTAGAGTCACAGATAATCCATCTCTCTCTGGCTGAAGACATGCCCTACCACACCTTCGAGGTTATTGTTCTACAATAGGAACTTGAGATTCCACAGTAGTTTGTGGTTCCTCTTGTTAGTTATCCACCTCCATAGCTTCAAAACTATCTTGTTGGTCTCAAATTTCTTAAATTTTTATTTTCCTTTGACTTGTTTTTCTAGAAATAATTTTTTTTCTAGGAATATAGCATTTCTAGTATCAAACACTTTTTTTATCAAATGGAATATAGAAATAGTAACCCTTAGTTTCTTTAGGGCATCCAACAAACAAATATTTATCATACATGACTCCAAGCTTTTCAAAAAACTATTTCTTGACACAAGCTTCGCATTTCCAAAATTTCTTGACAGATGTACTGGGACGTCTCACATTTCATATCTAGTATTGTGTCTTTGCAATTGATTTGGAATGTACTCAGTTAAGTGTAAATGTAGTTTCAAGTCATGTCCCCATAAGGAAATCAGAAGATTAGACATACTCATCATTGATCATATTAATGTGTCCATAGGACCCCTAGCCAATTGACGGGACTAGATGCACCTTAGGCACACGTCTAGGCCTTTTGATATTTATGATATCCAATTTGAACACACTCTTATAGAATTCTGCAAGCGCATGGGATTGGGAGTAATATAGGAATTGCATGTTAAGGTTGAACCCAAGGGAGAAAGGGGAACTATATCTAAGCTTAATTTACTAGGTTCCTACTGCAGAGTGTAGAGTTTTAGGGTTTGACTTGGTGGTTTGAATTACACTAATTGAACAAGCAGGAAAGGGATGAAAGAAACAAAACAAAGTTAACCCTACACAAACAAAGATATTAAATTAAGAAAGAGAGGAAATTATTGTTATATTTTGTGGAGGTGGCAAGCATAGAAGAAATTAAAAAAACAATTCTCCACGTATCCTACAAGCAGATCTCATCAACAACGATATATTCAGAAAGAGGGAGCACAAGGTATAACTTGTGATGGTGCAAGTTTGGAAACGTTCCCTTCACGTGATGGTGTGCTACGCTCCTCACGTGCATGGATGCTCCTTGCCAACATCCTCTGAATGCAGCCGCTCAACATCTGCATCTCCACATAGTCCATGCAGATGGACTAAAACTCCTTATCATACTGTCTGAGTTGGTGAGAATGAGTAGTTTTTTGCTTGATGACGTGCAAGCATCGCGTTCGCTCTCCATCTCTCTCTCTCTCTCTCAGGGATGATGATGGCTAGGGTTCATGTACAAGAGCGTATATATAAAATCTGGTTGTCATGCCCCTATATGTAGGAGAGGAAAGGAAACATGGTTTCCTAAAACCCTTGGGAAACAAAAGATTGTGGCTGCATCTAAAAGGTTGTAGACTTTCAGAATGACAATTAAAATATTTTGGAATCAATTAATTAACCAATTAATCATATTAATTTATTAACTAACTTTACATCATCCATCTCTAGTTAATCACTCCAGATGAGCTGGTCGACTTAACAATTTAAATCCAATAATTGGCTTAGCCATTTTTAACCAACTAACTTATATTATATTGCAATATTATTCTAGTAGATAATCTAAACATTTTAATAGTCAATTTGACTCGAAAAATTTACAATCATGTCCACAACTGTACTCCTATTCCAATACATCCTATGCATGTGACCCGGTAGGCTCCAAATTATGTTGGCAGTGATATATGATTTCACAAGCAATGATTGGTATCTAGCAAGACTTCATTGCTACCCAAGTAACTGGTGAAGTTAGAGAACAACTTAACATATTATTATGACCAGTGTTATAGTGATTGTATAATCCCTTTAACTCTAATATCTAGATTGAATCTAAGGTATGGAAAATTGGTTGGACTTAGGGCTCTAGAGGGAGAGGGTGAATAGAGCTTCAAAATTCTCACAAGATAAGTTAGACCTTCAAATTATATCAATCAAAACCAATAGATTAAGAGCAATTTGAAGTCGTAACTAAGCAAGCATTTCCCAGATGAGAGAAATTGAAACATGCACTTGGACAAAGTGGTTTAGAGTGGTTCCAATCTCCAAACTAGGAGATAGTCAATCCACTACCTAGAGCGGCCAACCTCTAAGACTTTGCAATCCGTGTATACTTATATTCATTCATAAGAGATACAAGGAGACCATCATACATCCAACTACTTACCTACTCAAGACAAGAGTCTTCCATGTACACAAGGACTTACCCACTAGATCAAGATGTTTTCAGCCTTCAACAAGGACTTACCCACACTTGCATCAAGTCTTTGGCTTTGAAGGAATTACCCACACTTCTTGAATCTTGTCCTTGACCTTCTCCTTCACTGGATAAGATCTTCACCTCTTCTTAAACCTTGAAGAAGAAGAACAACAACTTCACCTTCACTCGGAGTAGCTTTCTTCAACCTTTGCTCTTTGAGAAAGGGGGTAGGGAAGATGGAATGGAATGAGAGCTTTACAAGCACATGGAGGTAGCTCTCTTACAACTGGCCTAACTCACTCATAATCATGAAATGCTTTGTAAATGAGAGAAAGAAAGGAGCTCAAGGAGTGGCAACACACTCAACTATAACAAGGACATAGAATAGCGTGACTGAGAAAACTTAGAATGAATGCCTAAGGGGTCCTATTTATAGTTGATGGTTTTCCCTTGAGTGTGGGATCACTTTAGGGTGAAATATAACCGTTTTCAAAGTTAAAATGGATCTATTCTCGCTCAAAACAACACTCCAATGATTGTAATCACTTTTTTTCTATTTTCCATACAGTACATTCGATCGAGTTTCAATAAAGGTAACTCGACCGATCCATTAAGTGACAAAGCTAATTTTCAAACTATCAGTCAAGTTTGTTTTGGGAAACTCAAACGATGAGTCAAAATCATTTTCTCTTACTTGATCGATCGATCAAGCTCTGTGAGTGTGAAACTCGATCGATTGGTCATCTTTAGAAAATCCATCACTGGATCAGTCGAGTTTCCAACTCAACCAATAAATAACTTGTGACAAATTTTCTAAATTGACTTATGAGTGACCAAACATTGGAATTAAGTGTCCCTATTTTTTCTCATCTTATTTATAAGTCATATCATCAATACAAGTGATTACAAAATTAATCTAAGGTCATTTTGGGTGATTTCCTAAAATTCGCGCTTGCATTGCTTTTGACTTGAACTTGAACAAGCTAGAGCTTTTTTTGAGAAAGGGCGCCTGCCATTTTATTAAGTAATCAAATCGTTTGCAGAAAATGCACAGATCTGATCCTCAAAACCCTCCCCCACAAGGTGAGGATTAACAAAATGACAGACTAAGACGGCCAAGGCATGTGCTATTCTATTACCTTTCCATCTAATAAAATAGAAATTGAATGCAAGGAATCTATGGGAAAGATCAACAATCTCATGGGTTATGATGTCTTCATAGCCACGTCTGTTGTAGCCCTTCTTCACCACCTCCACCAGTAGCAAACAATATGTCTCTACCACAATATCCATGTAGCCTTCCCTAAGAGCCAACTACATGTCGTATAGGATAGCCATACCCTCTGCACTAAGCACTGAGTAAGGCTGTTCTAACCGGCATTGGAAGGTCCACAAAAGCTACCCATCATCATCCCGTATAGCTGCCTCGCAACCATTCTCCTCTGTTGTGATGAGAGTCGCATCCGTATTAATCTTCATGCTGCCCCTTGGTGGGCAGTGCCATGAAGCTTGCCTAATGCCATAGAAGAAGAAGTAGCACGTCCCATAGCCCCATGGTATCGTGCATGGTTGACAACAAGACTGATGTAGCAATCCACAAGACCCAGAAGATAGGGAGGGTGAACATCAAAAAGTTCTTTGTTTCTCGTTGTCCATGCCACCCAAAGAAGAGAAGCATCCTCATCCTTCCGCTTGATGCCCTCATCGTCAAGTAATATCCTCACAAAGGTCCCCACGTCATGTGCTCCAAGTTGTCTGGCCCAATCAAACTCACCTGCCACCCATATCTGTCTGGCCATATCACAGTGCATTAGACATGAGAAGTATCCTCCCGCTGTCTGCAGTGATGGCATCCATCATCAGGTGTCACCCACTTCCTTTGTAGCTCTGTCTTAGTGGGGAGGATGTTTCTGAGTGCTCTCCGGACAAAGTGTTTAGTATTTGTGGTCATCCCTATTTCCATATTCTCTTCCAAAGTTCCATGTCTACTCCATCTACTACGTCCTCGCCTACTCGGATGAAGAAATAAGTGCTCCGGATAGAAAACAACCTGTTGCTCTACTTTTCCCAGTATAGGGTATCCTTCTCATTCCGCTGTGATAGTGGGATGTTAAGGACTCTCCTGGCTATATGTGAGGGGAAACAAGTCTCCACCGCCTCTCTATTCCTTCTCTTCAGCCCCCTTCAAATCAAGTCACTACCCATCTATACTCCACTGGCCCCTGAATCAAATATCTGCTAATTTCCCCCCCCCCCCAAATGTGGTATCCACCTCTCCTTATAGATATGTATATCTTTTCCATCCCCCACCCTCCACCTGAAGCCATTCTTAACCTCCTACAACTCCCCCCATATACTCCTCCAAGTATAGATGGGGTTCCCCCCTAACTCCACGTGTAGGATTGATGATGAATTGTAATATTTTTCCTTTAGAATCCGGGCAGCAAGAGACCCCCCATGTACCACCAATCTCCACCCTTATTTAGCGAGAAGTGCTTGGTTAAAAGTTTAAGATCCCTAAACCACATACCTCCACACTCCTTGGGCTTGCACAGTCTTTCCCAACTCATCCAATGAATCTTCCTTTCCCCGTCCTTTGAACCCCACCAAATACGGGCCATCATAGCATGGATCTCATCAATAAGTCCCTATGCAAGCTTGAAAATGCTCATGAGATATGTAGGAATTGCTTGGATGATTGCCTTAATCAACACCACCTTTCCCGGCCTGGATAAGAGTTGCTCCTTCCACCCCAATAGTTTTTTCCACACTCTGTCCTTTATAGAAGCAAACACTTGTTTCTTAGACCTCCCAACCACCATAGGAAGTCTAAGGTACTTCTCATGCATATCCACCTCTCTCACTTGCAGACGATTCTTGATCAACTCCCTTTTCTTTCCCATGACATTTGCACTAAAGGAAACCTCTATGTTCTCATACTTAATTTTCTGCCCAGATGCCCTCTCGTATTGGCTGAAAATTTTAGCTAAAGCAGAGCATTCTTCTGAGGTAGCCCTTGTGAAAAAAATGTTATCATCTGTGAAAAGTAAGTGACTAACATGTGGCGCTCATCTGTAAATTCTTGTCCCGTGAATTTTATTTTCCTGTGTGGCTTTAGACAGAGAAAAGGAAAGTGATTTAGCACAAAAAAGAAAAATATGTGGGGAGATAGGATCACCTTGGCAAAATCCTCAAGATAGGTTTGTAGATCCTCTCCTATTGCCATTTATGATGAACTTGTGGGATACATTTTTCACAAACTCCATAACCTTCTTCCTCCATATGAACGGCAGCCCCAACCTTCCCATGACCCCCTCTAGAAAAGACCACTCGACCCTATCATACGCCTTGCTCATGTCCAACTTTAGTGCCATAAGACCTTCTCTGCCCTTCTTTAGGTGTTTCATAGTATTGAACAACTCATAAGCAACCAAGGAGTTATATGTGATCATCCTTCCTCCTATGAAAGCACTTTGATTTTCAAAAATAATCCCATTCATTAGCGGTTTGATTCTACTAGCCAGGACCTTGGTAATAATCGTGTAGGATACATTGCATAAGTTGATAGGCTGATATTCAGTAAGCCGGACCAGGCTATTTGTTTTTGGAATGAGAACTATATATGTATTATTTATTTCTGCAATGCCAACCTCCCCTTTCCACCATCTAGAAATAAAGGACAGCAAGCTACTTTTAATTACCTCCCAGAATTTTTGATATAAGATTGCTTTCATCCCATCCGGTATGGGTACTTTATTCGGATGCACTTGTTGTAGAGATTTCCACACTTCTACCTCCATGGGAACTTTATCCAGATCTAAAAAAAGAGACTTATCAACCACATGTGGCATGCCTTCAAGGAACTCAACCATCCCAGATGTGTTTGAACTGGAAAAGAGAGAATTGAAATATGAAGAAATAATTTCAGCAATGGAATCTGCATCAGTGTGCCATCTCCCATCCTCCTTAAAGATCCCTTCTATGGTATTATGTCACTTCCTCTGGCTAGCTTTATATGAAAATACTTTTTATTCCTATCCCCATCTCTCATCTCATTAGTCCTAGCTCTTTCCAGCCAAAAGCTCTCTTCCATCCGTTGGAGTTGCTATAGCTCTTTTGCTAGAGATTGACATTCCCGTAGCATGTCATTAGATGGTGGCATGTTCTGAGCAAGACCAAGCCTCTTTTCTATCCTCTATATTCTCCTCTTGATGTTTCCAAATTTATCTGCCACCCAGCCAGCTAGCTTCACAGCACAATTATCAGTCTACCCTTTGAGCCCAAAAGCCTTATTATTGTCCCAAGCTTGTATGACAACCTCCTTGTACTCCGGTGAAGATAGCCAGAAGGTTTCAAATCTAAACCTCCTATCAAATTGTCTCTCTCCCTGGTTCCTCCACTCAGCCCATAAAAGGATATTCCCATGGTCAGAATTGAGGATAGGAAAATTCTTGACCTTCCTTATGTTGAAAATATCACACCATTTTATGTCCGCCAGAAACCTATCAAGTCTTTCCAGAATCAGAGTACTAGACTGTTGTCCTCTCCTCCATGTGAATTTATTGCCCATGGATCCCAAATCAATCAACTGACATCTGTCAATGGCCTCTCTAAAGTTGTGCATCTGCCAATCATTCGTTTTCTATCCTCCCTGCTTCTTAGTATGAGCAAGAATCTCATTGAAGTCCCCTCTGAGAATAATAGGCAAACTCGTCTGAGCACAAAGTTCCTCCATCAGTCTCCATGTATTATGTCGCTCGTGTGTGGATGCCCATCCATAGATCCCCATAAAGCAGAAGCACTCCTGGCTATCTTCCCTCCTCACCACTACACTGATGTGATGGTCAGAGAAAGACTTCACAGAAACATCCTCCCCCCTCCACCACAACCCTAACCGTCCCACCATTTCCATGCTGTCAACACCAAAACCCACATTGAACCCACATTTCCTCCTCACAACCTCCTGATCTCCTCCTCTACACATAGTCTCCATCATAAATACTATGTCAGGCACCTCTCTCCAACACCTCCTCTTGAGAGAGTCCACTGTCCTAGGGCTTCCCATACCCTGGACGTTCTAGCATAGTGTTTTCATGGCTCTTCACATGCCTGGACCTCCCCAGTTCCCGCTACTGCTGTGTAATTCGGCTCACACTGAACGTCAACCCTCAAACGCTTCCCCCAAGTCCCATCTCACCTTCCATAACCCCATGTTCCTCCTCTTCCCCCCTCTCCTCCTCTTTCCCCCTTCATGTTTCTTCTGCCTCAACATGTCCTCCCCTTCCAAGCCTACCTGATGTGACCCCAGCCTTGTAAATTGTTGCCCCTTTCTCTCCTTGCCCCTTCCCCCACCATCCTTCCTTCCATTGTGAGTCTTCCCCAACGAAGACACCCCTACCATAGTGTCACCCTCTCCCCCTTCCTTCAAACTCCCTCCTTCTTCATTCACATGTCCGTGGGCATGAGTCATCTCCTTCACAGGGATAATGATACCTCTCCCAGCGATCGTCCCCCTGAATGCATAGGTGTCGACGTTCCCTCTAACCTTCTGACCCGCGTCGTTGGTTGGCATCTTAGCTGAACCCCCCGGTTTTGTTCGTTCTCCCAAGATGTGTGTGTCTGCAATGCCCTCCCTTCCTTTCTGTGTTGCTGTGACACCCACATGTTATGTCCCTGAGTAATCATTGCCACAGCTGCCACTGCACTGACCAACATATGATGTCTTTCATCTAGCGTCGTTCTCAGCCAGCCAGGGACTGGCATTCTCTCCCCGCGCCTACTTGATGAAGATCTCTTCTAGGTCTATCATCGCAATCGAGTCAGTAGACTCACCTTCCTCCTCTGCCCCCTGTTGGCCCAACTTGACTCTTAGGCAGGTGCTTCCACCGTCCTCCTAGAGCATATGCTCCCATGACTTGGGTCGAGACTCAGAAGGTTTGGAGGTGAACTTCAATTCCTTGCTTGTGCACTCTCTTCCCTGAAGCTATTCCTTAATAGGGATGTTCCATCATTTCATCGGTGAAGCTTTGATCCACGGTCCCCATCTCCTCGAGGTCATACCTTCCTCCTCCTACTCCTCCCCATCTCTGCAGTCCTTCTTAAGGTGTCTAATTACACCACATAAGTAGCAAAAAGACGGTAGTCGTTCATATCTGATCTCAACTGATACAACCTTGCCTTCCCTGTCCCTTATCTTTTGCTTCTGGCAGATAAGCTTTGTGATATCGATTTCAAATCGAGCCCTACACGACGCTCCCCAGCGGAGGTCACGCATGTCCATGGTGCTGACCTTGCTGATCTTGTTGGTGACCACCCTAATAGCCTCCTCATATCTTTAGCCTAGAGGCATATTGTACAAACGAACCCAAAATTGGCATAGGTTCAAGATCATCTCCGATGGTGTGTCCTCTGGTTTGATATCCCTGACAATGAGAAGGTGGTTGTCAAAGTTCCAAGGACCATCGACGACGACCTTCTCCTTATCCTTCCAATGGAGAAACTGGATCACAAAGAGATTATTGGTTATTTGTCTAAAGTTGACATCCTTCCTCAACGCCTAGGCGTTGGTCATCGTCCACTTGCATGCCGGGAAGTTATATGGTCTATTCATCGTCAACCTCCCTACTAGAGATAGGGCGATGTGTTTGCTACCCTCCCCATCCTACGCCCCCTAAAGATCAAGAACATCGTTCTCCTCCTCCTGATGTACCCTCAGTGACACATATCTGTCCACGAGTTTGTCTTCCATGGCGTGGAGAAAGACCTGCAAAATACAAGAGTGACAACATCTCAGTGGCGAGAGATCCTGGATGCACTGTCGCCTAGAGAGAACCCTAGAGAGTGTACGACCAAGAGTTGTTCTTGGGACTCTTATGAACAAGCTAGAGCTTGTGTGATTTGATCCTTTTCATGTACCTAAATCATGAAATCAATCTTAAACAAACATATTAGATACATAGGAATGGAATGGTTAACTCATTATCAAAATATGGGCAATGTATAACTCTCAAGTCAATATTCTCCCCCTTTTTTTTACAATGACAAACCATTCCTCAATCATATTAAAAAGGATATGTAAAGTTATACCTTTGTGCTTGATTTGAACAATGTGAATTGTTTCCCCTCAATCTATGCTTACTCTTACATGTATAGTTACTCTTTCTACACAAAACAATATAACACATATACTATATGTTCCTTTAGTAAGTCACATGATAAAGCATATAATGAACAAGAAAAGGATCATATAGACAGTAAAACCAATATTGTAAGGCTTCAAAACATTTCACTTCTCTCCCCCTTTTGACATTATCAAAAAGGAAGGGGGTAGAAGAGCATAGAACACAAATCTTCTCCAAGCACAACCAAACATACATCCACAACATAAAACATGCAATCTTAAAGCATACACCAAACAGAGACGAGAGAGAAACAAGCAGTCTAAGTCACAATTAAAATATGGTAAATATGGCAACAACTCATGAGATATAGTAAATCAAAGAGTAAGTGTACATATGACTAAGATTACAACCCAAATTTCATATCCTCAAAAATAACTACAATCCTAAATGATGAAACATGATGATAAATAGTACAACTCAGAAAATGTGCCTAGATGTTTTTAATACAAAATAGTCTACAAAGATATATATGATCAGCATCTATAAACTACAAACTAAAACATCTAAACATCTAGGTCATCTATGTCCACATCATCAACATCATTAGCATCATCAGCAGAGGCTTCCAACTCATAGTAGTAATCTCTATTTGAAGGTGTAGCAGAGACAGCAACATCACCTTCATCACCAGAACCACCAATAGAGCCACTAGAACCATTTTCACCATCATCATCAGAGGCCTCCCCATCAGCAATAGTAGCTTCCTCAATGGCTTGATCTGGCATCTCCTCATCAACAGAGGAACCAAACCCATGACAGGGCCACCTGGCATTCTACTCATCCCACGACATACCAAGGTCATGTAATTCCTGCGCTTGAGGATAGGAAGGAGCAGAGGTGCCAAGTCCTACAAGCAGGGTAGCTATAGGACCAACAGGGAGAGGTAGCATAGTAGGGGTAGATCCACCAATAGCAGAGGGTGTAGCAGTAGGTGGATGGGCAAGGTAAAAGCTATCATATGCATAGGATGCATAATCACCTCCTGGGTAGGGATAGTAGGTAGGATAAGGGTGCACATAGGAAAGGTTCATGGTAGACATGATGGCATAGAGATCACGATGCATATGCTCCTGAACCTGAAGGTTATGCACCTAGTCATGCATCATGTAACCCATGAGGGTTTCATTTGATAGATGGAAAGAGGCACGTGAAGGATGGGAAGGCTGAGGTGGTGGAGGTGCATTGGTGGAGGTAGAGGCTCCGCATGTTGTAGAGGAAGGGATAGGAATAGACTTCTAAAGTGTGGTCTCACTGATGCAAACTCCTTTCCAGGCAGGAATGTAGTGAAGGTCGTGGAAAAGAGATTTTCTAATGGCAGTCTAAAAAATACCACATATCATGACTGGGTAGGGTGGGTGGGTGCCACGAGTGTTTTTACTAGAGTCAAAACAGGTCTCGTGGTGAAGGACATATATGTCCCATTTGACTCTGATGTTCTTCAAGATACAGAATATAATCACCGCAATGACTTTTGCAATTTCAGTCTTATTTTTTTTGTGATGAATATTGTAGATAACAACTAGGGCGAGTATGCAGTTCTTGAGGTCTAAGGCTGAGGAGGGAGGGTACACTTCTTCCTATAGGGAAACTAAAGCATCTTTAAGTATTTATAAATATCAGGAAGAGTGAGATCATATTGCTTATAGAAGGCCTCAGAGTCAACTAGTTCAAAATACTTGGGGTAATCCTTCCTCCATGAATCAGCAGTCACCTCAGTACTGGAGAAAAAGATGTTCACGGTATCCTTAGAGACTTGGAATTTCTTCCTGGATATCATGGAAGTGAGGACTACTTGAGAATTAGGAGGGGGTATGGGAGTGTCATAATTTCATTTCAAATTAGCATAGAATTCATGAACAACTTCTATGCTTGTGATGGAATTTTGGTAGCACGCATGTTCAACACTCAAGGTGGAGAGGTGGTGGTTGTATAGAAACTTGGCTACTTGATCGATGACCCTTTTTCTACATGGGGTTGGCTCAATAATGGCATGAAAAGAAAAGGGGTTCCTAGGAAGGATCTCCTTGTACCTATTTAGAGCATCATTTGAGACAAACAAGGTATCTTTGAAGGGCATTAGACGTGAGTTGGAAGAGGAAGATGGTGCTCTGGATGGGGTGGCTCTCTTTCTCTTGTTTGACTCCATGGAGACGAAATGAAAGGATGGAGAGAACAAAAATGAGAGAAACACCACCACAATCCATCCGCACACCTAGGCATGATGGGAAATAGGTCAAGGAAGGTCAATCTAGGTCGAACTAGGGCAAGGGAGAGGATGGTCGAGGCTAGGGTTGAGAGCATGAGGGAGCAGGAGGTTGGATCGATTAATTTTTCTCTAGTTGAGAGGGAGAAAATGTTGGATAAATTGACATTAGCATAATCCCTTTTGTTTTGATAATGACAAACATTTCATTCTTGTGGTTTTAACGTGCTATTTGAGTATTTCAGGAACAAGCATATAAGGTGGTGGATAACAAAGACTTGGAAGAAACAATTTGATAAAATCGCTTTATTTTCATGATTGTAATCAAATGTAAATGCTTGTACAAGTATATAATGTACAAGTAATTAGATATCATGTAAATCAAGCGTTTAGATCTTCCCTATCCACTCACAACACTTAGATAGGCCATTCCCCAAGATAGTATCACAATTGCACATTGATACACACACTTAGTAAATGAATACATTGAGTCAGTAATATTCTCGGTCGACAAATCATCGATCGAGAAAATATCGGTCGACAAATCTTCGACCGAGAAACTCTCAGTCGACAAAATCTTCGATCGAGAATAGACCCTACTAGCCGTTAGACCCAGCAGACAAAGTGGTTGGGAGTTGGAAATGAACGTTGTAAACACTTGCTCCAGGAGGTCCCTCGGTCGACAAATCTTCGACCGAGAAGGACTCTCGGTCGACAAATTGTTGATCGAGAAAAGTTATGTCTGCACTTTTCAGGGTCAATTAAATAGTCGTTGCAAATGCAATTAGTGGACACATAACGGCTAGTTGAGCACTAAGAACCCCCTAGAAAGTGTCTAGAATGTCCTTAAGCACTTGTAGGTCATTCCTATAAATAGGACATGCCTTAGGACACCTAAATACACCTAAGCTACACATGTGCTACACTTGAGATTGAATACTCATTGGCAATCTGTTTTGAGCAATAGAGCAATTCCTACATTGGCTATTCATTCCCATTGCTCCAACTTCGTGTCCTATAGGCTAGTATCTCCTATCCACAACACTTACACTTCTACGTACATTGGTTAGGAGATCAAAACGCTTGATATAGGAAATCAAGCCTTGAGCTACAAGTGGTATTGTAATTTCTGTTTTCTTTCTTGTTCCTTTGTATCTTTTGTATTCTCCTTGCTACTCCTAGGGTTGGAGGCTGCGGATTGGAGAAGGTTCTTCTCGGAGGAGAAGGTGGACTTCAAGCTACTTCAAGAAGGCTATCGCAACGGGAAGCTACTTCAAGAAGGTTATTGCAACGGGAAGCTACTTCAGGAGGAAGGCTGCTTCAAGGTTGGTGCAATTGCTTCTAGGTGAAGGCTGCTTCAAGGTTGGTGCGATTACTTCGAGGTGAAGGCTGCTTGAAGGGTTTAGGGAGAGAATTGTAATTTTATGTAAAGTCCTTGCGAGGTAATAAAATTAAATTCTTTCCAAATCCCGGTTGGGTAAGCAACCGGGTAGTGGACTGACTGCCTTAGTATTTGCTAAGGTAGGAACCACTCTAAATCCTTGTCCCCTTGTCCAATATTTTTGTGATTGGTTGTTTGAGTTAAATAATTGTTTAAAATTATTTAAAACTCTATTCACCCCCCCCCCCTCTAGTAGTTTTCAATTGGTATCAGAGCAGGCTTCAAGGAACCCTAACAAAGTCTTGAAGAATGGAGGGTGATGGTGATTACAATCGCAACAAAAGGTGCAGCTTGAACAAATCTACAATATGTTGCAATTGGTGCTTAGGAACAAGCCACACAACAACTAGCTGCCCATGGAGATCAAAGAAGGAAGATGAACACAAGGATTGTCTTATTGCTACAACTAGTGAAGAAGAAGAAGAGGTAAGTCTTTTTGATTTATCTAAAGAAGAACTAGTTGCTAGTCTTGAAGAGACACATAATAAATATGTTGAGTGCAAGAAGAAACTAAAGAAATCCAATAAAGAAAATGATGAATTAAATGCTAGACTTCTTGCTCTCACATCTGAAAATGAAGATTTATATGCTAAATTAAATGATCTTGGTTTTGAAAAAGATATCATTATTTCTGAAAATCATACTTTGAAATCATCTCTAAGTAGTAGTAATGTGAAGATTTTTACTCTAGAAACAAATTATGATCTTCTATCTCAAGAAAAGGTTGGATTACTTGCAAAATTAAATGATCTTCAAAAACAACCTGTCTTGTGTACACATCTAGATTATGATAATATAGTGAAAGAAAGGAATTCTTTATCATCTAATCTAGATCAAGCAAAACTAGATATTAAGAAAAGAATGGATGAGATTGCTATGTTGCACCAAGAAGTTAGTAGGTTAAGCAACAATGGAATCCTTGATAAAATATTGGATGATTCCTATCATCAAATTGGGAGAAGAGGACTAGGTTACAAGCCTAAGGGGAAATCTTATCAACAACTTAGTTGGAGAAAGACACAAGCACATCAAGCACTATATGTACCTAAAGGAACAAATACATTTGTACCAAAGAACAACCTAGAACAAAACCATAAAAAAAGGCTTGAGGTTGATTCTATATGTTGCCATTATTGCTTACGTCTTGTTCACTACTCTTTTTCATGCCCATACAAGAAAAAGGATGTTGAGTTGGTATGGGTTCCAAAACCCCCAAATTGAATTGATTAGACTAAGTTGAGATATGACCAAAGACTTTAAATTGCATATCTTTATGTGTATCTCAACTTAACATAAAGAGATAACAAAATGATTCAAGTAATTAAAATTTCTAACTTGAAAATATACAATCTTAAACAAACCCGCAGAGACACATCTTTGAAAATTTATCTAAATTAATGTCCTTAAAACTTAAAGATTTGAATATGATTAGTTGAGATTTGATCTAACGTTACTTTGATATTTCTATGTTTATCTCAACTAAAAATGATTTTTAAATTTCATAATTGAATTAAATATAGTCTATTTTTTTTTGGAAGCAATTAACAGTTCTAAAAATAGTACAGAAACCTTGTCGGTCGAGAAATCTTCGACCGAGCTGTCACTCGGTCGAGAAATCTTCGACCGAACAGGTCACTGATTTCAGTCTGCAGTAAAATTGCTGACTAATTTGATTGATCAAGTGGCTATCTATTTGTTGTTAATGACTGTTTTACATGCAAAACAAGTTGAAGATCGATTTTGAAAAAAAATGATATCATTTCGATTGATCCTCTAAATAAGGTAAAACTGAAAATCATGTTTAGCAATCACTATTTTCTAATAAAAGCATCTCCTGGTCTATCTATATAGAAATCATGTGTTATGACATTTAGTTTAAATGATCACAATCACTGTATTTCATGAAATTATCACTTTATTGTTCTATCATTACACCATGGATATGCTTCATCATGATCATTATGTTTCATTGGTTTGTCTAAAATAATCTTTGATTCATATATACAAACCATGAATGGATATTATTCTTGATCATTGTGATTCAGATAAATTGAAAATGCCATTAGCATAAAAGCATCTTGACATAATAAACAATGATTGTGGACATAGCTTGTGATAAAATAATGATGTTGCTATGACAAGCCAAACGGTGCCTCTTAGAACAAAAATGTTAATGTTTTTATCTATTTGTTTGTTCTAAGAAATCAAAAGCAAAAATCTTGACTTTACGATATTAATCTTGCTTTCAAAATATATGTCTCTAAAGAATCTTATGATTAATATGAAAATAAGGGTATAAGAAGAAATGTGATTTAATATGTACCCATAGAAAAGCTTATGAAAACATCATTCACAATGAATGTAAAACATGCGTTCTAGAAAAATCAAGGACAAAGACTTCACTATGATGCCCATATTAAGTCTTCATAATAGGTATATCTTAATATGCTTCAAATAGATATTTATTTAAAGCTATCTGCAGAAATTATACTTCACATATGAATGTTTAAATTGGAAATCTGCAGAATTTGCCTCTTGGTTGAAATTAAAATTGACCAAGGGGCGCTATGGTCGTAGTCAAGGACGACCTAAAATAAGCTTTGACAAAATGCTTATATTGACATCATTTTATTGTACTTAATCTTAGTATACGTTTGATAAAGGTCAAAATCAAAATTTAAAATCATTTGTGACCTTAGAAGCCTTAAATTGTAAGATTAAGGGGGAGCTCATAAAAACAAATTTGATTATTTGATTAAGAAGCGTACAAAAATATTGTAAACATCATTTGAAGCCTATTATGACCTTTGTATTTTTACTCTTGGTTATGAAGAAATCAACAAATTTCATAAAATGATATATCTTGTTCTTAAAGGAATTCTCTAGACAAATTAGGGGTTAACATCCCGTGCATTTGGCTAGAGAAATTTTTATGTACTCTAAGATTAAAGAATTCTCATTTCATTTTTAGGGCTTAACATCCCTTGTAAAATGGATGAGAAATCAATACACAAATGCCATGAACCTAAAAGGAACTCATATCATTTCAAGGCTTAACATACATTGCAAATGAGTGAGAAATAAATTATGGTTAAATTTAACAATCATTGCTTTGCTTTAATCCCTTGTTTTCTAATTGAATATCTCTTTAAGGGGGAGCATAGCATAAAATTAAGGGGGAGAAATAAAATCTATTATATTGGATATCTTTTTGAAATGACAAAGGGGGAGAAATAATATAAAATCAAAAACATAAAATAAAAATATGAGTTTCATAATATCTCGGCCAACATCCACTTGCAAAACAAGAATGGCTACAAAAGGTAATCTTCAGGTATGAAACTCACATGATTTATATTTCCTTATTTTATATTTAGGAAATGTTTGTCATCTTCAAAAAGGGGGAGATTGTTGGCTAAATTGACATTAGCATAATCCCTTTTGTTTTGATAATGACAAACATTTCATTCTTGTGGTTTTAACGTGCTATTTGAGTATTTCAGGAACAAGCATATAAGGTGGTGGATAACAAAGACTTGGAAGAAACAATTTGATAAAATCGCTTTATTTTCATGATTGTAATCAAATGTAAATGCTTGTACAAGTATATAATGTACAAGTAATTAGATATCATGTAAATCAAGCGTTTAGATCTTCCCTATCCACTCACAACACTTAGATAGGCCATTCCCCAAGATAGTATCACAATTGCACATTGATACACACACTTAGTAAATGAATACATTGAGTCAGTAATATTCTCGGTCGACAAATCGTCGATCGAGAAAATATCGATCGACAAATCTTCGACCGAGAAACTCTCGATCGACAAAATCTTCGATCGAGAATAGACCCTACTAGCCGTTAGACCCAGCAGACAAAGTGGTTGGGAGTTGGAAATGAACGTTGTAAACACTTGCTCCAGGAGGTCCCTCGGTCGACAAATCTTCGACCGAGAAGGACTCTCGGTCGACAAATTGTCGATCGAGAAAAGTTCTGTCTGCACTTTTTAGGGTCAATTAAATAGTCGTTGCAAATGCAATTAGTGGACACATAACGACTAGTTGAGCACTAAGAACCCCCTAGAAAGTGTCTAGAATGTCCTTAAGCACTTGTAGGTCATTCCTATAAATAGGACATGCCTTAGGACACCTAAATACACCTAAGCTACACATGTGCTACACTTGAGATTGAATACTCATTGGCAATCTGTTTTGAGCAATAGAGCAATTCCTACATTGGCTATTCATTCCCATTGCTCCAACTTCGTGTCCTATAGGCTAGTATCTCCTATCCACAACACTTACACTTCTACGTACATTGGTTAGGAGATCAAAACGCTTGATATAGGAAATCAAGCCTTGAGCTACAAGTGGTATTGTAATTTCTGTTTTCTTTCTTGTTCCTTTGTATCTTTTGTATTCTCCTTGCTACTCCTAGGGTTGGAGGCTGCGGATTGGAGAAGGTTCTTCTCGGAGGAGAAGGTGGACTTCAAGCTACTTCAAGAAGGCTATCGCAACGGGAAGCTACTTCAAGAAGGTTATTGCAACGGGAAGCTACTTCAGGAGGAAGGCTGCTTCAAGGTTGGTGCAATTGCTTCTAGGTGAAGGCTGCTTCAAGGTTGGTGTGATTACTTTGAGGTGAAGGCTTCTTGAAGGGTTTAGGGAGAGAATTGTAATTTTATGTAAAGTCCTTGCGAGGTAATAAAATTAAATTCTTTCCAAATCCCGGTTGGGTAAGCAACCGGGTAGTGGACTGACTGCCTTAGTATTTGCTAAGGTAGGAACCACTCTAAATCCTTGTCCCCTTGTCCAATATTTTTGTGATTGGTTGTTTGAGTTAAATAATTGTTTAAAATTGTTTAAAACTCTATTCACCCCCCCTCTAGTAGTTTTCAGAAAAGTCTAGTGAACCTAACTTATGTTTACTCCAGCTCGACCATCTTTCAAATTTTGTGACTTAGAAACTCAGTTGATTGGCTCTTTGGAAAATCTCTCGGACACTGAACGGTCGAGTTAGAAACTAGACCGATGGTCCACCGGAATCAACTTTAAAAATATTAATTTATAGTCATTAGAGTGCTAATTAAATTTATTTTTCAACTCCATTTTGTATTTTAAACATACCTAGGAACATATCACTCATCATTTGGTACAATTTTGGGATAAAACAAGCGTTTGCAAACAAAACCAAAAATAAGAGAAAAATAAGGCAAAAAGAACATGAAAATTTGATTTTAGCATATTAGCAAGCAAGGATGATCAAAACATAAGCAAAGCGTATGGGGTAAATGACAACTAGCTAGAAGGAAGATCATATTCATTCATAGTAGTTATGAGTAGTTTAGATCTAATAAATTTGAATTGCTCTCTAGCTAGAGGTTTAGTGAAAATGGCCGCCAACCGATTTTCCATGTCTGCATGCGTGATATAGATGTACTTTTTGGCAATGTGATCATGAAAAAATGACAGCGAACCTATATATTTTTAGATGTACTATGCAAGATAGGATTGTAAGATAGATTAATTGTACTAGTATTATCACAACAAATAGGAGAAGCATCAAAATGAATGTTAAAGTCTTGGAGCATTTTCTTCTTCCATAGGACATGGGCACAACAACTCCCATCTGCAATGTATTCAGTCTTGATGATAGATAATGCCAATGTGCTCTGTTTCATAGAGAACCAAGACACCAGGCATGGTCCTAAGAGAAAGCAAGTGCCACTTGTACACAATCTGTCAATCAAGCATCCCCCGTAAACCGCATCACTATAAGTTGTAAGAGTAAAGTCCCTTAACTTGGGATACCATAGTCCAAAATATGGAGTTCTGGCTAAGTATCTAAAAATCCTCTTAACAGCTATAAGAT
Source organism: Alisma plantago-aquatica (assembly GCA_963693085.1). Classification (NCBI taxonomy): domain Eukaryota; kingdom Viridiplantae; phylum Streptophyta; class Magnoliopsida; order Alismatales; family Alismataceae; genus Alisma; species Alisma plantago-aquatica. The sequence goes on from OY856411.1 coordinate 60,309,547, forward strand.
GTGATATCTTGGGATTTGATTGAAATTGGGCACACAAGCCAACACTAAACATTATATCAGGTCTAGAGGCAGTTAAGCAAAGTAAACTTCCAATCATACCTTTACAGAGCTTCTCATCTACCTTCTCACCTTCATCTTTATCAAGTTTGGCGGTGTTAGACATGGGTGTGCCCATCAACTTGGTGTTCTCCATCCCAAAGCGCTTAAGTAGGTCATGTGTGTACTTGTCTTGGTTGATAAAGTTCCCAGCTTTAGTTTGCTTGATTTGAAAGGTGAGGAAGAATATAAGCTCAGCCATCATTCTCATCTCGAACTCACTGTGCATAAGATCACTAAACTCTTTGCAAAGATCAAGATTAGTTCCTCCAAAAATGACATCACAAACATATATTTGAATGATAAGAAAATTGTTAGAAGTGTGCTTTAGAAACAAGGTAGAATTGACTTTGCCCATGATATACCCATGATCTAACAAATATTTCTTTAATTTCTCATACCAAGCTTGAGGTGCTTGTTTGAGTCCATAGAGAGCTTTTTGCAACAAATAAACATGGTTAGGTAAGATATCATAGTCAAATCCTAGGGGTTGTGAATAATACACTTCCTCCTCAACTATACCATTCAAAGATGCACTTTTAACATCCATTTGATATAGAAGAAAGTTCTTATAACTAGCAAAAGAAAGCAACATACGATGCACTAAAGTCTAGCTACAAGTACATATATTTCATCAAAATATATACCTTCCTGCTGATTGTAGCCTTGAGCCACTAACCTTGCTTTGCTCCTTACCACTTTACCATTTTCATCTAGATTGTTGTGGTATACCCAATTGGTTCCAATGATCTTTCTATCACTTGGTCTTGGCACTAGGGTCCATACATTGTTCTTTTCAAATTTCTCCAACTCTTCTTGCATGGCTAGGATCCATTCATCATCCCCAAGAGCTTCTTTGACATTCTTTGGCTCGAGTTGTGAAATGAAGGCATTGCTATCTTGTTCTTTGTTGAATGCAGCCTGCGTCTTCACAATTTTAAAAGGATCACCTAAAATCATCTCTTTTGGATGATTCTTTGCAAATCGGGGTGTTGGATCCTTCTTCTCTTCTTCTTGAATGACCACCTCCTTTCCCTTTTAGGTGATGTTGAGTTATTTTAGAATAGGGATTACCTCACCTGCAACATCATCATTTGGAACAATATCTTTGGGGTAGAGGGGTTAGTATCAATAAGCTTAACATTTATAGATTCTTCTACTTTAGCAAGATCAACATTAAATATTGTATAAGCCTTGCTAGTAGTGCTATAGTTAAGAAAGAAAGCCTTGTAAGATTTCTATTCAAACTTGTCGAGAGAATAACACAAAACAAGGACATCCAAAAACATGGATATATACAATAGAAATCTTCCTACCATTCCATAGCTTATAGGGGGTTTTCTTCAAAGAAGGATGTGTAAAAATCCAGTTTTGCACAAAACATGAGGTATTGATGGATGCGGCCCAAAACTTCTTTGGAGTGTCATACTCTAAAAGCATGGTCCTAGCCATCTCTTGTAGCAACCTATTCTTCCTCTTGATGACCCCATTTTGTTGAGGTGTTTGAGGTGAAGAGAAGTTATGTGCATAGCCAGATTCTTCACAAAAAATTCAAAAAGATTAGTTTCAAATTCTCCCCCATGATCACTACGGATGGAAATAATCCGGAAAGAAGCTTCATTCTCAACTCATTTTCAAAAACTAGAGAAAACATCAAGCGTATCACTCTTGGAAATGAGAAAGAAATTCCAAGTATATCTAGAGAAATCATCGACAATAACAAGGCAGTACTTGGAAAATTGAAGTGATTGATTTCAAATTGGTCCAAATAGATCAATGTGAAGAAGTTCAAGAGCTCTCTTGGTACTGAGGACTCCTTTGGATTTAAAGGAGGACTTGGTTTTCTTTCCTTGGGTACAAGTTTGGCATTCCTCATACTTTTCAAAATCCTATCTAGGAAGTCCCTTGACCAAGTCCTTTTTGCTCAACTTATTCAATTGATGCATATTTATATGACCAACCCAACGATGCCAAAGAGAAATATCATTGAAATTGATTACTTGGTATCTTCCAACAATAGGCTTAATAGATTCAAGCACAATTACATAAATATTACCACTTCTAATTCCCTTATATATGACTTGATAGGTGAGGGAATCTAGAATCAATAATTCAAAACAAGCAAATAACACAAGGTAACCATTACCACATAATTGACTTACACTTATTAAATTGTGATGTAGGCCATCCACAAAGAGAACATTCTTGATACACGAGGATTCACCTACATCACCAGCACCTTTAACCTTACCTTTCTTGTTGTCACCAAAGGTAACCAAACTCCTTTCTTCTTAGTGAAGTTGTTGAAATGGCTTTTATCACCTGTCATGTGCTTAGTGCAGCCACTATCAACAATCCATTTACCTTTTCCCTGCAATAAAGTAGAGTGTCAACTCCCAACTCAAACTTTGAGATCCAAAGTTAGCTTGGGGACCCATTTCATCTTTGGGTTGGCCCCCTTATGCTTGTAAGGACAATAGGTAGAACAATGATCATCACACTTGCAATGAGACCAAATCGTAGGGTTCGGTTCTTAGTGTCAGAAGACTCTCCAATGAAAAAGGAGGTTTCCTTACTCTTTTTCTTACCTTTGTATTTGTTCTTGCCCTTAGGTACTCCCCCTAAAAATCCTAAACCACTAGTACCACTATGTTTGGTAGAATGGTCAAAATTTTCATTTAGGGAGTTTTTCCCTTTGAGGAATTTTTCCAGAGAGGTTTTAAGTATATGATTGTCATCAATAAGATATATGATAGTAGAAGACAAACTAGAAATATCATCTCTAGCATGAACAATGCCGTCCTCTAAACAGAGGGCTTTAGTCACATAAGAATCTTTCCTAAGAGAAATAGAAGCAACATCATTACTAGGCAAGATAGGTCTAGATGACAAAACATTAACTTGACCAAGCAACCTAGCATTTTCAGATTTAAACAATCTAATTTCCTTAATATAAGCATCCCTCTCATCCCTACGATCATCAATAATGATCTTAAATCAAGCATTTTCAGTTTTAAGAGTTTCAAGCTCATTTAGGCATGTTTGGTTTTCCTCCTTAAGAGTTTCAATGTTCTTAAGGTAAACACCATTCTCTACCTCAACCCCATTTTATTGGAGCTCAAGATAAAGATATTGGCCCTGAGAGTTATCAATGCTCTCAAGATGAGTTTTCTCATTTATCTCAAGAATCTCAAGTTTAGCATACAAATCATCAATAATTTTTTCAAACCTTTTTCTTTTAGATTTACATTTAGCAAAAGAAGAACGGGTAGAAACAAGCATATCACCAAGAGTTTCTTTAGATAACTCATGCAAGCTTACCTCACTTACCTCACCAATTTCTTCACTTGTAGAGGCCATGAGTGAAAATGGCACTCTCCAACTTCTTCAGAGATGGAGCCACTTGACGATGATTCTTCCCAAGTTGCATGGGGCTGCATTCTTGTGTCTTTTCTCCTTCTTTTCCTTCATCTTGTACTTCTCTCCTTCTTTTACTCTTCCTCCTTCTTGGAGCTGCCCTTGTGGTGTGACTTTCTTGATTTAGGATATTCACTCTTTTGGTGTCCCTTTTGGCCACACTTGTAGCATCTAGGAGTAGAGGATGAGCATTGTTTTCCCTTGAAGTGCTTTCTCTTGGTGTAGTTGGCTTCATGCTCACTAGGGCCATCATCTTCACTAGAGGAGGGATATGTCCAGCAAGCAAGTTGTTGTTGAAGGATGACCGCCTCCACTTGAGATTTGAAGGTAGTATATTTGATCTTCTTGGCTTCCTTCTCTTCTTTCTTGGCTTCTTCTTCTTTCTTGTCAAGCCTTGGCTCATGATCTTGTAGGTTGCTAATGATCACTTTGGTTGGAATGTCACCAAGGCTTCTCACTTCTTCGAAGGAGGTCACCTTTGACTCCCAACTCTTTTTTAGAGTCCTCAAGAACTTGGTGTTGATAACAAATCTATCCAAAGTGATGCCCAAAGCACCTAGGCCATTGATGATGACGTTGAGCCTAGAGTACATCTTCACAATCCCTTCTTTCTTGCCCATCTTGAAGTTCTCTAGAAGGTTGTTCAACATGTATATCTTAGCCTCCTTGACTTGCTTTGTGCCTTCATAGGTAATTCACAACTTATTCCAAATCTTATAGGAGGTATCCCATGAAGAGATGTGGATGAACTTTTTTGGGGTAAGGGCTACATAGAGGATGCTTATGACTTTGGCATTTAGTTGGGATTCTTTTAGTGTAGCTTCATTCCATTCCATGTTGACATAGCTCTGGAACTCCTTGTATGGTGTGACCATCACCTTCCACATATCAAAGTTCATCCCTTGAATGTAGAACTGCATACACCTCTTCCAATAGAGGAAGTTGGTGCCATTGAAGATCGAAGGATGCATGGAGAAGCCTCCCTCTAGGTTGAGTGAACCAAGTATGTTGTCACCCATCTTCTCCCCTCATGGGATATTGTTGGAGAATATACTTGGCTTTGATACCACTTGTTGGATCTTGGACTCTAGAGGGGGGTGAATGGAGCTTCAAAATTCTCACAAGACAAGTTAGACCTTCAAATTATATCAATCAAAACCAATAGCTTAAGAGAAAAGTGAAGTCCTAGATAAGAAAGCCTATCAAGGATGAGAGAAATTGAAACATACACTTGGACAAGGTGTTTTAGAGTGGTTCCAACCTCCAAACTGGGATATAGTCAATCCACTACCTAGAGAGGTCAACCTCTAGGACTTTGAAAACCATGTATACTTATATTCATTCATAAGAGATACAAGGAGACCACCATACATCCAAGGACTTACCTACTCAAGACAAGAGTATTCCATCTACACAAGGACTTACCCACTTGATCAAGATGTCTTTAGCCTTCAACATGGACTTACCTACAATTGCATCAAGTCTTTGGCCTTGAAGGAATTACCCATTTTCTTGAATCTTGGTCTTACCCTTCTCCTTTACCTGGAGAAGATCTTCACCTCTTCTTCAATCTTGAAGAAGAACACCAACAGCTTCACCTTCATTCAGAGTAGCTTGCTTCAACCTTTGCTCTTTGAGAAAGGGGGTAGGGAAGATGGAAAGGAATGAGAGATTTACAAGCACATGGAGGTAGCTCTCTTACAACTCGCTTAACTCACTTATAATCACAAAATGCTTTGTAAATGAGAGAGAGAAAGGGGCTCAAGAAGTTGCAACACACTCAAATATAGCAAAGACTTAGAATATCATGAATCAACAAACTTAGAATGAACTTCAAGGGTCCTATTTATAGCTGGGGGTTTTCCCTTAAGTGTGGGATCACTTAAGGGAAAAATATAGCCATTTTCTAAGATACACCAGATCTATTCTCACTCAAAACAACACTCCAACAGTTATAATCACTTTTTCTATGTTTTATGTACTATACATTCGGTCGAGTTTCAATAAAGGTAACTGGACCGATCCACTAAGTGACAAAGCTAATTTTCAAACTATCAGTTGAGATTATTCTGGGAAATTTGAATGACGAGTCAATCAGTTTTTATTAGTTGATCGATTGGCCAAGTTCTGTGAGTGTGTAACTCGACTGATTGGTCATCTTCAGAAAATCCATCACTGGATCGGTCATGTTTCCAACTCGACTGATAAATAGCCTATGACAAACTTGCTAAATTGACTTATGAGTGACCAAACGTTCGAATTAAGTGTCCCTGATTTTTTCTCATCTTAGTTACAAATCATATCATCAATAAAAGTAATTACAAATTAATCTAAGGACATTTGAGGTGATTTCCCAAAATATGTACTTGCATTTGTTTTGACTTGAACTTGAACAAGATAGGGCTTGTGTAATTTGACATTTTCATTTACCTAAAGCCTGAAATCAATCTTAAACAAACATATTAGATACATAGGAATGGAATGGTTAAGTTGTTATCAAAATATGGGAAATGTATAACTCTCAAGTCAACAACTTCATCCTCTTAATGTTCCATCTCTTTTCCTTGATCTAGAGTAGGCTATTGAGATACACATGATCTCAATATTATATATTGACTCACATGAACATGGTCATGTATTTATTAGTCTCACTCATCAAGTGGATAGGATATCACTCCAATGGGAGGGGGAAATTCCATCTATGTCACTCACAATAATCCACATGTATCACAATGCACCTAAGCACAACATGTATAGCAACCCTTTCCATGGTCACCGTTGAGTGGTGTTAAAGCACATCGAACAACATGCAATGACTATAGTGGCTTTAGGACTAAGGACCAAAATCACCAGTGGCACAATGAAATGTGATTCTGACCGCCATTATTTACTTCGGTGTATCACACTAAATGTGGCACTTTCTCATAATAGATACATATGTGTTTGATTTGATATCCCATATCATGACTAATGAGACTTTGTCATCAATCAACACACATTCAAGCCTTATGAATTACTGTTACCTATTTTTTTCCATAGTAATATCTGACTAGGGACATAACAAGAATGTACATACTCTTATCATACATATGATCTCATTCTTTAGGTCCTCAACATAAATACATGTATTGTGCTTGTGTCATCATTTCATGAGTTAGACAAACATAATGGATAGAATTACCCAATGCAGTCATCATATAATTGGCTCTCTGGGCATAAATACCAAAAATTACACTAAACTAGGCAAGAGCAACCCTAAGTAGAAACTAAGAGAGCAATCTAGCTAAACAAGGAATGAAGAGGTGACTAGTTACACCAAGCTAGCAACTACACTAAGAAGGCTAGCAATTATCTTAACTAATAAAATATAGCTCAAAGGGCTAGATACAAGAGTAAACTACTCTAGCAAGGTAAAACTGACATGATCAAGAGAACTATCTAAGTAAACAACCAAGGAAGCTAATTAGGTTAATACTATTTAGATAAAGAGCAATTAGGGTTATTAAGAATTAATTAGGGATGTGAGCCATTTGATTGATATGTGACTATCAATCTAATTAGGTTCATATCATGCAACACATTCAATCAAACCATATTACATAACCAATCAACATAGTTCAATGAGTTTAAAGGAGTGATTCTCCTAAGTACATTAGGAGTATCACTCCTATAAATTTATGCTTGTGTGATTGTGATTGTGATTGAGTTATACATGTACCCTAGTAAATTGAACCTCGTAAGGTCAGATAGAGGGTAAAAGAGACTAGATCCTCTATGAACACCCTACATCACCCATTGTTAACTAGAAATATAGGATAATTCACCATCATCCCACTATTTTTTATCAATAAGCACACTTCTCTTCCTTTATAACAAATTAAGATATTTACAAGTGAGGGGAGAAAAATTGCTAAATGGGAAACCCATAAGAAGATTCTATTCCATGCACACTTGGTGGATAGAGTAACATTGTCAAAAATTATGTGACCTTTATTGTACCATATGTGGTATAGGACAAGAGTAGACATGAGTTTGCTATTTCTTTCTATTAGAGGTAGTAGATAAGACTTGATACCTCTAACAGAAAGAAATAGCACTCATGTTTACTCTTGCCCTATACCACATATGGTACACTAGGAATCCTGAAACGACCCCGCCTCCCGGTAACCCCCAATTAAGGGAGACCCAAAGGTCGGAATCGTTAATCAATTTACAGGATCAAAGGTTCGACAAATAATCTGTAATAATTAATAAATTTTACCAACTAAACTAAAAACGGGTATAAAATAAAACTTTTCTTACCTTGGAAAAACTGGGATTTCTAAACTTCTATCCATGAAGATGTTATTCTAACTAATCCTCCTGTGCATGCTATCTCTCATTTAATTCCACATATGTCGCTTTACTGGTTGTTCTTTTCATTTGTACCTAAAATGCCGACAAACAAAACGTCGGTCAGCCGAAGCTGGTATGTGGGGGAAACAATAATTGTGCAACTATGTTAACAATGTAATCAACCAAATATCATTTAACAACCAAGATTACGTTTTAAGCGTTACTACTCAATCCTTGCCTATCCCCTTTCTCTGTAACGTCCCTGCAGTGGACATGGATACCACCTTTCTCATGTGGTAGATCCTCACCCCCATGGCCCTACCACACAGGTAGCCAATACCTAGGGTTATGGAGTCGCATGGTCCTACCCAAAGGTAGACCAATCCCTGAATCATGATGACTTGATGGACCTACCCCATTAGTAGCCATTTACTAAGTCATTTAATGACCTGATGGACCTACCCTCATTGGTAGCCATTTACTAGGTCAATCTATAAAGCTACAGAGGGGACTAGGATCTGAGCTAGTAGGCATATTTCTTATGTGAGTCATATTCACATTATACTTTGCATGAATTAAATACATCCAACAGTTTAATTCAAGCCACAATGGAAACATCGATAAAATCCCGAAAAACTAATTCAGATAGTCATAAGCGTAACCACATACCTGTACATGTAGATTCAGGTGCAAGAACAGTCCAAACAACAATGAGCAAGCAAACATTCAATAAGATCCTGAAACAAAATATTATTACTCGTGTCATTAAGATCTATTAAATCTAGCTCGCTTCTTAGGGTTTCTAGTCCACTTTTAGGGTTTCCTTTGCAATTAGGGTTTCCCTTCATCTTTTATTATTTTAAACCCTAATTTAACACAATTGATCACAAACCCTAATTATTTCCACATCTATTCCTCAATTTTGGATTAAAAGCATATTTAACCATTAATTAAGCTCATTAATTCTCTTTTTATTAAAGCTACTATTTTTATCCTTTTAATCCATGATAAGATCATTATATGCATTTATCATCAATTCATAGTTCATTTCAGTCCAAATCACATATGAACTTGATTTGCCATTAATCCACCTTTTTATTCATGAGAAAACCTTAATTACTTCATTTAGGGTATTTATCTATCGATTAAGAACTTTAATGCTCGAAACAACTTAAACTTAGCATATTCCAATTTTAATCATGAAATTAATCAATTACAGCCATTAATAGTCGAATTAGTCAACATTAGGGTTTCAAGGCCCATTAAAACATAGTTATGCACAAGAAACTCTAAATTAAACTAATTACATGCAAATTCATCCTTTTTTCAATATTAATGATCCTTTTTATCATTAACAGGCTAAGATCAACTTTAATCATCTACTAAACCCTTCTAATCACCTTAATCATACCAAAAAAAGGGTTCTTTAACCATTAACACATTAAATTTAATAACTTCCATTACTTTTCTAATTTCAATAAGAATCAGGCTTTAATTATATTTTTAATGAATTCCTTGTGTTCTTATGAGCAAAATTTATATATTATGCGTATCCATCATAGCTACGGTTAATTAATTATGAATTTTGCAAGAATCTACTTACTTGACCAATTAGAAGATGCCACGTCACTCTATTCTCATGCAAGGCGCTTCACATAGAAATATAACCGAATTACGGTTATACCCCTGGTTAAGTTGTTCGTTGCTTTTTCCCGTGGAGGGCAGATTCATCCAACATGCCTTCCCCTTTCTTCAACCTCGAGCAACCTGCTGGTTGCCGCCCTAGCCGCCGAGCGCAGCCCTAGGGGCGGCTCTTGCTCCCATCCCCGGACGCGAAAGTCACCAGAAATCCGTCCTTTACCTCCGTCCGGCCTCTGTGCTTCTCAGAGTGCCTTCATCCCGCAACCATGGCGGGCGGTTTGGGCTGGCCAAGCCTGCACTATGCGGCTGTCCGAAGCAGCCGTTCTGCGACCACTGTGCATGGCTGAGAGGCACGGAAAGACCACTGCTTAAACCGTGGTTGTCGAGGGTACTTCGGCTCTCCATTGTGACAACTCCACCGCTTCCATGACTCCAGGGATAGCCCCTACTTCTCTTGGTGAGGGTTAGAACGAAGAATAAGAGGGAGAAGGGAAAACCTTGCTTGAGATTACCTTAAACTCGGCCCAAAACTCTACCCCTTTTATAGGGGAGGGTATCCACACCCCACCGTGCTCATCCATGAGTTAAAAAAAAGCACTTTCCTAATAAGGATGTAATTCCTTTATTAAGAAGCTAACTCTCTCTCTCTCTCTCACTTTCTTTTATTATTCCTTCTTCTTTGGATATTGGGATTTCGAAAATCCTTTCCTTCATCTTCTTATTACTTGCCTTTTAATTATTTATCACGAAATCATGTTTTCTTTTAATGGAGAATACTTCCTTTTCTCAATATTACAAAATTCATCAATAATATATCACATTATGCTCTTATTTTATAATTATGGTATTTTCTCTTTCTTCTCCTTTATTGCGGCTCCTTGGCAACTAAGAAACTTTAAGAATTCGAAATTCCTTTTAAAGGAATACTCATCATCCTTAAATGCATCAATATGCATTATTCTCATTATCTTGTGTTATTTCTTATTAAAATATTTCCTTTTGTGGATTTCTCTTTATTTCTCTCTTATTTTCCTCATTAGTATTCCTTTTATTATCAAGACTCATTGGGATACGAAATCCCACTAAGGATAACTCAAATATACCTCTTTTCACATATTTTCCCTATTTCATCAATGTTTTCAATTTCTTTATTAACAAGGAAATACTTAATTGATATTTTCTTTTCTTATTGCCTTTTCTTTGCAACATTGGACCCCTTGGGACCCAAGGAATCTAAGAGGCACGAAATCCTCTTTGGATTTGCCTTCTAGAGGTTTCCACACCTTTCTTATCTCAAATTCTCAATTATTCATTAATTAATTGAATATTCTTGTTATTGGGCCCAATAGCCAATAAAGCCCACAAATCAAACAACAAGGCGAAATCCATTTGTTCAAAAAATCTTTAATATGAGAAATTATATTTCTCAGCAAGTGAACCCAAAATTGGGGTTGTAACATCCTTCCCCTCTTATAAGAATTTTGCCCTCAAAATTCCATCAAGCAAGCAAACAGGATAAGCCTTTCATATGTCCATCATGGCTCCCATGTGGCTTCACCCTTTCCATGGTACTTTCCAAGAACCTTCATCATCTCATATTCTTCCATCTGAGTTCTTTCTTACCTTGGTATATTGTACCCTCATAGGTGACTCAGGACATTTCAGCCTCTCAAAAGCTGGATAGGTTCAGGGCTCAACACATGGCTTGGGTACCTCACATAGTGCTCTAGATCGGACTCATGGAACACATCACTTTATCCTGAGGGTCAGGTTAAACACAACCATATCCACCAATCCATCTCAAATGGACCCATATATCGGGGAGTCAGCTTCCTCAGTTGTAGCTTAGAGGGGTCGGATTTTCACATCACATGTCCTCCCACAGTGAACTGCATGTCAGTCTACTTTGCATCAGCTCGTGACTCATGTCACCCTTGGGCTCTCTCTCAGCCATTGCACGATCAAGCGACTTCATTTGCACACACTGTGGTTCTTTTATGACCTTCACGAGGCCTCCTTCACCAACATCATCTTAATGAAGTGGTGACTGACACTACCTCCTTATGGAACTTCTTGCATCCCGAAAAAGGCTATGGTGGTTAACATCACATCTTAAGAACTATCTCTTTGTATCACCCCGAACAAGCCCACTTGTCCTCATCAGACCCTCTAGTCTGGATCATACTAACCATTAGTTAGGGGTAATAAACTGTACTAACATCGAGTTCTTCATGTATCCACTTCCACCTCATAGAAGTGAACCTTGGTCATACTCAAGAACTTTTGAACTCTCATCATGGTGTAGTTAAACTATCTCTCTCATGTGTAGTTCAACCCAATTTGTCCCTTGACAGTACTCGTTCTTTCTCATGTCATCTAGGTAAGGCGATCTACCATAACCCATGTTGCATCATGACTTTCCTTGGTCAAGGAGAGACTCACAACATCCATAGTGATGAAATCCCATTCCCTCTTGGGAACTCTTTATACGTTATATCCATGCATTGGGTTAATGGTGTTCGTCTTTCACCTCCCGGCTTGCATGGCCACATGCCACGTGCAACTTTGTTTTAAGCATCCAGAATGCTACCATCACTTACTATCTCTGTAGTATCAAGGTATATCATGACCTCCTGTATTGTTATGATTCCTCAAGCTTGATACCTCGGAAACCCTAAACCACTCTCAAAAGGGTTTTATTACCTTCCTATCCAAAGAAGTGTATCTGAGGTTCTATCACCATCCCTTTCGCTACATCAAGGACTAAAATGGCTAACCAAACAACCATTAACTTATTCAACATATCTTATTACATCCGAGTGTTAGCCAAAACACATCTTCTTTCCAAACATAGGGTTAGTCGAACAACCTCAACTTCTTCTAGCTTCCAGCTAAACTAGGTAGCTATATCTCAACCAGAGCTTTCATTACCACTCCTTATCCTTAGGTGTTAGTTAACATACACCTCCATGTATTATACTCATCATCTCATCTCAAACTCTAAGTCTATCAAGAAGCTCTGAGCTCATCCTCACTGTGATCGAACTCGACTTTGGTTAACTTGCAAATTCCACATAGTTCCTGATAAAACATCCTCATAAGCTGACTACACTACCTCTCTTAGTGTTTGCGAATCAACCATGTATCATTCACTTTACCAGGGTATGTTATCATCTCTATCATCATACCTTGTAGCTACGTTCCAACTTACATCATCTTTATCCTTGGTGTAAGGCATGCATACTGTCCTATCTCTCACTCCCATAACAAGGAGAAATAAGCATTTGGCTGCAGTCCAAATACAGAGTTCTTCCTGTTCCAAGAGTAGAGATGGTACAGCCCACCTTGCCCGTACACTTTCAAATCCAAGATGAAACGTGCACCTTATGCCTCTATATCACAAACATCATGATATCAAAATTACTTCCATGGAAAACTGGTCTCGAACTTACTTGGTCCAAGCACAATCCTTGGTCATCTCCTCTAGGTCTATAGGGTACCGGCACTTTTGGGGTCATCCCTTTTCCCTTATGCATCCCGAGAGTGCCCTACTCATTTGCCCTTTGGGTCCCATGAGTTCATGAAGGTGATCAATCTCCTAACCCATGGACCTCAGACAATGATAGCTGTTACCTCCCGACCCTATGGTCATGTGCAACTAGGGAATTAGGCGACTCCTTCTTCCATCGGTCTTATCCCTACCTGACCCTTGGATAGACTTAGGATTCTAACATAGTACATGTCCAACTTAGAACCTTACCCAAGCCTTCATCATCTCTCTCTGCATTCACGACTGACTTTCATCCTTTCATAGGGATCATGGTGACCTGTCTTCCATGGTCAGGTCCCATACTGGTTACCTCCATGGTAACACATTCACATGCACTTTAGAGATGGCTATGTATGGGTCTACAGGTTCATTTTCACGCCATGTACTTTCACTTAGCTTCTCAAGATCCTATGAAACCTCTTTAGGTCACCTCAAAACCAACAAAACCGGTATACACTCTACCAAAGGGTCCCTCTCCTAGGATGGGAGGAAACTACAACTTTTGACGACAAGGTCACAACTGTCCTTAGAGTTTACCTTCGCATGAGCATGTCTAACCCGACAACTATTAAAGCACAAGTTGATCACCTAATAAACCATGCTAGGTCGTACTTGTTCTCATCCTCAACATGAGTTCAACTTAGTTCCGAGGGGGGTTCATCAAACATACCCTCAACTTAAGGGGTTTCCTTTACATGAGGAGTACCATGCTCGGAACTATAGAGACTCAAATCTCATCATGAGCATCAGGTATACTGCTTCCCCTCTTAGGCCTAGGAATCCTAGGTTCACCTTTGAATATCCAACTACCTGCTCGACCTCTCAACCACGAATCAATTGTGTCCAAGGTATGCCATGTACTTCCATGATCCTTTTTTTTATGAGCAATACCTTAGAGTTGAGTCCTCCTCAAGGACATTCAACTAGGCATAAAACCTCACAACAGGGTACTTAAACCTCCTCAGGGTCTAAGGCACTCTTTATCTCATCCAGCAGGTAACCACTTATACCCTGGGTACTAGAAGCATCATCCTCTCTCTAGGGTTTGGTTCCTTTAAAGGCAACCAAGATATCATCAGCCTCTAGGGATCAGCATAAGGAAACCACTATCATCCACTTAGGTCGCATCATTCTCGACTCCCCACTATTCCTCAAGGTTCGGGATTTTAGGCTTCCAACCTCCCTGTTGGAGTTCTGCTTCCTCTCTCTAGAGCTAATTCCACTTCCAACCATACTTACTAGAGGTCCCTTCCCCATAAAGGCTCATGCTCATGAGCATACCCCTATGTGGTTGAATCCTATTCTCCACTCATGTTTGGCTCAAGAGCATCCATACCCCTTTCATGAGCCATCCATCATGAACTCTTAACCAGGATTTCATCAAGCTATACCCTACTTGCTTAAGCCCATAGGGTAACTATAGGTTCTCTAACCTCATCCACGAAGGAGCTATCCTTTGCTATGGCATGCACGACCCTCTCCAGGGTTGGGTCGCCAAAGGTACTAGGTCATCTACCTTCTTATGGCATCCCAAAGACATGACCAACCAAACACTCGGTCAATCATGACATCTAACTCATCATGTCATCCCTCTCTCTAACCTTCACTTAGGGTTAGGGTTACCATCATCCTCAAAGGATGTGCTAGGTCTCTACCTTTAATGGAGGTCTCTACCTCAAAGACATCCTCCTACCAAGGAGGTCTATCCTCAGGTCTCTCCTGAGGGCAATGACAGCTTGTGTCATACGACCTAAGTATGTATCTATTCCTTTTATGCTTACTCTATTAAGCTTATGTCCATGACATCTTATTTACATGCTTTTTATTAATTTGGTGGAGGATTCCTTAATCCTTATCAACCTTACCCATACCTCAAGAGGGTGAGGAGAAGAGAGGAAACCCTAATCCTTAAGGTCCTTAATAGAATTTGAGTTGAGAAGGGATGAATAAGATGAGAGAGTCCTAAAGGTATCTTACTTCGAGTCTTAACCTAAGACATCGGCCAGGCAGTCACACGATCTGGGAGTCCTCGTATTCCGACTAGCGGTGCGGAGGAAAATTTTTCCAGCCCCCGGATGTGATCCTTTTCTATACACCTCAGTCTTTCGAAAAATCCTCTAATAACTCCCTTGGGTTCTACAGAATTTGTAAAATTTAATAATTATTAAAGATTAGATGAGGAACCTGGGCTCTGATACCAATTGAAACGACCCGGCCTCCCGGTAACCCCCAATTAAGGGAGACTCAAAGGTCGGAATCGTTAATCAATTTACAGGATCAAAGGTTTGACAAATAATCTGTAATAATTAATAAAATTTTACCAACTAAACTGAAAACGGGTATAAATTAAAACTTTTCTTACCTTGGAAAAATTGGGATTTCTAAACTTCTATCCATGAAGATGTTATTCTAACTAATCCTCCTGTGCATGCTATCTCTCATTTAATTCCACATATGTCGCTTTACTGGTTGTTCTTTTCATTTGTACCTAAAACGCCGACAAACAAAACATCGATCAGCCGAAGCTGGTATGCGGGGGAAACAATAATTGTGCAACTATGTTAACAATGTAATCAACCAAATATCATTTAACAACCAAGATTACGTTTTAAGCTTTACTACTCAATCCTTGCCTATCCCCTTTCTCTGTAACATCCCTGCAGTGGACATGGATACCACCTTTCTCATGTGGTAGATCCTCACCCCCATGGCCCTACCACACAGGTAGCCAATACCTAGGGTTATGGAGTCGCATGGTCCTACCCAAAGGTAGACCAATCCCTGACTCATGATGACTTGATGGACCTACCCCATTGGTAGCCATTTACTAAGTCATTTAATGACCTGATGGACCTACCCTCATTGGTAGCCATTTACTAGGTCAATCTATAAAGCTACAGAGGGGACTAGGATCTGAGCTAGTAGGCATATTTCTTATGTGATAGTCATATTCACATTATACTTTGCATGAATTAAATACATCCAACAGTTTAATTCAAGCCACAATGGAAACATCGATAAAATCCCGAAAAACTAATTCGGGTAGTCATAAGCATAACCACATACCTGTACATGTAGATTCAGGTGCAAGAACAGTCCAAACAACAATGAGCAAGCAAGCATTCAATAAGATCCTGAAACAAAATATTATTACTCGTGTCATTAAGATCTATTAAATTTAGCTCGCTTCTTAGGGTTTCTAGTCCACTTTTAGGGTTTCCTTTGCAATTAGGGTTTCCCTTCATCTTTTATTATTTTAAACCCTAATTTAACACAATTGATCACAAACCCTAATTATTTCCACATCTATTCCTCAATTCTGGATTAAAAGCATATTTAACCATTAATTAAGCTCATTAATTCTCTTTTTATTAAAGCTACTATTTTTATCCTTTTAATCCATGATAAGATCATTATATGCATTTATCATCAATTCATAGTTCATTTCAGTCCAAATCACATATGAACTCGATTTGCCATTAATCCACCTTTTTATTCACGAGAAAACCTTAATTACTTCATTTAGGGTATTTATCTATCGATTAAGAACTTTAATGCTCGAAATAACTTAAACTTAGCATATTCCAATTTTAATCATGAAATTAATCAATTACAACCATTAATAGTCGAATTAGTCAACATTAGGGTTTCCAGGCCCATTAAAACATAGTTATGCACAAGAAACTCTAAATTAAACTAATTACATGAAAATTCATCCTTTTTCAATCTTAATGATCCTTTTTATCATTAACAGGCTAAGATCAACTTTAATCATCTATTAAACCCTTCTAATCACCTTAATCATACCAAAAAAAAGGGTTCTTTAACCATTAACACATTAAAGTTAATAACTTCCATTAATTTTCGAATTTTAATAAGAATCAAGCTTTAGTTATATTTTTAATGAATTCCTTGTGTTCTTCTGAGCAAAATTTATATATTATGCGTATCCATCCGAGCTACGGTTAATTAATTATGAATTTTGCAAGAATCTACTTACTTGACCAATTAGAAGATGCCACGTCACTCTATTCTCATGCAAGGCGCTTCGCATAGAAATATAACCGAATTACGGTTATACCCCTGGTTAAGTTGTTCGTTGCTTTTGCCCGTGGAGGGAAGATTCGTCCAATGTGTCTTCCCCTTTCTTCAACCTCGAGCAACCTGCTGGTTGCCGCCCTAGCCGTCGAGCGCAGCCCTAGGGGCGGCTCTTGCTCCCATCCCCAGACGCGAAAGTCACCAGAAATCCCTCCTTTACCTCCGTCCGGCCTCTATGCTTCTCAGAGTGCCTTCATCCCGCAACCATGGCGGCCGGTTTGGGCTGGCCAAGCCTGCACTATGCGGCTGTCCGAAGCAGTCGTTCTGCGACCACTGTGCATGGTTGAGAGGCGCGGAAAGACCACTGCTTAAACTGTGGTTGTCGAGGGTACTTCGGCTCTCCATTGTGACAACTCCACCGCTTCCATGACTCCAGGGATAGCCCCTACTTCTCTTGGTGAGGGTTAGAACGAAGAAGAAGAGGGACAAGGGGAAACCTTGCTTGAGATTACCTTAAACTCGGCCCAAAACTCTACCCCTTTTATAGGGGAGGGTACCCACACCCCACCGTGCTCATCCATGAGTTAAAAAAAAGCACTTTCCTAATAAGGATGTAATTCCTTTATTAAGAAGCTAACTCTCTCTCTCTCACACTTTCTTTTATTATTCCTTCTTCTTTGGATATTGGGATTTCAAAAATCCTTTCCTTCATCTTCTTATTACTTGCCTTTTAATTATTTATCACGAAATCATGTTTTCTTTTAATGGAGAATACTTCCTTTTCTCAATATTACAAAATTCATCAATAATATATCACATTATGCTCTTATTTTATAATTATGGTATTTTCTCTTTCTTCTCCTTTATTGCGGCTCCTTGGCAACTAAGAAACTTTAAGAATTCGAAATTCCTTTTAAAGGAATACTCATCATCCTTAAATGCATCAATATGCATTATTCTCATTATCTTGTTTTATTTCTTATTAAAATATTTCCTTTTGTGGATTTCTCTTTATTTCTATCTTATTTTCCTCATTAGTATTCCTTTTATTATCAGGAATCATTGGGATATGAAATCCCACTAAGGATAACTCAAATATACCTCTTTTCACATATTTTCCCTATTTCATCAATGTATTCAATTTCTTTATTAACAAGGAAATACTTCATTGATATTTTCTTTTCTTATTGCCTTTTCTTTGCAACATTGGACCCCTTGGGACCCAAGGAATCTAAGAGGCACGAAATCCTCTTTGGATTTGCCTTCTAGAGGTTTCCACACCTTTCTTATCTCAAATTCTCAGTTATTCATTAATTAATTGAATATTCTTGTTATTGGGCCCAATAGCCAATAAAGCCCACAAATCAAACAACAAGGCTATTGTAAATGAAATCCATTTGTTCAAAAAAATCTTTAATATGAGAAATTATATTTCTCAGCAAATGAACCCAAAATTGGGGTTGTAACAAATCCCATCATTTTTTATAATGTTAATCCATCCACAAATGTTCATGGAATAGAATCTTCTTTGGTTTCAAAATATTGCATACATACATTTTCCATTTGAGCAACTTTTCTCCCCTCACTTGTACATATCTTGATTTTATTATAATAGAAGAGAATCACACTTATTGATCAAAAGAAAATAGCGGGATGATGGTGAATTTTCCTATAATACTAGTTGGCCATGGGTCGTGTATGGTGTTCATAGAGGATCTAGTCTCTATTACCCTCTATCCAACCTTACAAGGTTCAACTAATTAGGGTATAGGTATAATTCAATCACAATCACACAAGTATAAGTTTATCGGAGTGATTCTCCTAAAGTACTTAGTGGAAAAGGGTGACATGGGGTATGAGAAGGGTGTTTCACTTCCTTTTACACTACATTCGACCTGTAGGTATGCACTTCTCTAGGCACACTAAGTGAGGCTCTACTAGATACATAGATCTCACACCTAGGTATAGAAGAATAGATGAGTATGTGGGAAGAGGGATAGCTATCTAAGGATCCACTAATTAAACTTAGGAGCTTTTCCCAAATGGCCACATATACCACATGCTTCTAAGATTAGGTGGTTGCAAGCATCAATCACCATTGTAAGAGATAAGAAAAATTTGATAACATTTCCAAATGAATGATAGTTTTAAAATAATATTTTCTCAAAATAGTATCAAAGTCAGATTTATTCCCCAAAATATCCTACTAATGGAGTATACTCATGAAAATGGAAAATACAAAAATTGAGAAAAAAAAAAGATAGAAGAATCCATGGGGCTCGAGGTAGTGGTTAAATACTCCTTCTCTAGTAGATGCAAGCTTGATCACTTCCCTCCTCCAAGGTCCAATGGCATGGGAATGGAGTGGATAGTGTCAAAAGCCCTAAAATCTAGAGTTTTGAGGTGAAAGGTGATGAAATGGGAGTGGAGTGAGGTAGGTGAGTAGGTGATAGGGAGGTGAAATGAATGATGAAGGGAGTGAACCATCAATCTCCAATTGCCTCTAAAGCTTGTATAAGGGTCTAGGGTTAAGTGGAGGAAAATTTGGGAGATCAAGTAAAATAGGTGGGGTTCGGTGGGATAATGGTCATGGTGGACACCTCCTAGTACATCCATTTTTCATAGTCATTCTAGCCAACTTGATCAATTTTTATAAGTTCTATCAATAGTATGTGTTGGGGCATGTCTAGAACGTACATTTTCTAGTAGCACACACATTTTAGGATCCTTCTCTTTCTTTTGGATCTTGAACTTGGTTAACGATGGAGGCCAATACTTCAACGCATTCTTTGATCACTTTGGGTAGGTTGGGAATGATTTTGGCCTCTTTTCAGGCTCCTCCAATCTTGAGGAAACCCTATATTCAACCATATTCCCTCCCTTCCATCAATTAGTTGTCAAAGTACCTATAATACATGAAAAAATATATAAGTTTATTTCATATTTATATATTTTATTGGTGAAATATCATGCTTTATAAAACATTGAAATGTATATCATGGGAAAAAAACACAGGATGTAGACCAACTCTAGGGCTCCATCACCTACCATGAGACACAAGGTATAGTTTCTTCTTTCTAACACACCATTATGTTGTGGTGTTCCAGGTGGATTCAACTATGATACAATACCATGGTCTCTTACAAGGGCCTCAAACTCTTGGATAAGATATTCTCCACCATAATCAGATTGTAGTGCTTTAATATTCTTAACATGTTGGTTTTTTACTTCATTCATGAATTCCTTGACCTTTTCAAGTGATTATGGTTTGTGTTTCATAAGATACACATGCCCAAATCAAGTGAAGCATCAATAAATGTTATCAGGTACTGATATCAATCACTAGCATGTGTGTTAGAAGGTCCCAACTCATCAATTTATATGATCCCTAATATGCCTCTACCTCTCTCACTATTTTCTATGAAGGTTTCTTTTTTCATCTTTCCCAGAAAGCAAGACTCACACGTCTCTCGTGGTCAAGACAAAAAGAGTCTACATAGCCACCTTTAAGTCTAGAAATGTGCTTCTCATTTATGTTCCCTAAACTATAGTTCCATAGAAAAGTTTTGTTTGATTCATTAAGTTTTCACTTCTTGATATTTATGTTATCTTCATGTGTCTTAAGATCTAGTAAATAAAGACAATAAAACATAGAGACAATTCCATAAAAGATCTCATCTTTAGAAATGTAGATTTGACCATCTTTTTTTAGAATTGAAAACCATTCTTGTCAAAGAAAGATACAAATATAATCCTTCCATTAATGGTAGGAACATTAAATAAATTATCTAACTCTTTTAGAAGCCCACTGTGTAGAGATATATAGTAGGTGCCCCCAACAATGGTAACAACTCTTTATCCATTCGCAACATGTAGTTCCACCTCCACTTTTTTCAAGGGTATACTTCTTTTTAAAACATGCATATATGAGCAAATGTTAGATCCACATCTAATACCCAATACCTAATATGAAGAAGTAGATAAGTTTATTTGTATGACATACATATGTGAAGTGGAGATATCTATCCCCTACTTTGTATACTTCAGTTCCTCAAGGTAGAGAGGTCAATTTCTCTTCCAAGTCCAACCTAGCAACAATAGTTACAATTGCATCCCATATCCTCTCCTCCTTTTTACTTAAGTGCATAAAACTTTTGGCCAGACATGGAACCTTTCTTAGATTTGCCTTTTTCCTTGCAGTTTCCTTTTCCCTTTCTAGCCATCAACAATGATTTGGTCTGGTATTTCCATTGCACCTTAGTTGTTCTCAACATGCTATGTAATTTTGTTAATGGCTTAGAAAATTCTTCATGTTGTAATTCATTACAAAGCATCTTTATGAATTTGGTAACAATTGCATGATCATGTAAGAAGACAACTCTTGGTGTAAAGGAAATCCTAGACTTGCTATACTTTTTACATACTCAATTAACTTGAGTACATGGGGTCAAAATGGATCACCTTCTTCCATTTTTCATTTAAAAAACGCCTTGGAGGCATCTTACCTCAATTTCCTTGCTTGTTCTTGATGCATGTTCATAATATGTGTTATTACCTTAATAACATCCATATTCTGATGTAAATTCTAATGCTCATGATTCATGGATCAAAGCATATGGAACTTGATGTTTCTTCATCATCAAATGATTCTTATGCTTCCTTTCTGAACCTAGGGTGCATTTGAAGTAGTTTCATTTGGTATTCATGTGACTAGTACATAGAGCTTATGCTCATGTGCGAGAACAATTCTCGACCTCATAAACCAGTCGTTGAAGTTTTTCCCATTTAATTTTTCTTTCTCAAGGACCAAGTATAGTGAAACAAGATTGTTGTTTATGTTTGCCATTGATCTAGATAGAATATATTTGCACAAGTCGACAAATTGATTTGAAATTTATTTTGATTTTTAAAATATGATTTCAAAGAATTCGTTTGGCCTTTATTGAATTTCTCTCCCACTAATTTATTCAACTATAATAGCCTTCAATATTAATTTGTAAGATTACAGTGAGCAATCTTTTAGTGAGGCAAGATCCATAATACATGAAATCATGAGTCAACTATGGATGAATTCTCATAACTTAACCATTTAGGTAGGTAATATTTAGAAATTTCATATTATGCAATTCTTGGGTAGATGGTTGCACAAATTTGTGTTAATAAATCATCATATGAAGTATATTCCATATTTATGCCTCTATTTTAATAATTTTATTAATACTAGATAGTCAAGTTCAACTCAAAGGTCCGACCAAAAAAGTTCAACTCAAAGACCAATACAATAGGATATCACGCTTCCCCAAGAAAAATGGTGCACCATGTTAAGTGTTCCTACACTTAGTTAAACAAGATTTTCATGTATATTTCTATTGGAAGTCATCTTAAACATTGATATTATTTTTAGGGATATATATATATATATATATATATATATATATAAAAATCCCCATTACATTTACATTGGTATGCATATCATATACTATAACTATCACCACATGTGATAAAATAGGATACAAAACTAGTACAACATCATGATCCATCAAGTGTTTTATAAAAACAACCAAGAGATTCACATCTAATGTAATTCTAAATTTCCCTCTACAAAATTTCCAGTCGTCCAACTAGTGGACCCTATTTTGGAAAGTTCATGTGTTGTTGATTGATTCCTTGTCTGCTCTTGATCTCAAACCCTCAAAAGATAATAATCTTTGGCATGGGCTTCTAGTTGTCTCCTTCTCTCCACCATGGTCTAATAGTGATGTCATCATTTCATACTATTCTCATTGCATAATCAAAGTTTACATAGAGAAAGTATAGAGAGATGCATGACATGGAAGCCACGTACATGTTACATAACTTTGAAACAAAAATTTTAAGCTGATGTTACATATTTCATCACACTACAATAGCCTAACTAGCATATCCTCATCCACCAAACAAAATTATTTTCAAGGAGTTGCATTCATTTATTTAATATCATTATATATATATATATATATAGAGAGAGAGAGAGAGAGAGAGAGTCAGTCTAGAATACACTCGAGTGTACATATCACATTGTACACCTCAATGGTATTTACCTATCTATACCATTGTTTTGCAAAATCTAATCCATTTATCTTCATTATTACAATGTTAATAGGCCCCATAGAAAATTTTAGCCCATTTGGATGAGTGTAAGTCACTCATCCAAGGACAACAAAATTGACGTGCAAAACTAACTTGAAATGCATGATTTTTACCCTCTTTAGATGCATGACCTATAAGTGTTCAAATGATCTGAATTTTATTATGTAGGATATTCTTAAGATATTTAAGAATATTAATGGTTCAGATTTTTATCATAATTACTTCATGATGGACAACAATTGAGGTGTATAGTGTCTCCAATACACTCAAGTGTATTCCAATTTTACTCTATATATGTATGTGTGTGATTTTATTAACATGGATACAATGTTGCACATAATCCATTGAATGAATATTTTGTGGATCAAAAACCAAGCTTGAATTGGAAGAGTATGACATCGACCATGATACCACTATAGCTTTTTATGGAAACTAGAACAGAAAAAAGATGCAAGTTTCCTTCTAGTTTTACCCTAGTCATTGGATGTGTCATAGCTATAAAACAATTGTAAAAATCCATCCAAAAGGAAGAAGATTATACCTTTGTGCACACTATTTATCCAGCAAATAGACATGTTTTTATCAGTGAAGAACTCAAACTTTTGGATCTAGATCTGAATTGGCCACCAAGAAATCTGAATATGCTGAAAAGAAATTCAGATCGACCATAGAGTTGTTGTAGGGATATCTACTTTGTAGCACCTTATTGTTGACTTGTGGAAGGTCATCTTCAAGACTCCACACAAGTGCCTTGGCCTATACTTAGTCCATGCAGATGACGAAGAACGTGGTGCACCAACTTAGCCACCAAGTTGAAGTAGAACATGAGTTCTTGATGTACTAGTCGTCTCAGAACTCCCCTTCTTATCCTATCTGAAGAATTCATCCTTAGGGAAACTTCCTTTCTCGTCATGAGAGAAACTTTGTGACCAACTTGTCCTACACTTTGTGGTTTATGTGTGTAACCATAATTGGACAACCCTCCTTAATATAGGAGAGAAATGAGCTTCGAATTTACAATTCTAATCTAAAGTCTCAAAACTTACAAAGTCAGACCGCCATTCCAATCGATCGACTAAGTCATTTATGGGACTAAATGTGTTGAAAATTGGCTGAATGACCAAGTGAGTCAGCCGACTCACCATTCTATATCTGAATAGTTTCCCAAATTGATTCTAAATCAAATATGGACACTTTCATGTTTGAATCTGATAACCCAACTCACTAGGTGAGTCAAATGATTGATCACATTCCTAATTGAAAGTCAGACAACCGATTAGCAATCAATTGATCCATTGACCCAATCAATCTAATAAAAAGACTAGACATTTGTTGCCCAACTGGGCAACAAATTGGTCTATTTATGATTCAGAACCATTCCCATCATATGTTTGATTGAGAATTTCAATTCTTATATGCATCCTTATGTATGTGACTTGGTACGTTCTAATTACATTGGTAGTTATTTTCAAAACCTCACAAGAAAATATTTGTGTCTACAACACATCATTGCCACCCTAGTAATAAGAGTAAGTTGGATAACAATTTTAACCCTATAAAGTGATAAATGTTACCTTGTCCATATAATCCCTTAGTCATAGATATTAACATTTAAACTGAGACATGGAATTGTCATCCTCTTATCATTCACTATATGTTCCTTGAACTTGATCAGACTATTCAAGATACGTTTTCATAAATATCATATATTGACTGACTTGAACATGTTCATGCCTCCCCATAGTATTGCTTATCAAGTGGTAGGGCTATCACTCCAAAGGAGGGAAAACTTGCTTATACAACACTCAAAGTAATTCACAAGTGTCAGTGAACCCAATCACTACCTTTTAGGCCACCCTTAGTGGTCAAAGAACAAAGAGAAACATGTGATTACTATTGTGACTTTAGGTCAATGGATCACAATCACCAGTTTCTTGAGATATGACTTTAACATATAATTACATGACTTCTATGTGTCATTCTCAAGATGGGTCTGTCCAGTACAACTTATTCTCTAACAAGTACTATAGCGAACCTCAATTTTGAGCATCCTCCAGTTCAGAGAGACCTAGTAGATAATAATAACCTAAATTTCCATAATTTAGATTCAACAAGTAACTAAAAATACTCAACATTTTCAATTATTTGAATTTGAATTGGTTACGAATGAAAAAAATACTCCTTCAAGGAGTTAAATGATAGCATATACATAAGAAGAAGTATTTATATAACAAACTAAATAATATACCTTGTGACATAGATTATTTCTCTTTGATGCATTCATATGGTTTTCCATATCATCAATCTTTATATATATCTGTTACCTAAAACACTGACAAACAAAAGTATGGATCAACATATTTCTATACTATTTACGTTGATGCATACAAAAGTGTGCAAGTACATATATATTCAACAATCAGATATTTGCACATTTAAACTTGTATTTTCATGCATATAAACTAACCCTTGCTTGGTATACCATCTAGGGTGTAACCACTATCCAATATTGGACTTATGTATATTACCCCTTAGTGGGTGTCACCTTGGGTTCAAAATATCATATTTTTCATTATGGGATATATGTAGGGAATTAAAGTTGAATTGAAATTAAATAAACATACAAGCAATTTATCTTGAGAGATATACTTTAGAAAACATCTAAAAAATGATCTATAATAGAATATGATTGATTATTCATAGTTTAACTACATACCTCAAATAGAGTCATCATGTGGTTATTTTATGCAATGCAATCATCAAGGTATGTTTCAGCAATCAATCATTCCACCTCCATGTATGTACAACACTAGGGTGTTAGCACATATTCATGTGATATGAATATGGCCAAACCTATGTCCTAAAATAGGGTTTAAGGTCATCTACAATTAGGAATAGTAATAGGAGTATCAAATCATAATTCCATCACATCATCGTTTCCTAGGGTAACAAACCCTAACTAGTTATTTTGTGAAAAACTAACAAATTGAATCTATCATGTTATTAAGAACAAATGAATCAAATCATTTCATTTTAGATCAAAGCAAGTTATAAAAATTGATTTAAAAACCTTAATTTCACATGTATATGATTATTGACTTTAGAAACCATAAATATACATCATCATTATCTTGGGATCTCATTCTATTCATCAATATCAGGTATTATCACCAAAATAAATGTTTCTATGAATTCACCATGTTATTTAACAATATTGTATGCATTCAACACTTTATATCCATACAATAGTACCTACCTTTAGAACTATGATCATAATTGTTTTTTAAATAATTTTATTTGGAATATATATTTAAATTTTGTATATAGATTCACTACATTTGAATTTATCATCTAATTCCTACATTAATTACAATATTATTATTAATGAACCAATCCCAACATACCATGTCAGTGATATATCATTTCATCCATTTTGATAGTGGGTCGGGTTTGGCCAATGGGCTGAGGCCACATAACCATTGTGCTCCAAGTAGGATGGGGCCTTTGAGAGATTGAAAAACCTAACCACCCTTGTGTGATGAATTTATTCTCACACATGTGAGGGGTAATTGGTTGAGGCCAAATCAACATTGTGCTCCAAGTAGGATGGGGCCTTTGAGAGATTGAAAAATGTAACCACCCTTGTGTGATGAATTGATTCTTACGCATGTGAGGGGTAATTTGGCAATATGGTCCTCTGCCTTGTTCCACCTTGTGGCTCTAGATTTTTCCTACCTTAGAGAAGTCAACCATAGTGTTGACTCCTCTCTATTGGGTTATGAAGAACCAAGAAAAGTTCCAAGTCCCTCTATAGGGTCTTGCTAGACACAGTAAATCTCTTAGCTCATCTAGAGAGGATAGGCATGGGTAGAATGGTGTTTGGGTTTTATACTAGAAGTGTATAGACTAGGGAAGAAAAAAGTGGTATACCTCAACCCAAGTAGATCATATGATTAGATGAGGATTTTGGGATTCATTGATGCCTTTCCAAGCATTGTGATGCTTCATGATTGCCTGGACAGGGGCCTCAGGTGGGCATCTTTAATCTCCAAGAACCAAATGTAGGGGAACCAACTCTATCCTTTCTCTTATGCCTCAAAGGGTTGGAACCTCCATGGGATATTCTTAAGATGTTGTTTACACTAGGAAGTTCTCTAAATTGTAATAAATTTCCTAGACGAGTCCATCATTGTTGAGGAAGATAATGGCATTAGGTGGCGCTACTAAAGGTTCCTGGTCTCCGGTTAAAGTGGCTTTTAGTTGGTGTAATTGCGAGAAACTTTGTGTTACCCTTATATAGACCTGGGATGCAGAAGTGGTCACTAAGATTTAGACGTAGGTTGACTTTATTGTGTTTCACCATGATAACACCAAATCAAGGGTTGGATGATTATGGATTACCCTCCTGAATCCAATTATGTTGTTACACAATGGCAAGGAGGGTTACAGAGGGAGAGAGTGTTTGAGAGTGGTTTTCACTTATCATGGGACATAATAGATTTTGGGTCAGGGAAATGAGCTCCCCATCCTTGACTCTACTTAGATATGGGAGTCCAGTTCTAGTTGGACTCTCCCTTTGGGTTTTTCTTTTAATTTTTTGTAGATAAAACTATCTAACATGGAGATAATTTTATATGTAGGATATCCAATTGTTTCCTAGCTTTAGGATAATTCTACTATTACTATTATCTTTGATTGGCCCAAGTTTAAATGTTTTAACTCATCGAATAATTATCTGAACTGGTTTTTTAAGGAATGGGTACATGATTCATTAATTAATTACTTAGTCCACAAGGCATCTTGGAACCTTTTTTATTTTCTTCCACAATCTCATTATTACTTTATATTTCAACTAAAAATACCATTGGAATTTATTATGGGCACAAAATACCTATTTATTAATTTTATATCACAGACTTATTTATAAATCTCTTTAATTGGGTTATATCTTGGATCTTTTGGCCAACAGATCAACCTTGGCCTTCCAAAGGGTTCATAGACCTAATTATATTCTTAATCATAAATTTGAGGATTTATATGAATAGTTTCTCAATCGAAGTCTGATATTAGTTCATTTTCTTAATATTACTTAATATGTTTGAATTGAATACCTATACTAGGTCTAGGGTTCAATTTCATCAACCAAGGTCCTATCTTCATTATCCTCTTATATATTCACATTTTATCCTTGAATTAAATATAACCAACTTTTGAGAATGTTTCATTCACCTCATCTTAAAAGGGAGTTTATCCAAAAACTTTGAACCTAATTATATTAATGTGAATGATAACTCATTTGAATCACATACATTAGAGCTAGCAGCATACACTTCGATAGATTTTTGCAAGTTATCATTATTAACTTTTATTGGGGTAAAAATTATCCATGTTATGAGGTTAGAATCCAAATTTTAATCAAGGGGTTATTTTCAAACCCTATATTTTTAATAACCCTTAGATTAGTGTATTCATCTTCATATGTCAATTGTATGTGTCACATGTGGCTACCCAATCTCTCACACCTGTACTAAGGTGAAATAACTATCGAGATGCACTCCAAGCATAAAGTTCACCTTGTTTTCATGTGTAGAGATGGTGTACCACACATTATCTCAGGTTGAGTCACCCTCTTGTTTGAATCTAAACCGTGATTTCATTTTCATTCATGAATTTTCTTAAATTTCTTTCACTCAAGGGATAGTGATTTTCCCACCCTTGAGTTTGTGCACAACTCCCTTTAGGATTATATTATAATCATTATTGCATTACTTCTTGTATATTTTATATCTACATCTCATGTATCATTAGCCTTCGTCATTCCCTTAAGGTCCCTAGGTGTATAGGTACTTGTAGATGGATCTCTTCCCCTAGCCCCCAAGGACTTAGGTACTTATAAAGTGCCTTTTTCATTGACCCCTTGGGCCTCATGTACTTATGTAGGTGGCCATTCTCCTGAACCCATAGGTCTTGAGTACACATGTATGGCTTTCTCCTAAACCATATGTCTCAAATACTCAGGGAACGATCGCTTCTTAACTCCTTTGGTTTTGTGTACCTTGAAGCATCCCTATTGACCCCATGTTTGACATAGGTATCTAACCTTCCTATGGTTAATTGAGATGTCATAATATTATATTGTTTCTCTTATTAATTTCATCTTGTCCTATGATAAGGGTCTCCAATATCATTATAGTTCCATATCCCTTGACCAATCTTGAACTAGCAGGGTCTATAACTTAAATGCCTTTCATAGAATTGCTTTCACATTTCACATTACTCTAAAGTTTTAATTCTAATATATCTATGCATCCAAGGTATTAAAGCAAAAACATATCCTTCGTGTTCATTGTTGGTTCCAGTAGGGCCTATATACCTTAGGTGCTCCATTATTACATTTCTTTGAAAGTAATTTTTTTCCTTCACATAATTTCCCAAGGTCCTCACATTTGATATCTATTGGAAATATATTTTTGTATTAATTAGAAAACTTATGATGACTACGTAGGGGTAAGGGATTTCTTGCCTGAGACCCATACCCCATCATAATATCTCATTTCTTTAAGTTTAGGTCCTTCAAGGACATCCAATGTTACCCAAGATTTTAAACCTTACACCATGTTGTTCAACTCATTCTTCTAGGGTTGGGGGTTCTAACCTATGTGTCTTCTTGGATTTCAAGATGAGGTATGGCTTTCTAGACACACACTAACCCCATGAGTTTAGCATTATTTCTCCCCCATAAGTCTTTTACCATTCTTGGGTTAACTCATTCCTGGTCTGGACACCATCCCAAAAATGATTTGACGATCTTATATTTTAAATTATGTAACTACTAATTTCATATGTTTCATATGCCTATACCAAATCCCTTCATGGGTAACCTACATTGATGCATGACCATTGGCACTCTACGTACTTGTATGTATGGGAAATTACTACTATCTAATTTGTGGTACCCAAGCTGGATTACCCAAACCATGTTGGGTTTTCTCTTTCCTTTACCCCTACTTAGGGTTTATTTGGATAGGGTTATTATTTCACTTGCACTACTTCCATTACCTAAGATTAGGGTTTAGGGTTACTGTTAGGAACTACACCTTATATTTTAGGATTTTATTATTCCCTTAACCCACTAAGGTTTTCATACCCTAATGGGTTATCCCACTTGAGTCTTTTATGAACAACTAGGTTTTCCCACCCATGGCTAGGTCTTTCTAGGTTTTACTCTCACTAGAGGTACATAAATCACATGTCATATCTTTTGTATCATTTTTAGTTAACATTATATGTACTTATTTGACAAAGGATTCTTTCATCCTACTTCTTCCTAAAACCCTAGAAGAGAAGTGAATTTTAGCGTTTATAAAGCAAGGAGATTATAAGTGAATGAAATTGAGATGAGAAAATCTTAGGGAAATATTATTTCAGGAAAATCCTAGATTCTGGTGAGGAACGTACACATTGGATTAGGGTATCCCAGTATATCAATTTAATTATTTTTAGGAAACTTTTATTAGACCCCAAAGTCATGATTCTTTCTAGACATCATTACCCTTAGAGTATGCCATAACAATTTTCATTATAATACTAAATTGTTTGAAATTGTGAACTATTAAATACTATCTGATAATCTGGGCTCTTATACCAAATGTAATGACCACAAATTATGAGCCTTCCCTAGTTAAGATAGACCATGAAGATAAGGATGAATACTTACATTTCTAAGATCTATATTTAACATATAATAAATAATAACCAACATTTACGTTATTTAAACTTGAATTGGAAAGCAATGTTTAAAAAACATTACTTCCAGGAGTTACATGAATTTTATAAAGGAAACTAACATATAGATTATAAGAAGTACTAATATATCTAACTAACTAATCCTCCTTATGGCTTGTATTATTTCTCCTTGATGCATTGATCTGGTTTTCTATATCCTCAATCATTATATATGTGTGTTGCCTAAAACATCGAAAAAAAATCATAGACTAGTATATTTTCATGTACGTGGGTGCATAAAAAGTATGCAAGTACATATTTATTCAACAATAAGGTATTTGCACATAAGAATTTGTGTTTTCATTCAGATAAACTAACCCATTCTTAGTATGTGATCTAGGGTGTGATCATTGTCCATCATTGTCCTTATGTGTATTACCCCTTGATGGGTGTCACATTGGGTTCAAAGCATCATATTTATCATTATTTGATATACATAGGTATTATAGTTGAACAAAAATTATATAAACATCCAAGCATCTTATCTTGCAATTTATAATTCAAAAAAATCTGGAATTCCATCGGAAGTCTAATATGATTGATTATTCATAATGTAACCACGTACTTCAAATGTAGTCATCGTGTACTTATTTTTTGAAAGCCAATCATCAAGGTACATATAAGAAATCAATCATTCAATATGAATGTATGTACAACACTAGGGTGTCAAAATGTTCATGTGATGCTAATTTGGCCTAACTTACATCCTGAACTGGGGTTTAGGGTCATCTTGGGTTTTGGTTAATAATAAGGGTATCAAACCCTAATTTCATGCATCCATGGTTCCAAAGGGTTAGAAACCAAAAGTAGTTATATAGTGAAATCTAAACTATTAGATTCAAACCTATCATGTTGTTAAGAACAACTAAATTATATAATGTGGTTTAATATCATAGAAAGTTATGAAAATTGGTTTCAAAACCATAATTACACATTTCCATATTACTGACTTTAGAAACGATAAATATGCATAATCATCGTCATCATCTTGGGATCTCATTATATTTAACATTGTCAAGTATTATCACCAAATAAATATACTCTAAGAATCGATCATATTACTCAACAAATATAGTGTTTGAATGCATTCAACACTTTATATCCATTCAATAGTACCTACTTTTGGAACTCTGATCAGAGTTAGTTATTCAAACCAATTTATTATATTTACTTATTCTTTTAGTAAATTTCATATATAGGCTCATTGAATTTAGAGTTACTCAGAGTTAGCACCTAATTTTGATATTGCTTACAAGATTATCATTAGTGAACCAATCTCAACATGCCATATCAGCAATATATCATTTTATCCATTATGGTCGCTTGGGTGGGTCTAGCCAATGGGTCGATGAGGCATCAGCATCACACCCGACGTAGGTTAGGGCATTTGAGAGATCAAAACACCTAACCACCCAAATGTGGTGAATTAGATTTTCACACACGTAAGGGTTGGCTTGGTGATTTGTTCCTTGACCTTCTTCCACCTTGTGGTGTTGAATTTATCCTGCCTTTGAGAAGTCAACCAAAGTGTTGACTCCTTGCTTCCAGGCACCAAAGAGCTGAGAAAATGTCCAAGCCCGCTCCATAGGGTCTCACCAAACCCAGTGGATCTCTCATTTCATATGGAGAGTTCAGGGATGGGGAGAACTATTTTTAGGTTCTATATAAGAGGCATAGAGATCAGGGAAGAAGAAGAGTGGTGTACATAAATCTAGGGAGAGTGTTCCATTATAGTAGGACTCTAGGAGTTGGTTTAAGCCTTTCCAAGAATTACAACAACTCATGATTTCCTAGAGAGGTCCCTATGGTGGGCATTTTTAATCTACATGCAATGATGGTAGGGAAATCAACTCTAGCAATCCGCACAATTCCTCTAAGCGTTGGGACCTCCTCCATATTTCCTTAAAATTCTTTTAACTTTAGTGATTACTCTTCTCTTAGTTGCAATAAATGGTATGCATGATGTCACTATCGATAAGGAAGATAAAGCTGACAGGTGGCTTTACTTAGGGTCCCCTATCTCTAATTGAAAGTGGCTATTAGTTGGTGTGATTGTGGAGAAACTCGGGGTTACCTTTATATTGACCTAGGTGGGGATAGCTTGCTAGTAAATTTTAGCCCTAGGTTTCTAGGGTTTAGAGGAACTGGGGATTATCATGTTTCATGGTGATAACACCAAACTAGGGGTTTGTTGACTTCATATTACCCTCCTAAAGCCAATAGTGGCATTAGATAATCACATGGAGAGCTAGAGAGAGGGCCTAAGAGTGGATGGAACTATTTTCTTGATATCACAGAGTCCGAGTTAGGGGATGATCTCCGTAGTCTTGAGTCTACCCAAATACGGGAGTCCAGGTCTAGTTGGACTCCCTCTCTAGGTTTTTCTTTTATTTTTTTTATAGATAAAAGTCCCTAACATAGAGATAATTGTCTAGGTCACGTAGGATATCCAATTGTTCCCAAAATTTAGGATTATGATAGTATTACTATTATCTCTCATTGGATGAAGGATAATTTCTTACTCATCCAAAAATTATCTAAATCTTAGTCTCCAAGGAATGGGTAGAAAATTCATTAATGAAATACTTAGGCTACAAAGCATCTTGGAACCTTCATGATTTTCTTCCACAATCTTATAATTACTTTAGATTTCAAGCAAAAATACATTTAGTATTTATTATGAGCATGAATATTGATTTATCAATATGTTATCAAGGACCTATTTTAAAACAAGAAGTGTTTTACTTGGGCTTTATATTGGATCCTTGGGCCCATGTCTCGATCCAGTCCTTCCAAAGAATCTACAAGCTGAATTATATTCTTAATTACAAAATTAAGGGTTGAGTTGCCATTTTCTTCGTAGTTGAAGTTTGATGTTTGTTCATTTTCTTAATGTTACTCCATTTGTTCAAGTTAAAGACCTATACTAGATCTAGGGTCCCAATTTATCAATCAAAGTCGTATCATCGTTATTCTTCTTATATCTTCACAACATATCCTTGAAGTTAGTATATATTGAATTATGAGTAGGTTTATATCTGAGTTGGATGTGACTAAAGAGACATAGTCACCACTCACAGTACATTTTAGTGTGGTATGGAGATAATACGAATAAGTACTCAAGGTATACGTATGATCTCACATTCAGGTCCTCAACTCAAACCATATGTCACTAAATCAAAATATTCTTATGGAATTATTAGGTTTATTCCTTATCTCAATACTGAAACAAACATAATAAGTGTAATTGTATTTTATAATAATCAAATCATATACAAAGTTACCCTATCACAATCATCACATAATAGCTCTCAGGACATACAACCAACATGCATATCCCATGGGGGTTATTCAAGATTGTTTTTGTTAGTGTGTGGAGGTGTTGGTATGGCTTCATATATGGTAGACAGATTAGAATATCTAGGATATAGAAAGGAAAAGGAAGTAGAAAACACATTTAAGTACAGTTTGATAGAGAGATATGGTGCCACTACGTGGGAACTTGGGATCATTTTCATGTATAAATTCAAGTGGAATCTAGAGGAGAGGATATATATATATATATATATATATATATATATATATATATATATATATATATGTATATATATATATGAGGTAGAGAAGCGTGAGTGAAAAATGCAAATGAGATTACGTATGTTGTGGGGACTAAATTTGGAGTCATTTGGGTAAAAAATATGCCTGCAGTTATTAGAGGAATACATGTTCAACGAAGCAGGTTGATAAAAAGATTTCAGTCATCAAATGTGTGGTCTAAGTCAAGAAACTAAGGAAAGGTGTCACATATCATGTGCCAAAATTTAAGTTTATCAATGAATTTATCAGTAGTATGTGAGGGGAAAACCTGGATCAACTAAATTTGCATAATATATTTTTACAATTTAACCTTTTATTTCCTATTTTAATTTACATATTTAGAGTTACCCAAATGAAGTGAAAGGTGACATCTAATTTGGTTAAGATGTGTATATGATAAATAAACCATAAGCTCCCACTTTTAAAATATTTGTTGAGGTTATTCTATAAATTTGATTTTATTGATATTATTACCATATTTGTTTTCATAATTAACATCTTCCTCTAGTATCTTTGGATTGGATTTTTCAACTAACCTTTTATCATGACATTCTTTCCTTAAATAGAATTTCTATTACTTTTGCTATTTCTCCAAAGTTCTCTTATAAAGTCATCTAATGCTAATATAATTTAAACATATGTATATAATTCACAATTATTATGTATCATTTTATTTATGTCCCTTCAGAGATGTCCAAGCCTTATAACTACTTCAAGTAATTTTTTTAGACACAATTACTTGGATAAATTATATCATCTAAACTATATTAGTGCATGCTGTGAAGACTAATGAATTTTTAACATGTATTGGACATTATATGAGACTTATGATTATATAACATCAAATTCAATGTTATATGGGTCTCTAAGTTACATATTACGATTTGTTGTTTCATTTATCAATTTAAGTGAGCACATTATGCTTCATCTTGTGAATTAGGATTAAATATGCACAAAAGTTCCTAAATTGTTTATTGAATTATATAAGACCTAGTCCATTAACACCGTCCATCTAATCATGATCTAATTTAACATTTATTATCACCTTATGAAATTCAAGGGTGAGAGGTTAATGAATCTAGAAAACTTAATTTATTTTTTTGGTATGGGGCATGCAATAAATGTTCATATTAGGGTCACTAGTAACCAAGATTAGGGTTTACATCATGATATTCTATCAATTTTCATTTTACATTCACTCGTGTATAATCTACACCATGTTTGAGGTTTCCTAATGAATTAATTACCTTAGGATCTAACTTAGTGAATTAGGGTTTCTAAATTTAGCATGTTAGGTTTTAGTATCCTACAGAAACTTATTCATAGTTAACTTTATAAAATTCATACACTTACACATGGATGGCATCAAGTCAATCTATTGAACCCGACCCCCATATTTGAAAGATGCATAGTCATGCACATAGATGGAATCAATTCAATGTGCATAAATCCTCTTATCGTTAAGAGATGCATAGTTCTACACAAAGATGTCCAAAAGGATTTTTAGGGTTTTTTTTCAAGGTTAGGATTTCATATAATCAAATGGTCAAGGATGCCAAAAAGGATGTACAATTGAACAATAAGTATGTGTATGCATGTATTGTTGGGAAATTGAGGCGACTGATAAGGAACGGAAATAAAAATTTAATGCTTGATTCTCTAACTAGAAGATCAAGTCAACAACAATATATCTAGGAAAAAGGGTAACAAGAACTATACCTTTTCCTAGAACAAGTCCAATGATAACTCTTGATGCAGTATCGTGCATCTTCTCCAAGCAACAATATGCTTCTTCTTTAGGCAGCACTAGAACAATCATCAACAATGCTCTCCTAGTACAATGCCACAGATGGCAATTGACAGCATCCTCCTAGTGAGAAAAACTCCTCAGCTATATAATAGTCCACAAGGACCACTAATAAATCAATGTTGCACTGCCAGAGCCAATGTGAATGAGTTGTCCCTTCAAATGTCAGTGTACTAGCACCGATTTGCTCTCCCACAATTTTCTCTACATTGCTATCCCTCCCTTTTATGGGTAGGACTTGCTTGGTATCTCTATTGGTTACCACAACCAGAGAGGACAACAATTTTTAGAGCTTATTATTGTGTCTAGGAAGCCCCTGATTCCCCTCTATTTATAGGAGAGGCTAGGGTCAGGGTTACCAGTTGCTCAAGTAATCAAAGAGATGGGATTCATGAATTCCCTAGAAACTATGGATGGTGAACTGGCCATTTCACTGTCCAATAGGTCAATTCAGAGGTGAATCAGTTAGTTCATCTCATGACCACTTAGTTGATCTCATGAACAAGTTATTTCATCTCATGAACTTGTCGGTTCATGTACTTTCTTGTTCAGGATCAAATTGGCATTCAATATTTGATTAATGCAAAATCATGACATTAACATCAATCCTTGATCCAAACAAACTGATAGTTGATACGGACAACCCAAATGATGAACCGATCTGTTCACATCATGGAATAATTGTTTCACATCACGAAATGGTTGTTTCATATGTGAAATGGTTGTTTCACATGTCTAGGTCAAGAAAATATTCATCCTATCTTGTTTCCAACTAGCCTGACACTCCAACTTATTAGTTCAATACTTGAACCGGTCATTTCAAAGTCCAGTCAGTCACTTTTGAACCTGATTTGTTTAATAGACTGTGTAAACACTTTTAGTAATCAAGTTAAACATCATTCATTGATAAACTCCTATTCCATGTACAACCTATGTCTGTGACCCTATAGGTCCCAAATTACATTGGCAATGAATGTCCATAACCAACTTATGACATCATAAGCAATGAATGGTATTTGGCAACACATCATTGCTAGCCAAGTAAATTTGAATGTTGGAGAACAACTTCAACCTACAACCCATGATCAATGTTACTATGATCGTATGGTTCCTTTGTCTTTGATATTTGGATTGAACTCAAGGCATGGAATGGTCATCATCTTCAACATTCAATCCATGTTCCTTGAGCTAGAGCAGACCGTCTGAGATGCATGTTAATTCACATATCACATATTGAATCACATGAGTATGGCCATGCATTTCTCAGTCTTTCTTATCAAGAGGTCTGGATATCAATCTCGTGTAGGAGGGACAAATCCCATCTACATCACTCACACTAGATACCCATGTGTCACAGTGCACCAGAGCATCACCTTTATGGAAACCCTTATTCAAGGTCATGTTGGATGATGTTTAAGTACATTGAACGACATGTAATGGGTGTAGTGTCTTCAGGTCTAAGAACCACAATCACCACTATCACTATGAGATCTTATTGTGACTATATTCCATGGTATCCATGTATCACTCTCATGGCGAGTCTGTCTAATATACTATTCTCTAACATGTACCCGTGAGCTTGACTTGATATCACATATCATAACTAATGAGACTATGTCATCAGTCAACACACGCTCTAGTCTTATTTATTATAGTTTTCTATTTTGCTTCCACAATGATATTTGACTAGGGACATGACAAGAATGTAAGTACTCTTATCATATATATGATATCATCATTTAGGTCATTAACCAGAAACATATGTCATTGAGCACTACTACATAACCGACCTTTAGTGTCGGTTATTTAAGGCCTTTAGTGTCGGTTTCTAAGCGACACCTATGTGGGCGACGCTAAAATCCCAACCGTTATGCTTCGGTTCAAAAACTGACGCCAAAACCCTTCACACGCCACCAAAAATGTGCCAACAGGGGACTATAGGCGTCGGATATTAGATAAGAAACCGACGTCATATACCTTCGTGCCACAGAAAGGGCGTCATTTGGGACACTATCAATGTCGGTTTATTAGTAATAACTGATGCCATATCACTCCCCAGCACGGTCGTGGTGTCTGGTCCACTGCCACGGCTGTGCTGGCCAGCACGGACGTGGTGTTAAGGAAATAGATGTCGGTTACAAGTAGGAAACTGATACTGTAACTGACGCCATATCACTCCCAGCACGGTCGTGCTGGCCAGCACGACCGTGGTGTCTGGTTCTCTTCCACGGCCGTGCTGGCCAGCACGACCGTGGTGTTAGAAAAATAGACGTCGGTTACGAGTAGGAAACCGACATTGTAACTATGTGGCGTCAGTTTTATACAAATAACCGACGCCTATTTTTGTTTTTTTTTTGTCAGTCTGCAGACCTGCTGTGGCTGGTCGCAGGATGAGAAACCTGCAGTTCAGTTATGAACTGCAGGTTTTATGATGTCCATTGATATCAGCCAACAATAGGCCACAAACCTACAAAATTAACAACAAAAATATTCACACATTTAGCAACCTGCAGTTCCATTTGATTTTCACACATTTAGAAACATTCATGTAGCTAGAAATCTGTAGTTCCATTCATTTTCACATTCACATATGTAGAAACATTCATATAGCAACCAACAGTTTCATTCATTTTCACTCAGACACATGTAGAAACATCCAGACATGTAGAAACATTCACACATATATTATAATTCAGAAATTCATTTACAAAATATCATTCT
The DNA here is from genome assembly GCA_963693085.1 of Alisma plantago-aquatica. NCBI lineage: Eukaryota > Viridiplantae > Streptophyta > Magnoliopsida > Alismatales > Alismataceae > Alisma > Alisma plantago-aquatica. Next base: position 60,348,663 of record OY856411.1, read on the forward strand.
TTAGTCATTATTCGCTATCAACATCCCAATTATATGTTAAAACCCCCACTACTTGTATGGATGTTGCCCATTCTTCTCTTACTTGATTTAATTCTCCCGTCGGATAGGGAGCATGTACATCTGGTAAGGCCCTTCCTATAGTGTGGTCAGTTTTAAACACCTGTAAAGAGAATGATGTATATATATAATTAATGAGCTATAAATAAATTGATATATTTCATATTATCTAATGAGACTATATAATACCACAGGAATAGTATCGATGTCCACTGCGGCATATTTGATAATCATGTGCATAAATTGCATCACATAGTATGGACATGCCCATCTGTTGTCTTGTGTAGCACACTATAAATTCAAACAGCAAAATATTAAAAAATACAACTAATTAAGCATTGTTCACATAAATAATATATACATATATTGTAGTCGGGAACTTACTTTCACGTTCTTCCAAATTATTGGCTGGTTCTTTTTCATGGGGATCTTTCCTCCAGCCTTTTTGAACTCATCTAAACCCCTACATGTTAATGTAACACAGTACATTGCATAATTAAATAGTAATGTAATAACATATGTTAACAGATATGAAAATGAAATATTTCTCACCGGAATAATGCCATTTTCATTATGTGTCCATATTTTGAATTCAATTTACTCCCCTTAGGATCTAGATAATAGACAGTGAACGTCTCGAGGACAATAACTAGTAACTCCCAATGCATACCACTAGAGGTAAAAAAGTTAAAAATTCATAACTCAAAATCCACAATAAAAATGTAATTTTCTTAAGTCCAAATTATAATAAGCAAAGTAAACTTACTCTACATTGAATGGAGCTATTATCACCGTCTTCTTATTTTGAGAAAAATTTGTAAAAGCCTCACAGTAGTATTGTTGAACTGACGGAGGGTCTTTAGCTACTAGACTAATCAAAGATGGAATAAAAAATCCAACATGTTCGAATGCAAAATCTGCACATATCTTGTCTAAGTAGCTGCAAAATATGTATTAATTACGCATACATTAATAAATAAGAAACCAGATCACCAGATCCTACACAAGGTATATGGATGTATAAAGAAGATCTCACCTTATCCATAGCTCTATCACAGATGTATTTATCCAATCATATTGAAACAACTCCAAAATATCTTGTATTAATAGTTTGCTTTCGTATGATTGACCTGCAACATCTGAATCTATAGAAACAGTTATAGGGAAATTTATATCATGTTCGCCTAACTATATTGCCATACCCCTATAGTTAGGACCTAACGGGACAGGTAGGTCCTGTGGAACCCAACTGGGTAATGTAGGAGGTGGAAGTGGAGGCCTAGATGTTGTGGGTGTCTTTTTTTTAACCTATATATATATATATATATATATATATATATATATATATATATAATTTCAGATCAACTGATATCATATACACACACTAACAATTTAACGTAATGTAAATTTACCATACAGTTTCAGTAAAGAGGACATCCGCTTTTAGCCACAATATCACTCCACCTTCTGCCTCACCAAGCGTTTCACAATCTGGGTGGGCATATGGTAATGGAAGATCCATCCACTTGGAGAATATATGTAACGGGCTCACACGAATCCAACCAGCTGGTAATGGAGACCCGTGAAACATTTCCCCTGGTAGGGATGGGTAAGCCGACGCCTCTGCAACGACATATTCTTTACTTTTTAGACGGCATGGCTTCAACCCGTACAAATTTTTGTGTAAAAATGTTATATACATATATACATATCATATTTGTTTGAAACGACTACAATTTCATGTATACATATCATCTTGAAAACATATCATTTTGAATTAAAAAACTAGTTACTATGTCATAAAAATACTTACAGCGGATGTGCTAGGTGGTGGGTCTACAGGATTACTCCCAACCTCTGTAGTAGGAGTAGAGCGGGATGCCAGAATAGGTACTGTCTGCTGAGTGGCAGTCTGAGATGCCTGCCACTTTTTCAGTGCTTCTTCGACTTTCCTATCAACTAGCTTATCTACCTATACATGGATAAAAGAAATGTTAGCTTCTAATTATTGAATTCTCTTTTACAGTAACATTATAAAGAAAGAATATGTTACCTGTTCTTGTGAAAGTCCCACTTTTGGGACATGTTTGTGCTGGGATGGCCCAAAAAAAGATTTGATGCCCACACCAGTGCCTGTAGCCCTAACACGTCCAGGATGCTCTGGGTTACCCAGAGCAACTGTCAATTCATCCCTTGTGCCCTCAGGGATGAACTTTCCTTGTTTCCTCAGCTCGTGCAGCACCCGCTAATCGCAAAAACAAAAATTTGTAATTAAGTAAACACCACAAATAATCAATATTCGAACGATTGCTGTAAGAGTTGTATTTTACCATTTTTGCAGCCGCCTCAGCAGTTGCGGGCTTCCTTATTTCTCCCTTCTTATTTTGCCTCCCAGTTATCCAAACATCATGGCGAGGCAGAGGTGTGCTACCTATAGTAGAGGACTCCTGAGTAGCAGCAGACTGAGCAGTAGCCTCAGACTGTAGTCTTTGGCGAATGTCTGCATACCCCTTTGGACCCATTGTGTGGTCATGCACATTCAGTGCACGCCTTGATTTTTGTGCCTCATTGAGGGCCTAGTTAGTATGCACATTAATGATTTGGTTAGTAACACTAAATGTTAATCTTGAATAGGTGAATACAACATATATTAATGAGATTGGGACTGATGCCTAATACCTTGAATTCATCAGTTTGTCTTGAAGCAACAAACACGTCTCATTCTTCTTTGTCCAGGAAGTTCCACTGTTCAGTGGTTGTCTTCTTACTCTTGTCACCTTCTTTTATGTATTCTCGGGTGAGATTTGTCCTATAGTTCCTTAGGACTCACCCACAGCGTTGCATCACGCATTTACGATGCAGCTTTTCATCCAATTCAAATATACTCTACAAAATAGAATTTCTATTAACTAGTATCCAAAAAAATAGTAATCTACAAAATAGAATTGCAAATTAATAATAACTCACGCATAAATCCTTCCATATTACGTCTTTCTTCTCCTTAGGAACTTTATTCCAAGAATCTATCTTACAACCGCAATGGCTACGAGTAACATACCCAATATATGAAACAAACAAATTGTGATTCACACCAGATGCATTTCCTACATTATCAAAATCCACAACAAGTTTGGGTCCATTGCCCTTTTGTGCTATTAACTTCTTCATCATAGTGATGCCTCTTCTCCTGTCAACTTTTTTGTGCTGCTGATCAAGTGCCTCAAGTGCTTCAGATGGTACATGTGCATCATCAACCTAAAATTTGACAAAATAAACACATTTACAAGATATAACTATAAATGGACATATAGATATAAATATATGATCTATTTTTAAAACTTACATTGTGAGACGGCGCATTGATGTCCTCACCCTCACGGTAATCATCAGCACGATCATCAGGAGAATGCTCAGCCATCTAAAAGTTCACATTCACATTGTAAAGTTCACATTGTAAAGTAATTCAAATTGTAAAGCTCACATTGTAAAGTTCACATTCACATTGTAAAGTAATTCACATTGTAAAGTTCACATTATAAAGTAATTCACATTGTAAAATTCACATTGTAAAGTTCACATTCATAAAAATAAAACATATAAAAAAATATAAACATGCCTCTAATATTGCGATTTTTTATCAATTAACAATCCTTCATTGTGATCTCCGTGCACATAAAAGTCATCATTAGCTTCAATATTTGCTAGTGTTGGCAACCCAACTGAGAATGGAATGGAGTCATCATACTTATCATAGTATTGTTCTTCATCTATAGGATCTTCAATGAACTATCTTTTACCATGAAGAACAACCGACCATTTATCATTTGCAGGATCATCGATATAAAATACTTGTTTCGCCTGTGATGTTAATATGAATGGTTCACCCTTCTCGCCAATCTTTTCAAAGTTCACTAAAGTGAAACCCAATTCATCCACTATAACTCCTTTGGTGTTATCAACCCAATTACATTTGAAGAGTGGAATTCTGAAATCTATGTAGTCAAACTCCCATATGTCTTCAATGACACCGTAATATGACATTTTAGCTTCACGTGGACTCTTATATTTTGCACTTGCAAAAAACATAGTCGATTCTTGAAGGGTGACCCCACTGTTTTGGATGACACTCTTATCATCTTGGTGCTTTGTGTAATATGTGAATCCATTAATGTCATACCCTTCATAAGACATAACAGTCAATTTTGGTTTAAAGGCGAGGCATTTGATAGTTTCAGTAATATCATCTGGTGTTTGAGATAGTTGATGTAAGACTTTATCTTCAAACCACTTAATAAATGTCTTGTTATGCTCTCTAGCAAGCCACATTGTATTGGCTTGAGGATATTATCTCTTGATGAAATTGGTATGTTCCTCGATATAAACGTTCACTTCATCTATGTTGTGTAAAATATACAAGTGACCTTGTACCAACTGCTCACGGCTGATTACTTTCACACGTGATCCCAAAATTCCTTTACCAAATTGCTCGTCAATATTCTTGTCATTATCAGGAGTGTCATTACCACTGAGAAAGTCATTGCAAAAATCCATAACCTCTCTCGCCACATAACCCTCGATAATACTCCCTTCAGGCCGATAACGGTTTCGAACATCACTTTTAAAAATGCTCATGTATCGTTTAAAGGGATACATCCAATGCAAGAAAACTGGTCCCAACATTTTCACTTCCCTAGTCAAGTGGACAACAAGATGTACCATGATATCAAAGAATGACGGAGGAAAATACATCTCAATCTGACATAGTGTAACAACCACTTCTCTTTGCAATTTATCGAGAGTATCAGGGTCAATAACTTTGCTGCACAGACTGTTGAAAAAGAAACAAAGTCTGGTGATTGCAAACCTTACATGCTTCGGCAATATAGATCTAATTTCCACAGGCAATATTTGTTGCATTAGAGTGTGACAATCATGAGATTTAAGACCTATCAACTTTAGATCTTCCATTGATACCAATCTACGGATGTTGGATGAGTAACCCTGTGGCACCTTAACATTTACCAAACATTCACAAAAAGCTTTCTTCTCCTTTCTAGACAATGTGTAACAAGCGGGAGGTAAGTATGTTCTCCGATTTTCCATTTCACAAAATTTTGTTAATTCTGACCTTATTCCCATTTCACGTAGGTCCAATCTAGATTTTATCCCATCTTTAGTCTTACCTGGTATATTCAACAAAGTACCAATGACACTATCACAGACATTTTTCTCAACGTGCATGACATCGATACAATGTCTGACTGTCAAAGAACTCCAATAAGGAAGATCCCAAAATATTGACTTCTTCTTGAATAAAGATTTGTCACTCCGTGTGGCCATAGTACATTGTGATCTCTTACCAAATTCATTGACAAAGTCTTTTACTCTTTCATAAACAACCTCCCCTGGTATAGGCTTAGGTGCACTCTGTTCCTCATTCAATCCATTGAATGCTTTGCGCTTCCTATGATACATATGGAATTTTGGAAGAAACCTTCGATGACCGAGATATACAGTCTTACCTCCATGTTTTAGTCTTATTGAATCAGTGTTCTCTTCACATATAGGACACGCTTTAGCTCCTTTGACACTATATCCAGACAAATTCCCATATGCTGGAAAGTCATTAATAGTGCAAAACAACATAGCATGCAAACGAAATGTCTCTCTTCGTGAAGCATCATAGGTCATCATACCTTCACCCCAGAGTTTCTTTAAGTCATCAATCAGAGGTTCAAGATAAACATCGATGTCATTTCCAGGTTGTTTAGGGCCCGATATCAACAACGACAGCATTACGTACTTATTTTTCATACACAACCAGGGTGGAAGACTGTATATAACAAGCATGATTGGCCAAGTGCTATGGTGGCTGCTCAATGTCCCGTACGGATTCATCCCATCTGTATAAAGCCCAAGTCTTAGATTCCTGACTTCTTCACCAAATTTAGGGTACAATAGATCAATCTTCTTCCACTGTGGGGAATCAGACGCATGTTGTAGGATCCCATCATTATTTTTCTTAACATCTGCATGCCACCTCAAATTCTTCACATCTATCGGATTGGCAAACAAGCGTTGAAACTGTGATATTATAGGTAGATACCACATCACCTTGGCAGGAGAACTAGTTTTTGATTCCCCCGAAGTTGTCAATTTATACCGTGACGCACCACATTTTGGACAATCATTCAAATCCACATAGTCCTTTTGAAATAATACACAATCATTCGGGCATGCGTGTATCTTCTTGGCATCCATTCCCATTGGGAACAATAATTTCTTTACCTGGTATGTTGAGATTGGCAGCTCGTTTCCTTCAGGAAGCATTTCTTTCAACAAAGACAACAATGACGTGAAGCTTTTGTCACTCCATCTATTGTTAGCTTTCAGCTTATACAATCTCAACACAGTTCTAAGCTTTGTAAACTTAGTACAACCTATGTATAATGATATCTCAGCATCATGCACAATGTTTCTAAAAATGGGAGGTGGATCGGTGTGCTCTACCCCACAACTATCCAGCATCACATCAACGATGTCTACTGGAATTGGTTCATTCACATCTACGTCATCGTAGGCAATTTCTTCTTCCACACAAGCACTGCTATCGACATCCACTGGTTTTGGGTTTGAAATCTCTCCATGCCAGTGCCATTCTGTATAGCCTTGTATAATCCTGTTGCACATGACATGACTTTTGATTTCGTCACCAGTGCTGACTTTCAAGTTGTTACCGCAATGCCTACATGGACAGTAGAACCTATCTCCAGCTTGTTTCCTATGTTCCTCGGCAAATCTAATAAACTGTTCAAGACCAAAAAAAACTCTGGGGTGCAGCGATTGCGAATGGACATCCATGATTTATCCATTCTATGATCAAAGAGAAAACAAGTATATATTACTACAAGATTAGGGTTAACAGATTAGAGTTTTTGCATGGTTAAAACTTTAGGCCAACAATTACACGTGTACCACCTATCCCATTCTTGAACACCTAATCTCACTAGTAAGTGTATAATGTGTATTGGGTTTTCAAGAAAATTTCGGCAGCATTTCCCTATTGTTCTCTAAGTACATATGTACTTAGAGAACATACGGGGAAATGTGCTGAAATTTTCATGAAAACCAAATACACATTATACACTTACATCCTACGTGAGATTAGGTGTTCAAGAATAGTCCCAAACCGGGGACTATCCAAGATTTACTCCTAATGAGTAAATCTTGGACGGGTTTCTAGGCCAACAAATACATGTGTTGTCATTCTTATATATAATAAATGTGTACCACCTATCCCATTCTTGAACACCAAATCTCACTAGTAAGTGTATAATGTGTATTGGGTTTTCAAGAAAATTTCGGCAGCATTACCCCGCTGTTCTATAAGTACATATGTACTTAGAGAACATACGGGGAAATGTTGCTGAAATTTTCTTGAAAACCAAAAACACATTATACACTTATGTCCTACATGAGATTAGATGTTCAAGAATAGTCCCAAACTGGGGACTATCCAAGATTTACTCCTAATGAGTAAATCTTGGACGGGTTTCTAGGCCAACAAATACATGTATGTAGTCATTCTAATACCTACAATCCTAGTTTCATCACAATTGATGTTAGGGCTTCATCACAATTTTAGGTATCATATAGAGTATGTAGATGTTAGGGTTTCATTATGCAATAGGGATTCATGTAGATGTTAGGGTTTCATCATGCAATAGACTCAGCCAGATGTTAGGGTTTCATCATGCAATAGGGATTTCATCATATAATTGATTTAATCACAAATTCATAATTGATTTCATTTGAATATATACCCTCTTATTCTTCCTTCTCCCTCCTTACCAACAACAGCCACAGTCATGTGGGCTGGCACGGCCGTGGCTGTGTTGGCCAACCACACGATCGTGTTGGGTAGCACAGTCGTGTGGTCGGCCAACACAGCCACGGCCGTGCCAGCCCACACGGCCGTGGTTGTTGTTGGGAAGGAGAGGGAGAAGGAAGAAGAAGAGCAGGAGAACCAGTGATGAAGAAAGGAGGGCCTACTGTTGGTAGCAGCGTGGAGACGGAGGCGGCGGTGAGCACACCAGCGGCAGGAGACGGCACGGAGGCAGGCGAGCAGAGAAGGACAGGCACCAACGTCGAGCAGAGAAGGAGAGGGCGACGGCGGCGAGCAGAGAAGGAGAGGTAGGCGGCGGCGGTGGCGAGCAGCTGCAGCAGCAGTAGGCGGCAGCGCGGAGGCAGGCGGTAGGTGACGCAGCAGCAGGCGGCGGCGACGCAGTAGGGGTTGGGAATTGTCGGAGCAAAATCGATCTCAATGAAACAGAAGAAAGGGGGAAGATCGAGTTCGTTGTGCAGGCTATTAAGTTACTAAACGGCGTCGGTTATCCATAACAACCGACACCTTTATTATTAAGTGTCGGTTATACAAAGACAATCAACGTCAATTGAATATTCCTTTACCCTAATTTTTTTTGGCGGGGACGGCGCGTGCACCCTTATCAACATCGGTTATTCTAAGAAAACTGACGCCCATATTGTAACTTTTGGCACAAATTTTATCTTCATTCAATGTCGGTTATTAGGTAAAACAGCGACATTGTATCTGATACTTTGGCGCAATTTTTTTTTGCTCGAAAAAATTGGATTTTCGCGGGCTACTTTAGGCGTCGGTTGCAACCGACACTGAATGAAAAGCGATACCCATGTCTGGCTGGTCTTCAAATATAGATGTCGGATGTCCTTATTAACCGACGTTGAATGTTAACGGTGCCGATTTTACTAAAAAACTGACGCCTCTAAAAGCGACGTTGAACGTTGTTTCTATAGTAGTGGAGTATCATCATTCTTTAGACATCTACCATGTATGTGACATCATCTCATGATTGAAACAATCACAATAGACAAAATTACCTTTATTATTATCAAATCAGTTATCTAATGCTACATTCCAATCATCATATGGTTTGATCTCTGGGCATACATACCAACATGTATACCTCTTGAGGTAAATTCATGCTATTACCCATGGTTCATGATACCATGCTAACATTTGGAAGTAATGATATACTAATTGTATACCATCGTAATCATACAAGGTGTAAGTAAGGTTTTGAAAGGATCTTTAGACTAATGCTTAAAATATTTTTAAAACTCCTTTAGACACCTGACTAGAGGAGGATAGCCTCCGAACTAGGAGACAATGAGAATTTTTTTAGGTTCAGTCAGACCCATGTGGGTTAGGATGACTTGCCTACTTGGAATCTAAGGCATATAGAACAACGCCCTTGACTTACTTTCTTTAGGCTTCACTTTAGATAACACATTACAAAAATATTGACCTACCTAAAGGTCCTTGTAGAGGGAATATTATATACCAAAATGAATGAGTTATTCAAAGATGTTGAGTGAACCATAGGGCTTGTTTCTTTCATTGTGATAATGAATTATTATCCCATTTCTATCTTTTCATGCACAATGTGCATGACTAGAGAGTATCTCTTATAATATTGTGTCAGGAATAACTGCACTACCCATTTTTTATCATTACTCATAGTTTCTATTAATTATGGAACCCTTGATAGTTATTGAATGTCTTAACTTATGTAGCCTTTCATATGTTTGATCATTGTATTGCATGTTCATTTGATTCGTTGATATCATGAGAGTGTGAAAATGATTATTAATATTAGAGTACTTGTGTTAAATCCTTGATGCAATGAAGGATATATGTTTCATTAGGAGACAATATGGGGTTTTTGGAATATTAGGTAGTGTGAGGGGAGTAAAATTCATTAATTATCATAGTATTAGAAATTCAAGACTGTTAGGATTAGTAAATTTCTTTAACAAGCAAAATTTCATATTAACTACCAGTTGCGGAGAGAAAGAATTAGGTAGGTGGCAATTGAAATCATTGTCCTCATGCAGTTAGTATACGAAATTAATACATTCTATTGCATTGAGTTTCTCATTAGTTGAACTAACTAATCAATCATTAATTGACCCTTTATTAGTTTCTTATTTGAAAGAAAATGTTTTTAAATTTGTTTTTAAAATATTATCTCATGTAATTGACCCTCAAGCTAAGTTTTGAAAAAGTTTTTTTCCTTGCAGGTTGATTTGTTAATATCCCATAGGTCAAAAACTAATTTTTCAATCTAGTAGGTTGGAAGTACATTTAACTACACATCATCATTTAGTATTTTAATAAGTTAGCAAATGAAGTCATATTCTTGTTTATTATCTAGCAATCTCTGGTCCATTGAAAGGTTAATCAATCTTTAAATAAGGGCCTAACTAATGTTTGGCCTTTCCCACATATGGTAGACAAAAAGGTTGGTTGCCTTGTGCTAAGGTTGAGCAACTATTGGGCCTAGCCAGACAAAGCTACTAGCCTTGCATAAATTGTCTCAACATAACTACCAATCCATTTCTTGGTTAGTAAATTCACTCTCGGGAATTAACCCTAATATATTCTTATATAATTACAATTTATTTTACATCAATATTTTGTCATTATTATGTTGATAAAAATTTAAAAAACTCATATTTCTGAAAATAACTAATCCATCTAAAATGAGGATTTTTATCACCAAACATAATTAAGCATTGTGATTACATATTAACATGGTATTTCAATTGTGAAACCTATTGCACAACTAATTAGGAGTTAAATATACATAAAAACACAATTACTTGGATAAATAGAAGTACCCTAATAAGTTCGGCTCATGGTCTTTCAAAAATTATAGAAATATAATTCAAAAGTCCAAAAATTGGTAGGACAAAGAGATGGATAAAAATTTATGGAGAAGTGGCTAGAAACTTAAAATTAATGATAAAGATATGTCCCTGCTTATCGATCAATCATAGAAAAAAAAGAAAATGGAAGCCATCCATTTTTAATAGATATTCAAAGCTTAGGCAAGCTTCAAACTACAATGTCTTTTGAGAATTGACCTACCCCAAAATCACTCAGGAAGGGTCTAATATCAAACTTTGTTGACCTTTTATAATATAGGTAAGGGAGATGAGAGAGATCATTATTTGGATAAAGTAGTCTTGGGAAGACTTTGGACAATGTGAGAGGAAGATTTGTGTAAGGGGAGGAAGGACACTCTTCCCCAACTCATGTGTTTTAAGGTTGAGGATGACCTCATATAGAGGCTCCTGCATCTTCACTATAAATTGAAGGGTTATCTTACTTACATTTATTGAAGCTATTAGATAGGTATATTTATAATAATTATCAAAAATTGGAGTCCTAACTCAACTATTAAATTGAGATTTGAGGTGGGGGATTCTAAGTAGACATTTGGGATAGGATATATTGATTAGTATATTACAATTCTAACTTGAGTTCAGAAGAGAACTAAATGGTAGATAGGAATCCAATATGGGGGTAAATTGAATGATCGTCCCCTTAGAGTATTATTTGAATCTGAGTTGGAGGTAGAAGATAATTGTAACTCTGGCCTAAAAATTAAGAAGAATGAAATCCAATAGTCATCTTGAATATTCTAAGAAATTAATAATGAATCCTAAGAAACTCAAATCATGGTTTGTTCATAGTCAATATTTCCACCTAATCAAAATATAGTTATATGATTTTCTTCTATTATCTTTAACACTTTATCTCCTATACAAAGAAAGTTAAAACTCCTAGAAACTCAGAAAGTGAGTCCCACTAGGATTATTTCAAATATGTTGAGTTAGAATTTTCAGGTATCAAAAGACTTAACTTTACAAAAACATCTTGGAAATATTCTCCACTTTATGTAAAATATATAATTACTTTGTTGACCAAAATTGGTCAATTACATGTATAATAAACGTATGTGTTACACTTTTGTTGATTACACTTATCCTCTCAAGGATTTGTGAAATTTGAGAATTTGATCCATTTATAGTTGTGATTCAAAAAAATATGTAATCTATGATTCAAGTTGGAGTTTTAAATCATAATTCATAAAAGCAAATTTTTGGATGGGACATTTCTTATTTTTTAATCAAATTTGGAATAAATCCAAATTAACAAAATATATGTATATATCAATGGAAATTTTATTAATATAAATAAAATACTAGCATTTTCTATGGATATTTAATGGAACAATAGAATATCATACATATATTAAAATGTGATGAAGTATTTTGTAGAATCTTATGGTTATGAAAATTTTGATAATTTTTGTTTGAATCAAAATGGGATACTACATTATGATACATGCCAAACTTTAGGTCATATATCAAATTTCAATTTTTACTCAAATTTGGATGCTTACTGTAAGGCCCCTAAACTTGCTTAATGAGTTGAATAAGCTTAATTATCATAATTGAATTCTCATAACCCTAATATAACCTTATGATATGCTTTGAAATATAATACAAGTTTAAGTTTCAAATTTGGTCCAATTTGGACACTGTTTGATCAAGTTATGTAATTTTATGCACATTTTGGACTTTTCTACAATTTACTCAATTGAGAGGTTTTCTTTGCAATTTATCACTTGCATTATGTTCCTTAGATATTTTTTCATCATTTTTGAGCTTGTTGAGCCATGGGGCACCTATTTAATCCTTGGTTTGAAGGTGTTTTCTCTAAGGGTATTTTAGGGTTTACCCCTTCATGGATGAGCTACCTTTTGTAGCTATCAACTAATGAATTATTTGTTTTGCTTGGAAATTCAAGAAACTAGGGATAATAATGTCTCTATGGATGGTGGGGGAGCTGTTTGTGTGTGTACTTGTATATTCTTAATAGTTTAAGGTCATGGACACTTGGAAAGATACTAGAACTTCAACTTTTTCTTTTTCTTTATCTTAAAGTTTCATATACTTATTCCTAAGCACCAAAATGAGCCATTTTCTCTACACCACTTCCCACCTTCTATGAACCTCATTCTCCCTCTGTGCTTCTGCGAATTTCCTGTCCAAGGAAGAAGAAATAGGGGATCTTCTTGGAAAAAGAATCTACGGTTGCAATTGACTTCCTTTTAGGGTTTGAAAAGCTTCCTTCTAGTGATCTTGACCTAAAAGAGCAAGAATCCCCTTCTTTCCTCTGTTTATTTCTTTTTTATCCTTCCTCCTACCTTTCTCTAGGTCATAACCTTGTTGTTATATGGTATAAATTGCTCTAAAGCTCTAAAACCCTACCTCTCTTGCTCCTTATGCTTAGGGCTTGCTCATTTGATGAAGAAAGGTGTTAGATGGACGAGTTCACAGCTTATGCTTGGATTTTCTACCCTACCTACTTGTGTTTTCTTCTTTTTGGGAGTTTATCTTCTAATTAGAGGCAAGTTTTATAACTTTCTCCACGTTTATTGCTTACCATAAGCTTGCTAGCTCATGTTCTTGCTTGAAAATGATGATCCATGCACTAAAAAGCTATGCTTGACTTGGATTTCGATTTTTATAAGGTTCTCTATTCTGATTTCAGTTCTAGATGAACCTGTGATCATTTTTATGTTATTCCTAAGGTATAATATGACTTGGATCAAGTTGGTTTGACAACCTATGGTGCTAAGTACCTATCAACCAATGGTCAATTTTAGGGTTTTAAGCCAATTTCTTCTATAAATCCATGACCCAATGATGGTAATATTGCAACAACCCTATGGTGTTGTCTTCATGGCAACTGATGTGGTCGGGATCAAAGGTGTCTGATGATGGTGACAACCTATGGTCACCCCCTTAGGTCAGGTTTTGGATCAATTAGAAGTTTAATGATCAACCATTAAGTACCCTACTGATGTTATCAATCAAGACATTAGCTTAATATTTGATGTTGATTACTGAATATAGTGTTGATATAACAACCTATGATGACTTAATGGTCACTAATGATGGTGGATCAGGTCTCCACAACCTATATTGAGTTAATCATATAGTTGTAGCATCAATTAAGCCTTAGACCATTGGTTTCTTGGGTCACTTGATGCAATGGTCAGATCTATACTATAATTGATGGTTTTAACATTTGAACTTGACCCAATGGTCAAGATCTAATGTTTATTCCTCTAATAAAGTGGAATTATGTCTAATGTAATATGTTGGTCCTAATAATGTGATTTAGATGGTTTCCTTTATATGATCAACTTAAGGAGCTTACTTGTTGACAGTGGATGGCTTATTTTAAATGAACAGTTGATCGTGGGTTTTGCACTACTCTCAACAGAACCCTAATTGTTGTTAACCAAAGGATGCCTAGGGTTAAATGGTGACTTTTATAGATCACAACTTAATGACATCATAGATGATTCATTCAAGGTGTTTACTTATGTAAACAACCAATGGTCTTACCTTTTAAACATCCAATGGTTCTGGGTGACATTGTGGTATGGTGATATGGGTTGAATGATGATGAAACAAATGGACAGTTACCCTTAATAATGTAGTATTACATATTCAATCATATGAATAGAAGGTTTGATAACCATATTGTGTTGATATTTAACCCTAATGAGGTATAGCTTGTTATACCTTGCTTTAATATAACTAAATGATGGTAATTGGGTATGAATAGTCCTTGAATGACTAATACAATAATGGAGTACTCTGTTACTATTGTTGAAACCCTAGTATGCTATAATCTGATGGTTACACCTTGATTTATGAGTGGGTTCATACTTGAGAATAGTATAGAATGTGATGGTGATGCTTCACCTTATGCATCCATTATCCAATGGGGATGTCGTGAGTTAGGGTTTGGGTATAAGTGATGATTAGTAACATTAATATATTTTATCTTGTTGAACCTAACTCTAATGCAAATAGATAAAGATGACTCTTCATGTTTAAGATTCTTATATGATGGAATGATGGTGGAATAATCTCCTTGATATGATCATAACCTTAATATGTTAATTGGTGGTTATCATAGCCACATGGTTGATACTTTGTTATGCTAAACATGGGCATTATGAATATGATGAGAGTTAATCATATCTAGATTCCTTTCATGTTGTTGTAAGAAAGGAATGTTCTTAATGTTAATATAACCCTTCTATGATTGTTTATGAATATCTCCTAGCTCATTAATGCAATATTGTGTTGATTAGGTGTATTATATGTAAGTGATGTTGTTGAGCCTTGTTATAAGGCATGCAAAGATAATGATGATCTTGTAGGGAATAGTATGATGGTCTTAATGACCTTTGGGCATGGTTGAACCATAAATGAGGTGTAATCCTCTTGTGTTGACAAGGGTTGATACCATGTGATATTATGAAAAGGATTTATATCATGTGATATTATGATGGTCTTAATGACCTTTGGGCATGGTTGAGCCCAGAATGAGGTGTAATCCTCTTGTGTTGATAAGGGTTGATACCCTGTCATATTGTGAAAAGGATTTATATCTTGTGATAGTATGATGACTAGTATGGTCTCATGAATGGAAAGTGAATAGTACCATGTGATAATGAGATGAGAAATTATGTTCCACACATTTTATATCTTATAAAGTTGTGATATTTATATGCTTGCTAGAAGTGAATTCGGGTTTGTATGTCCACTTATTTGATGCAGCCTTAATTTACCCAATTGACATAACTAATCAAGTGCAACTCTAATCATGTAGTGCCATGTGTCGTAGAGCCATCTTCAGTGTTATAACTTGCTGGATGGTGAAACGAGTATTCCTAAAGGAAACTCAAAGTGCATACTGTTGAGTATGTGGGGGTGGCAAGTTGAGGATATATCCTTGTCATCCACAATGCAGTTTGTGGAGGTTGTCTATGGTCATGCCGCATACATCTGATGTGATTGAGGATAACTACGGTTGTACCTCAGATTAGAGGGGTTTGTATACCCTGGTTTCTAGTGTCGTGACATGTATCAAGGGTGGACTAGTGGTTACAAACTTGACTATATGTCATTGTGGTGGCAGCTTTGACGGATATGTCACTGCCTTTTTACTCGTACTGACCGAGGGGAAGAGATCTTAGGATATCGGCACTCCTAGATCTTGTAAAGAACTGAATATCCCTTCGCAGGGGTCGGTTGGACTTTGGATGGTATGATTCAAATTCCCCAGGGAATTATAAAAGATGTAAGACAGCCGTGTAGAATATATGTTTAGGGTTATACACAATGATTCATATTGGATGATAACCCTCATTTGCTTTCTTTTCATTCAGATCATGTTTAGTACAGTAAGAGATAATAGATATGCTTATGTTGTAGATATGCTCATGTTGTAAACATGCTTATGTTATCAAATATACTGACACTAATGGTTAAGATGATGTTGCTAGCTATGTTTAATATTGCTAGCCATGCCTATGTAATTATAGATACTTAAACTGCTAATCATGCCTATGTTGTTAATTGTGCTATGATGTTAGTTCTACTTATGATATAGATCTGTTCCCTTTATTTGAGATGTCGATATTGATAGCCACATTATGTTACTAGACATATGCATGATGTCAGGGATTCTTATGCTACTAGATTTCTTATGTTGTTAGTAAGGAATATGATTATAGTTAGATTAATGATAATTATTGTTATTAGATGCAATTTGATGATATTTGAGTAGACATCTATCCAGAGAAATGGATTTATTTGTTATCTATATATGCATTGATGATCATACTTGTTGCTAAGATTAATTGTTATAACCCCAATTTTTTGGTTCAATTGGTGAGAAATGCAATTTCTCATATTAAGGATAATTGACAATAATGATGTGATTTGTTGTGAATAAATGGATTTCGTTTAAAATAGCCTTGTTGTTTGATTTGTGGGCTTTATTGGCTATTGGGCCCAACAACATGGCAATAATAAAGAAAATTCAATTAGTGAAGGAATAATTGAATAATTGCTAAAAGAAATATGTGGAAACCTCTAGAAGGCAAATCCAAAGAGGATTTCGTGCCTCTTGGATTCCTTGGGTTCCAAGGAGTCTAAAGTTGCAAAGAAAAGAAATAAGAAAAAGAAAAGATTAATTAAATATTTCTTTATGAAGAAAGAAATTGAAAACATTGAGGAAATGTGGAGAATTAAGTGGAAAGATGGATAATTGAGTTACCCTTTATGGAATTTCGTATCCCAAAGATTTCTTATGATAAAAGGGATGCCAAATAGGAAAATAAAAGAGAAATAAAGGGAAATCCTCAAAAAGGAGATATTTTGATAAGAAATAAATATAATATGAGAAATTGACTTTTAAAGAAAGATAAAGGCAATCGAATGTTCCCCAATGTGGGAATCCGTGCCTTGAGTGTTTCTTGAGGTCCAAGGGACCTAAAATAACAAGATAATTGCAAAGTGGAAATAGAAAATAGCAAATTTGCAAAATAAAAAGATAAAGAGATACATTATTAAGGAAATATGTAATATTGATAAAAAAAAAGGAAGTATTTTTCTTAAGGAGATATATATATATATATATATTATGGCAAATAAGTTAAAATTCAAGAATAAAGAGAAAAGGAAAGGGAATTCTCGAATTCTTATTATCTAATGAATAAAGAAGACTAAAAGAATTATGAGAGAGAGAGAAAACTGGTGTTTTAATGAAGGATTTGCCTCCTATTAGGAAAGGAGCTTGTTTTCCCTTGAATGAACGTTTTGGGAGCGTGGATACATCCCTATATAAGGGGTGGAGTTCTGGGTCGTGTGGGAAGGAGATTCCACACAGCCATCCCTCCCTTCTTCCTCTTCCTCTTCATCTTCTTTAACTAAACCCTAGCCACGAGAAGAGAAGCTATCCTTAGAATGAGGGGAGCTATTAGGGGCCAACGAAGGGTACCACAGATAGCTGGATGCATCACGAAGCTAGGGAATAGCATAGCCATCGGAGCCGCGTCTTAGAGATCGTGCATCAACCCCCAGGACAGCTGCAGGGTCAGCCGCAGAAGAAGGCTTGGCCAGCGCGGGCCAGCAGGTCTGGCTGCTTCAAACTAGCGTCCATGGGAGCGCTACAGTGTGCCGGAGGTGGAGGCACCACCGCCGGTGGTCGCCGGAACCCAGGAGGGAGAGAGGAAGCCCCGCCACCTGCGGCTAGGGCTTGGGATCGCGTCCAGGTTGGGCAGCGCAAGGTTGAAGAAGCCCGAAGTGCCTTTGGACGATTCTACCCTCGGCCATTCAAAGGACGGGTCACTCAAGTGAAGGGCAGAAGCGTCTTTCAATTCTAATTCTATCAAGCGCGTGCATGGGATAGGTGACGTGGCATCGTGCCATTGGCTCAAATAGGTAATTCATACAAAATTCATATCTCGATATTCGTAACTCCGATTGGGACATGTAATATATGAATTTTGATCAGAAAAATGCAAGGAATCCATTAATAATAGTTTCATAGCCTGAATCTGATCATAGTTCGAAAAGTAATGTAGATTATCATCTTTGATTAATTAAAGATTAAGAAACCCTATTTTGATATGATTAAGGTGTTTAATAGGGTTTAATGGATCATAAGAGTTGATATTAACCTGTTAAATGCAAAAAGGTGCATTAAGATCGAAAAGGGTGATCTTTGTACGTAATTAGTTTAATTTGGAGATTTTGTACATAAATATACTGAAATATGTAAAGTACATAAAGATATCCTCTTTAATGATTTAATTAATGAAAAATCCTTAGATTTGATGATAGATGGTTTTAATGATGATCAATGGATAATTTAAGCCTATTGTTCATAAAAGTGAAAATAAGATCTAAAAAGATAATCTTTTTATATAATTGGCTTAATCTAGGGTTTTGTGCATAATTATGCATTAATGAGTTTGAAAACCCTAATTTAGGTTAATATGACTTTTAAATGTTTTAATTGCTCAAATATATAAATAAATAGGGATATGATGATCCTAAGACAAGTTTGGGTATAAAAGACTATTAAATGAATAGTTTGAGCAATTAGGGTTTATATAATGGAAAAGAGTGCTATTAGGGTTTGTTAACCTAAAAGAGGTAAAGTTTGAGAAATTGATCTAAGAAACCTTAAAGAGTATTAATGAATACTTAATGCGGATTAGAAACCCTAGAAAGTGAATCTAAGTCAATAAAGTAGATTCTTGATAAAGTGTGTAATAAATAGAGTACATATTTATTTCAGGAACTATGTGATGATTGAATTACTTGCTTGGATCTATTGATTGACTTGATTGTATACACATGAAGTATATGTTGAATAATCTGCATGACTCGCCAAGTCAGGTATGTGGTTACGCTTATGTATAACCGTTCTAGTTTCACGGTGATTTCCGAATGTTTTACCGACTGCTTTGAATAAACTGTTGGATGTTTATTTAGTCCATGCAAACTATAATGTGGCTATGACTATCACAAAGAGTATATGCCTACAAACTCAGATCCTGGTTCTCTCTGTGGCATAATAGCTAACCTAGTACATGGCTACCTATGGGTAGGTCCATCAGGTTAGAGAACGACCTAGTACATGGCTACCTATTGGGTAGGTCCATCAGGTCTATGGATGACCTAGTACATGGCTACCCATTGGGTAGGTCCATCAGGTCAATGGTTGACTTAGTACATGGCTACCACGGAGGTAGGACCATCAAGTCATAATGAGTTAGATATTGGGCTATCCTCGGATAGTGCCATGCGACTCTATACCTAAAAGAGAGGTGATATCCATGTCCACTGCAGGGACAACCCAGAGTTGTGAATATGTATGGATTGAGTTACATGGTTTAAAACGTAATCTTGCTTGTTAAATCATTAATTGAATGATTATGTTGTTAACTTAGTTGAACAATTATTTGCTCCTCCCCACATACCAGCTTCGGCTGATCGTTGTTTTTGTTTGTCGGCGTTTTAGGTAAATCCTCAAAAGCACAAACAGTAAAGCGACATAATGTGAATTCAAGAATTAAAGAACAAGGAGGAATTAAATAGAGTGGTTAAGTTGTGGTTAGAAGATAGTTTCCCACTTTTCAAAAGGTATGTAAAGAAAAATTTTATTACCATTTTTCAGTATAGTCTGTTAGAATTTAATAATTGTTTATGGTTATATGTCGAACCTTTGATCCGGGATTAATGGGTGCGGCTCAACCTCTCGGTCTCCCTTAATTGGGGGTTATCGGAAGGTGGGGTCGTAACATTTGGTATCAGAGCGTAGGTTCCTCATTTAACCATTAATGATTATTAAATTTTACAAACTCCATAGAACCCAAGGGAGTTATTAGAGGAGTATCCGAATGACGGAGGTGTCTAGAAAGGGATCACGGCTGGGGGCTGGCAAGATTTTCCTCCGCACCGCTAGTCGGAATACGAGGACTCCCGGACCCGTGTGACCGCCTGGCCAAAGTCTTAGGGTATGAATCGAAATAAGATACCTTTAGGACTTTTCATCTTATTCATCCCTTCTCATCACAAAATTCTGATAAGGACCTAAAGGATTAGGGTTTTCTTCCTTCTCCTCACCCTCTTGAGGTATGGGTAAGGTTAATAAGGTTTAAGGGATCCTCCACAAAATTAATGAAAGGCATGTAAATAAGATGTCATGGACATAAGCTTAATAGATTAAGCGCAAAATAAATAATAGATACATGCTTAGGTCGTATGACATAAGATGTCATGTCCTCAGGAGAGACCTGAGGCTAGACCTTCTTGTCTGGAGGATAAGTCAGTCTTGGAGATAGAGATCTCCATTGCTAGTAGAGACCTGGCACATCCTATGAGGATGATGCTAACCCTAACCCTAAGTGATGGTTAGAGAGAGATGAGTTGGACCAGGTGTTTGAAGGGACATGCCTTTGGGAAGCCATATGATCCACAGATGACCTAACACCTTTGGCAACCCAAACCGGGGAAGGATCGTGCATGTCAGGGTAAAGGATAACTCCTTAGATGATGAGGTTAGTGAAGGACCTTAGAAACCCCATGGACTTGTACCAGTAGGGCATAGCTGAAACCTAGGGCACGTCATGGGGGTGACGGTAGGATGAAACCCTGGATAAGGAATCATAAGGGGTATGGATGATTTTGAGCAACCATAAGTTCGAACCTAGGCTTCACCCATGTAGAACATGCCTTTGAGGTTGAACCTTCATGAAGAGAGGACCTCTACTGGTGAGGTTGGATGTAGGGTTATCCCTAGAGAGAGAAGGAAACCCAGTAAGAAGGTTGGAAGCCTAAAACCCTGAACTATGGATGATAGTGGTTGCTTCATGATCGATCCCTGAAGGTTGATGATATCTTGGTTTCCTTTAGAGGAACCAAGCCCTAGAGATAGAAGATGAAGCATCTGAAGAAGAATTCCTAGACCTAGAAAGGTTTAGTAGCAGGTTATGAGGCCCTGTACCTTGTTGGGTGACCTTGAGGAGGACCCAATCCTAAGTGTTGTTTGAGTTGAAGGATGACAAGGAGTGCATGTCATGCCTTTTTCATGCTTGGTTCGTAGTTAAGAGACAGAGCACGCAGTGAACCTAGGGTCCTAGGCCTAAGAGGGGAAGTGGTGTACCTATGGCTCATGATGAGAAGTTGAATTCCTATACAAGTAAGAATAGTAATCCTCATGAATGGAGGAAAAGAGGAGCCCCTGAAGTTAAAGGTGTGTTTGATGAACCCCTCACAGCTAAGTTGATGATAAAGGAAGGTATGATCTTAATCCGACATTGAGGAAAGAGGACAAGTATGACCTAGCATAGTACAGTAAGTGACCTGCTTGTGCCTTGATGGCTTGCTAGGGTTAAATAGGCTCGCGTGGATGTAAACCCTAGACCTAAAAGCTTTTGTGACCTTAGAGATAGTTTTCCTCCCATCCTGGGAGAGGGACCCCTTTGGAAGGGTGTATATCAGTTTTGGTTAGCTTAAGGTGACCTAAAGAGGTCTCTTAAGATCTTGAGAAGCTAAGAGAAAAGTACATAGTATGAGAATGAAACCATAGACCCGTAGATATCCATCTCTATTGCATGTGAATGTGTTACCATGGAGGTAACCAGTAAAGGGTGTGACCAAGGTAGATAGGTTGCCATGATCCTGATGAAAGGATGAAGGCCAGCCCATGAATGCAGAAAGAGAGATGATGAAGACTTGGGTAAGGTTCTAAGTGAACATGTTCTATGATGGAGAATCCTAAGTCTATCCTAGGGTCAGGTAGGGATAAGTCCGATGAAGGTAGGAGTGCCTAATTCCCCAGTTGCACATGACCATAGGGTCGGGAGGTAACAGCTATCATCGTCTGAGGGCCATGGGTTAGGAGATTGATCACCTTCATGAACTCATGGGACCCAAAGGGCAGATGAATAGGGCACTCTCTTGATGCATGAGGGAAAAGGGATGACCCCAAAAGATTCGGTACCCTATAGACCTAGAGGAGATGACCAGGGATATAAACCTCAGCAGGTTCAAGACTAGTTTAATATCATGATGGTTGTGAAAGAAGAGACATATGTGGCACGTTGCAACTTAGATTTAAAGGTGTACTGGCAAGATGGGATGTACCATCTCTACTCTTGGAACAGGAAGAACTCTGTATTTGGACTGCAGCCAAATGCTTATTTCCTCTTGTTATGGGGGTGAGAGATAGGACAGTACGCATGCCATACACCAAGGATAAGAGATGATGTAGGTTGAAACGTTGTCACGAGAAATGGGGATAGAGAAAATTATCTTACCATGGTAAAGTGAATGAATGATACATCGATGGTTTGTAAACACTAAGAGGAATGAGGTAGTTCCCTTATGAGGATGTTTTTATCATGAGCTATGTGGAACTTTCAAGTTATACTAGGTTGAGTTTAATCACCATGATGATGGAATCAGAGAGTGTTCTTTTGAAGATAAACATATAGTTTGAGGTGGCATGATGAGCAAAATGCATGAAAGTGTAATATTACCTAATACCTAAGGATGTGAAGTTGTAATGGGTGTTCTGGTTGAGATACATCTGGCTTGTTTGATTAGAAGCTAGAAGAGGTTGTTTGGCTAACCCTATGATTGAAAAGGAGAGGTGTTTGGATAACACTCAGATGTAACCAGATGCGTTGAAAGGATAAGGGTTTCCAGTCTAGTCCTTGAGGTAATGAAAGGATGGTGGTAGAACCTCAGATAAATCTCTTTGAAAGAGAAGGTGACGAAACCCCGACTAGAGTGGTTTAGGGTTTCAGAGGATTTGATCTTGAAAGAATCATGACATATAGGAAATCATGGTCGAAGATCATCATACACCATGGAAAATGGAAATAGCACTTTGGATGCTTAAGATGAAGTTGCATGTGGTGTATGGCCATGCAAGCCAAGAGGTAATGGACGAACCCCAGTAACCCAGTGTATCGATATAGAGGACAAAAGAATCCCTGAGAGGAAATGAGAGCTCAACACTATGGATGTTGTGATAAGTCTTCCCTGGATCGAGGAAGGTCGAGATACAATGTGGGTTATGGTAGGTCGCCTTACCTAGATAATATAATAAAGGAAGAGTTCGGTTAAGGGACAGATCCAGTTGAACTATCCATGAGAGAGATGGTTCAACTACACCATGAAGTGAGTTCAAAGGTTCTTGAGTTTGACCTAAAGGTTCACTTCCATAAAGTGGAAGTAGGTACATGAAGAACTCAATGTTAGTATAGTTTATCACCCCTAACTACGGTTAG
The DNA here is from genome assembly GCA_963693085.1 of Alisma plantago-aquatica. Classification (NCBI taxonomy): domain Eukaryota; kingdom Viridiplantae; phylum Streptophyta; class Magnoliopsida; order Alismatales; family Alismataceae; genus Alisma; species Alisma plantago-aquatica. The sequence continues at coordinate 60,372,293 of OY856411.1, forward strand.
GATGGTCCAGACTAAAGGGTCTGATGAGGGCATGTGTGCTCGTTCAGGGTGATAACTAGAGACAGTTCTTGTCTTATGAAATATGTGACAATAACCACCATAACCATGTATCAAGTTTTATATGAAGCTCTGTAAGGGAGGTTGTGTCGGTCACCACTTCAGTAAGGTGATGTTGGTGAAAGGACCATATGATGGTTAGAAAAAGGACCACAGTGCGTGTAGATAAAGTCACTTTGATCGTGAAATGGCTGAAAGGAGCCTAGAGACGATAAGAGTCGTAAGCAGATGCAAAGTAGACTGACATGCAGTTCACTGTGGGAGAAAATGTAACGTGAAAATCCGACCCCTCTAAGTTATAGCTAAGAGAGCTGAGTCCCTGATACATGGGTCCATTAGAGATGGATGGGTGGAGAAGGTTAGGTTGACCCTACCCCTCGGGATAGAGTAATGAGAAATGTTTTCCATGTGTCCAATTTAGAGCACTATGTGAGGTACCCGACCATGTGCTGAGCAATGAACCTAGTGAGCCCCAAGGGAGGTTGAAATGGCCTGAGTCACCTGTGTAGTTTATAGACGCCAGGATGAAAGAACTCAGAGAAAAAGAATATGTGATAATAAAGGTTCTTTGAAAATGCCATGGGTACGGCAAAGCCACATAGGGGCCAATGATGGACATGGAAAAGTCTTATCCTGAATTGTTTGCTTGCTTGTTTGAATTTTGAGGACAAAATTCCTATAAGAGGGGAAGGATGTTATAACCCCAATTTTTGGGTTCAATTGGTGAGAAATGCAATTTCTCATATTAAGGATAATTGACAATAATGATGTGATTTGTTGTGAATAAATGGATTTCGTTTAAAATAGCCTTGTTGTTTGATTTGTGGGCTTTATTGGCTATTGGGCCCAACAACATGGCAATAATAAAGAAAATTCAATTAGTGAAGGAATAATTGAATAATTGCTAAAAGAAATATGTGGAAACCTCTAGAAGGCAAATCCAAAGAGGATTTCGTGCCTCTTGGATTCCTTGGGTTCCAAGGAGTCTAAAGTTGCAAAGAAAAGAAATAAGAAAAAGAAAAGATTAATTAAATATTTCTTTATGAAGAAAGAAATTGAAAACATTGAGGAAATGTGGAGAATTAAGTGGAAAGATGGATAATTGAGTTACCCTTTATGGAATTTCGTATCCCAAAGATTTCTTATGATAAAAGGGATGCCAAAGAGGAAAATAAAAGAGAAATAAAGGGAAATCCTCAAAAAGGAGATATTTTGATAAGAAATAAATATAATATGAGAAATTGACTTTTAAAGAAAGATAAAGGAAATCGAATGTTCCCCAATGTGGGAATCCGTGCCTTGAGTGTTTCTTGAGGTCCAAGGGACCTAAAATAACAAGATAATTGCAAAGTGGAAATAGAAAATAGCAAATTTGCAAAATAAAAAGATAAAGAGATACATTATTAAGGAAATATGTAATATTGATAAAAAAAGGAAGTATTTTTCTTAAGGAGATATATATATATATATATTATGGCAAATAAGTTAAAATTCAAGAATAAAGAGAAAAGGAAAGGGAATTCTCGAATTCTTATTATCTAATGAATAAAGAAGACTAAAAGAATTATGAGAGAGAGAGAAAACTGGTGTTTTAATGAAGGATTTGCCTCCTATTAGGAAAGGAGCTTGTTTTCCCTTGAATGAACGTTTTGGGAGCGTGGATACATCCCTATATAAGGGGTGGAGTTCTGGGTCGTGTGGGAAGGAGATTCCACACAGCCATCCCTCCCTTCTTCCTCTTCCTCTTCATCTTCTTTAACTAAACCCTAGCCACGAGAAGAGAAGCTATCCTTAGAATGAGGGGAGCTATTAGGGGCCAACGAAGGGTACCACAGATAGCTGGATGCATCACGAAGCTAGGGAATAGCATAGCCATCGGAGCCGCGTCTTAGAGATCGTGCATCAACCCCCAGGACAGCTGCAGGGTCAGCCGCAGAAGAAGGCTTGGCCAGCGCGGGCCAGCAGGTCTGGCTGCTTCAAACTAGCGTCCATGGGAGCGCTACAGTGTGCCGGAGGTGGAGGCACCACCGCCGGTGGTCGCCGGAACCCAGGAGGGAGAGAGGAAGCCCCGCCACCTGCGGCTAGGGCTTGGGATCGCGTCCAGGTTGGGCAGCGCAAGGTTGAAGAAGCCCGAAGTGCCTTTGGACGATTCTACCCTCGGCCATTCAAAGGACGGGTCACTCAAGTGAAGGGCAGAAGCGTCTTTCAATTCTAATTCTATCAAGCGCGTGCATGGGATAGGTGACGTGGCATCGTGCCATTGGCTCAAATAGGTAATTCATACAAAATTCATATCTCGATATTCGTAACTCCGATTGGGACATGTAATATATGAATTTTGATCAGAAAAATGCAAGGAATCCATTAATAATAGTTTCATAGCCTGAATCTGATCATAGTTCGAAAAGTAATGTAGATTATCATCTTTGATTAATTAAAGATTAAGAAACCCTATTTTGATATGATTAAGGTGTTTAATAGGGTTTAATGGATCATAAGAGTTGATATTAACCTGTTAAATGCAAAAAGGTGCATTAAGATCGAAAAGGGTGATCTTTGTACGTAATTAGTTTAATTTGGAGATTTTGTACATAAATATACTGAAATATGTAAAGTACATAAAGATATCCTCTTTAATGATTTAATTAATGAAAAATCCTTAGATTTGATGATAGATGGTTTTAATGATGATCAATGGATAATTTAAGCCTATTGTTCATAAAAGTGAAAATAAGATCTAAAAAGATAATCTTTTTATATAATTGGCTTAATCTAGGGTTTTGTGCATAATTATGCATTAATGAGTTTGAAAACCCTAATTTAGGTTAATATGACTTTTAAATGTTTTAATTGCTCAAATATATAAATAAATAGGGATATGATGATCCTAAGACAAGTTTGGGTATAAAAGACTATTAAATGAATAGTTTGAGCAATTAGGGTTTATATAATGGAAAAGAGTGCTATTAGGGTTTGTTAACCTAAAAGAGGTAAAGTTTGAGAAATTGATCTAAGAAACCTTAAAGAGTATTAATGAATACTTAATGCGGATTAGAAACCCTAGAAAGTGAATCTAAGTCAATAAAGTAGATTCTTGATAAAGTGTGTAATAAATAGAGTACATATTTATTTCAGGAACTATGTGATGATTGAATTACTTGCTTGGATCTATTGATTGACTTGATTGTATACACATGAAGTATATGTTGAATAATCTGCATGACTCGCCAAGTCAGGTATGTGGTTACGCTTATGTATAACCGTTCTAGTTTCACGGTGATTTCCGAATGTTTTACCGACTGCTTTGAATAAACTGTTGGATGTTTATTTAGTCCATGCAAACTATAATGTGGCTATGACTATCACAAAGAGTATATGCCTACAAACTCAGATCCTGGTTCTCTCTGTGGCATAATAGCTAACCTAGTACATGGCTACCTATGGGTAGGTCCATCAGGTTAGAGAACGACCTAGTACATGGCTACCTATTGGGTAGGTCCATCAGGTCTATGGATGACCTAGTACATGGCTACCCATTGGGTAGGTCCATCAGGTCAATGGTTGACTTAGTACATGGCTACCACGGAGGTAGGACCATCAAGTCATAATGAGTTAGATATTGGGCTATCCTCGGATAGTGCCATGCGACTCTATACCTAAAAGAGAGGTGATATCCATGTCCACTGCAGGGACAACCCAGAGTTGTGAATATGTATGGATTGAGTTACATGGTTTAAAACGTAATCTTGCTTGTTAAATCATTAATTGAATGATTATGTTGTTAACTTAGTTGAACAATTATTTGCTCCTCCCCACATACCAGCTTCGGCTGATCGTTGTTTTTGTTTGTCGGCGTTTTAGGTAAATCCTCAAAAGCACAAACAGTAAAGCGACATAATGTGAATTCAAGAATTAAAGAACAAGGAGGAATTAAATAGAGTGGTTAAGTTGTGGTTAGAAGATAGTTTCCCACTTTTCAAAAGGTATGTAAAGAAAAATTTTATTACCATTTTTCAGTATAGTCTGTTAGAATTTAATAATTGTTTATGGTTATATGTCGAACCTTTGATCCGGGATTAATGGGTGCGGCTCAACCTCTCGGTCTCCCTTAATTGGGGGTTATCGGAAGGTGGGGTCGTAACATTAATTGCTTAATCTGTTTTGCATACTTGAACTATTCAATCTGTCCAATTGATTGTTAAATTCTCCAACTACTTAGTTATCTACTATTTAAAATGTTGTAATAAATAAGCGTGGTTGGAGGTTATATCTCTTACTGAGACATGGGTCTCACCCTTGTGGTTCGCCACATTTTTAGGTAATCGGCAATGACGACAACAAAATCATGAAAGTAAAGAGGAAGTACAGTAATGAATCTTTGATAAAGTTGATTAGATGTCTAGTGTGTCCTAGAGTCATCCGTGTACTCTCAGGTCTGGGAAGAAAAAGTTTGTATATGGTGTTTCAAACGAATTGGAATTTTATTAGCATGTTAATGTTTGTTGTGTGGCACATAAAAATATTGTTCTCTTGTGTATATATGTTGTAGCTAAGGTGATAGAACAATTTGTGTCAAATTCTTGACATAGTATGGATATAAGAAAGATGTTGGGCTCTTATACAAATGCTTCTGAGCAGGTGCTGACATTGAAATCGGTTTTAATTTACCCATATTTTTGGCTATGTGGTTAATTGGTGATTGATTGTGTTTAATGTTTTGAGTGATCTCATTTAGTATAACGGGTTCTCACACTTACCATCTAATTCAAATTTACTCTAGTAGGCCTACTTCTCACTTATTTCCATAAGCCTCTAATGTGACTCGTCACATACCTCCCTTGGTCATTATGTGGCATGTAGATGATTTGATTAATTTGTGGCGTGCATGGCATGTAAGAGATGAAATTAGGATTAAGCTTGACATTTTGTAATTATTCAAGTATATACGTCAACATCCAATCATTTCATTATATTCACTAATTAGTTATTTGATGTACTAGATGGAGACGTTCCATTTTAGATGCATAAAGTGCAAACACAACCATAGTATCAGGGTTAGGTTCATATTCACCAGGATATATACATTTGTTGATCATAAACTTGCCTTATGATGGAATACTCATTATACATCTATGCCCAACTACTTCAATTTAAGTACCATGGATTTGTGAAGATATGTTTTTGTTCTTCGAGATATATTGGTTTTTAGGATGTTACATGTATTACATTCTTCTTTTACATTAATACCTTATTGTCAAACTACACTCAAGCATGTCAGATTCTTCACATCATATCAAGACATTCATGTTCAAGATCATGTTTAAGATGCATGTCTAAGTGACCATGTCGATTTCTCATACTACAACTTAGGTGTGCCATCTTTAGAACTTAGATGGTTCTTTCGAAACCTTCAAATTCAAACATGTTGTCTGCCTTTCATAATCACCTCTGGTAACCTCTACCATTGAATGTCACTCAAGATGTTTTCTTAAGTCACCTTTAGAATCGTAGGTGGCATACCAATAGAGAAGTGTTTAGACCATATGATTTATGTTACTAATCTGCCATACCCTTGAGTATGATTCATCTAACATGCTTGACTCCAACAAAAAACTAATTATGGGAATTCGTTGAGTCCCTTAGGAACAAGTTCTAAGATAGAGGCATTTGGGAACTTTTTGACTTATATGTGATAGAGGAGATCAACACTCAAATCGACAGGTCTCTTGATTTTTGAATGGGTTGGATGAAAATTGCATATGTGGATCAAATGGGTTTTCTCACTTGTGGGCTTAAGCGGTGGGGCTTTTGTCTTAGGACAAGCTTCCCTCAAAGTTTGGTTTCCTAACACCAACGGTTGTGGAGCTTCTTTAAGAGAGTAGAAAATGTTATGCATAATAATATATGACCCCTTTATTTCATAGGATTCTATTCGCCATACAAAAAAGGACAGGTGGTGCAACTTGTTCCTTGTCTTCCCTCTATCTTAGTGTTCATTTTCTTAGTGATGGGTTAGGAAAGACAATTATCTTTAATTCAATCAATATGTATAAAATTGGTCTCACACTCTCCTAGACATAAACAACCGAAGAAATGCCTTTCTGAGATAGCGAGGAAGCTGAAAAAGATTTGAGAAAATCAAAACATATCCCATAGTTGGAAGTTTAGAACGGAGGCATCCAACTTAAGTACTATAGAAGTAAACAATAAGCCTATGTACATTGTTATTTGATTTGTACGTGTTTTCGACTGGATCCAAACAATCACGGAGTTAAAAAAAGACCAAGAGCCTAAGTACAAAGTATTTTTCTTCCATGAAAAAATCATGTAAACTAAATTATTGAGATTTGAATTGTTATATTGTCTCAACATTCGCCCCCTAACTAATCAAGGCCTATACCTTGAAAATTAGTGAGTAGGTAGGCCAAATTAGTAGAAGAGGATGGATTTATGTTGGTGAGATTTGATAAATGGGGGATAAAACCAGAATCATGTCTATGGTCACGTGTAACATGTTTCGCACAGTATGATTATATGCAACCAACCCGATCAAGAAACCTAAACCCGTTATTATACAACAACTAGTATCACAGTCTTCCTCCCCTAGAAAATCAACAGCACTCGAAACTACTTCACTCTCATCAGTTCAGTCAACGCAAATCAGGGACGACCCAAGTAGGCTGAGGCCGGTCCCGGACGCCCCACGCCGGCTCATGGAGCTTCCCGAACATCATGGGAGGAATGAAATCCAATCCGTCATCGAGGCGGACGCGGCCGCTCGCCAGCTGCCGGAACTCCTTTGTGGAGTAAACCAGAGGGTGGCCGTTTCCGAGAAACGCGGCGTAGCTTCCGACTTCGCGGACCTCATCATCCCACTTATTTCCCGACGGGTCTAGCCGAGCGAATCCTACGCCCGTCGTACTGGAGGTGAACACGGCCCGAAAGGGGGATCCCCAAACCTGGTAGACGTCAGCACCGAATCCGGCCACGAAGGTTGTCGGCTTCAGATACGCCATACGGGGGAGTGCCGGAATGGTGGTAATCGTGGTTTCATCCGCGATTTCTACTCGGCAGGGTGGGACACGAGGGTTCCAAGACGGCAACGCTATGGATTTGGGATTGGCACCGCCGCCGGCGCCGACAAGGCCGTCAACACGAAGGACATCTCCGCGGCCGTTTGCGATGTACAGGGAGCCGTCGTGGAGCATCATGTGGCGGAGCGAGGTGATTCCTCGGGGGTCGATGTCGGTCCAGGAATCATCCCCGTCCCTGGCGAACACAAGCGCCTCGGCCCGATTAGACCGCCGCCTTCGGGGGTGATCTCGGCAGACCGCGACGATCGTGAATTTGGGCATACGTGATGAGGCGGACGAGGAGTACGAGGAAGAAAAAGAGGGACAGAAGACGATGGCCCTGCAAAACCGGCTCCAATTTCGCCGCGGCGCCTCACTGCTCGCGTAACTCGCTCCGGTCACCGTAGCTAGGGGCGGAGCCTTGACACGTTCTCCGCTAGGCACATGAACGCCGTGGAGCTCCTCTTGGCCGTCAACGTACATCAGCCAAGTACCGTCGGGCGAAGAACCGACGACTTCCCTGCACCCTTCTGCGCCTACGAGGCCAGCGATCTCATACATCTTGTTCTCCCACGGGCTGTAGAAGCTCATGACCAGCGACTTGGCGTCGCTGCGGTGTTTCGCTTCGCTCGGCGACGGTGCGTGGGTCAGCAGCCACGGCAGGGGTGCGCGGGTTGCTGGAGGGGCCGATTTCCAGTCGCGGCACACGGAGCGGAACAGCAGGCGTTCCTGGACCTGGAGGCAACCTAGAACGTCGGATAGGATGTCCTGGGGGAGCCTTGCCAGGGAAAGATCGTCTTCAGCGAGCGTTGCGGACGCCGGCGTGTCAGGTAGTACTTGTGACTCATGGCGACTGCTGAATTCCATTAGTTGATCATCCGTAGATGCGAGCCCTAGCTGGGCCGGCGCTCCGAGAGGGCCGCCGCCTATCATCGGCTTGTGGCGTTTTCGTGGTGGCTCAGAGGTCGCCGGGGTTAGATGACTACCTAGCGGCATTCCGATGTTCTTTGTGTTACTGGGTATATAACGACAAGTATCAGTTCTGGGGTGACTGACGGTTAGGAGGAACGCGCCACCGCTTGTGCTGCGCGTGCGCGTCTACATATATGCAACAGTTTTTCTTGGGGAACAAGAGTGAAATCTTTTAACACAGTAAGCACCTCAAAGGTCGTCGAATGTTCGAAGCAACTGGGGTCATATCCTGCTTTTGGAACACGAGTTACTTGGAACAACGAGGCTTTTGGAACTAGCCGCGTAATTTCCACAAAGGTCAATCGGGACGCGACATTTGGGTCGCTAGGAACAAAACAATTGCTTGTAATTTTTTACAGGTGTCAACTTCGCTTTCAACGCCCTTGCTATAACTAGGCATAATCACATGGGACGGGACTTGGAAAATTAGAAAACTATCGGATTCGAAAACTTGGTGACGTGTTACTTAGTCGACATAAAAGTTTCTTGTTTAGATAGTCAATCCCACTCTTTAAAAAAAAGACACCGAGTTCAAGAAAATTTAAAAATAAAAACATAATTTAAAAAGAAGAAGTGATAAAAAAGGAACCGATTTTTACTATATACATTCAAAATAGGTTGAATTTTGGTGAAGTTCACCAACCTTCAATGCGCATGTTAGTGAATATGTTGTGTGATCTAACTCTTGTCACATTTGCGTCGTCTAGGGTTTTTTTCTAGGTGATTGCCTGACGGCGTACGAGCTTCACCTCCCCAGACAACTGCGACTATACCTCTGTCTGTGTTGCAGGTTACTCTCTCCTACCCCATGGTGGATGAACTAAGTCGTAGATGCAAAACACTCCAGGTCGAAGACGATGAAGAGAACGTCTTGGACTTTGGCAAAGAGAAAGTAGAACCAGAAGGAGAGCATCTGGAATTGGTCCTCGTTGGAAAGATTATGTCATACATCCCTTATAATTCCCCAACAATGAAATGCACCTTCCTGTCGACACGGTCACTAAAAAAGGAAGGAACTTTTAGGAAATTATTAGGGAATCTATGTTGTGCCTAGAGAGCCAATCATACTTGTAAACGATTTGATTAATAATAAAGACAATCTTCATCTATATGTTTGTTCAATTATGAGATAACAGTATAACACGATAGATGTCTACATAAGGATGTTACTCGGTGATGTGTGTCTTTAGGTGGAGGACCTGAAGAGTGAGATCATACGAATGATAAGAGTACATACATTCTTATTATGTCCCTAGTCGAATGTTATAGTGGAAACTAATAGATGACAATAACACATAAGATTACAGTGTGTGTAGGTTGATGACAAAATCTTATTAGTCATTATATGTGATATCAAATCAAACACATAAGTACTTGTTAGAAAATAATGTATCGGACAAACCCACTTTGAGAGAAATGCATGGAAACAATTGAATGATAGTCAAAATCATCTCTCATAGTGATGGTGGTGACGTGGTTCTTAGACCTAAAATCACTACACTCATCAGATATCGTCTAATGAACTTTGACATCATCCAACTTGACCTTGAATAAGGGCTACCATAGAGGTGATGTTCAAATACGTTGTGGCACATGAGAAATGATTGTGAGTGGTGTAGATGGGATTTGTCCCTCCTACTGGAGTTAATATCTTGGCCACTTTATAAGAGAGACTGAGAAATGTATGGCCATACTCATATAAATTAATATATGTTGTGAGCTCACATGCCTCTCAGACAATCTATTCTAGTTCAAGAAACATGGATTGATTGTTGAGAGGATGACATTTTCATGCTTTGAGTTCAATCTGAATATCAAAGACAAAGGAAATATATGATCACTATAACACTAATCACGCAGTGTAGGTTGAAATTGTTCTCCAACTTTCCAATTCCTTGGGTAGCAATGATGTGTTGCTAGATACCACTCATTGCTTGTGATGCCATTAATTAGTTATGTATATTCATTGCAAGCATAACTTGGAACCTATAGGGCCACATGCATAGGATAAACCTAGAATAGGGGTTCACTCATTAATAAGGTTTAACTTAATTACTAAAGTATTTAAGTATTCAATTTAGACAAGATTGGCTGAAAATTTCCTGACCAGGATTGTGCGTCAACTGACTAAAGTGTCAAGTCAATTTGAATAACGTTGTTGAGCATTGGTCAAACTGAAAAATGAAACGAATGTTTCATAAGGTAAACTAACTGTTTCAGAGTTTAAAATGACTGTTTCAACATGTGAATCTGACGTGGTTTATTATCGCACTAACAAATTCACTCAGGGTTGAAATCCCTGAGCTTTTACCAAAACCTTGTGCAATAATACCACCCGCAAGCGGACAGGTCTTATCGCAGTATAGATAAGGATTGAATCCCAAGGGACAACATTTTTAAGAATCGTTGCTAGTCTAGTCCAGTTCCAGTAGGGCTAATATTTAGAACAAAGATTGAGTTGAGTTTAATTAAACTAAGTGCAGGAAAGTAAAGAGCAGAATTAAAATTGATCTAGATTAATGATATGGAATTACTAGGATGATACCGGGTTTCACCACCACTACACATGCAAGCACATCCAAACATCAAACATTTATGCAAGATCTAACTATCCAAATAGAACTGCAGCGAACCCTCCCTAAGGGATGTTTAGGTCCACATAAGCATCACCTTAGGTATCAGATGTCTCGTCGCCATCTGAATCATGCACTTACGGTTACAAAGATACAGATATCCAACTAAAGTTGTGGCCCTCCCTGAGAGATGTTTAGGCACACAAAAGTGTCACCGTGGGCTAGATGGCTCATCCCCTCACGGATCATACACTTACCACCTCAAGGAATCCCTTTCTATTTCTAGTCAGGGAGTCAACTGTGCTAATCGACAAGCAAGCATACGATTAATCTACAAGCAAACATCGATGATTAACAATCAAGATACAGATATCCAACTAAAGTTGTGGCCCTCCTTGAATGATGTTTAGGCCACAAAAGTGTCACCATGGGCTAGATGGCTCGTCCCCTCACAGATCATACACTTACTACCTCAAAGAATCCCATTCTATTTCTAGTTTGGGATTCAACCTCATTAATCGACACTTTACCCTACATATAGAAGTTTTCGCAACATAGGGAAGAACAAGATAAAAGCAAGCAGGTAATCAATCTACAAACATTAACAATTAGAATGAAATGAAAGGTTATATACATTGCCATAGAATATTTAACAAGAGAACATGCTTGCATGGGCAGCGGGGCTAGTCCCCACACCCCAGTGAAAAGGAACTACTCACTCATTATGTGAGAAACAAGAATAATAAGAGAGAGGGATGGTTCCTCCATGAGCATGATACAGAAGGTAGTCACAGCTCGGTGAAGATGATGCAGTCTTCTATATCGTGTCAGAGTAGATTTGGACGAGGAGGAAGAACCACAAAGGCAGACCGGGAAGATCTTCTCCACCTTCTTTCTCGTCTTGACCTTCTTCCTCGCAGTAGGAGCATCAGGTGAAGTGGCAATCACGTGGACGATCAGGATCAAACCTGCGTTCAGGCAGCCTGTCGGCGTCCTGGGTCTGATCCCCAAATGAGGACCCTATTGGTCCTATTTATAGGCTTGGGTTGAGTCTTGAATGGTTTGGATGTGAGTCCATTTCACACTATTTTGAGTTTAAACGGTTTGGAGTTGAATGCCTCCAACAGGCCTTCATCTTCATGGTCTTGCTTTAACGATTTTGGAAACCATTTAGTCTTCTCACAATTTAGGATCATGAGACTTATTCATGGTATTGAGACCATGAGGATCTTCTCGGTCTGCTGCTTTCATCCAAACGGTTTGGAATATGCCTCCAATCGGTCTTGGTTGCCTCTAGTTTTTCACGGTCTTAGATCTCATCACGGTCTCACATCCCCGCTGCTTTAACCAGTCTTGGCTTCTAACGGTTTTGGCGTGCGCCCAAACGGTCTTGGGCAATCGATCTTGCACCCAGCCAATCTCGTGGTCTTTGGGTTCTAACGGTCTTCACGGTCATTTGTTCTGATGCATCCAAATAGTCTTTGGCCTCCAAACGATCTTGTGTTCCATCCAAACGGTCTTGGCTTCCAAACGGTCTCTACTCCAACTGGTCTTCACTTCCAAACGGTCTCGGTTGCTAGCGGTTTGCTGCCTCCGATCAGTCTTGTGCCCTCAGTTGGCCTAACGGTCTTCACGATCATTTGCTCTGATGCGTCCAAACGGTTTCACGGTCTGCTTGTCTAACAGTCTTGAGACCGTGCACCGCCAAACGGTTTTGGATAGGGTGCTCGATTGGTTTGGAGACTGATTGCCTCCTCACGGTCTTGAGACCATGAGGCTTCAAATGGTCTTGAGACCATATGGAAGGGCAAAACCGGTTTGAGTCAAACCGCAAGGAGGGTGGATCGCTGGATTAAGATCGTGTGGATGAATGGCTAAGACCGAGAGGTCAAAACCGAATGAATGAAACCATTTGGATTGAGACCGAATGGTCAAAATTGATTGAGCAGACTGAATGGATCAAGACCGTTTGGTTAAGACCGTGGCTGAGAGGATCCTAAGTGAATGTGAGTTCTAGATGATGGTTGAACCTCACCTTGACCTGCATGATCTGCATGAAATTCATATAAAACTAGGTAATAACTTGATAATCTGACCAACCAAGAAAAATTGCACATTGTAAGATTTAAGGAGATGAAATCGAATGTATTTAGTCGAATTGGTCCCAAAATGGCAACTGAAAATCATGATGAATTTGGATTCATCAGAATACCCCAAACTTAAACGTTGCTCATCCTCGAGTAACACAAAATTTGAAACAGTCGCCAAATGAATACTTTTGGATCATGTGATTGCTTCCTCTTCACATCACGATTGTTTCCTTTCTGCTCAGTATAACTAAGCATCTCAACTTCCTGAGATCATTGAACACATCTTACCACATCTTTGTTCCCGAGTTGTTTTCCAACATCACTTCCTCCTCACTTTTTCCAACAACAAGCATTTCTAAGAGTTTTATAAGAGTCCAGAGATACTCACAGAACAACAAGTGTACACTTGATTTGACACTGGTGTATTTCAGGACAGTGGAGGCATTCATTTTGCCTTTAGGTAGAAAATGGAGTGAATGGTGGTATGGAAGGAAGAAATAAATCTCTCCTCTATTCGACTCGATATTTTTATTTTATGATTGCAATTTCATTGATTGCATTTTTTATGCGAATCTCTCCTCTATTTGACTCGAGATTGCATTATCTTATTGTGTGCACATTGGCATCTTTTCTTGGTGGTACGCCCCTTTTTATTAGCGAGGGTATGGAAGAAGCAGATATAGGGGGAGGTGGTGTGCCACCCTGAACTTAGGGTTTGGCACTATTTTTGCTGTTTCTATTTCTTTTTGATGGACGAAGGGGTACGAAGATGATAGAAGAAGTGTAGAAGAGAGTTCAGATCAGAATACAACTTGATTTACAATTTAGTACACCGGGTGATTCTATTTATCATACTCTGCTCAAATAATGACTTGATGAGGATCCGGTGGAGATTCTATGTTATTGTTCCACTTATCAGTTAGGAAGCACGATGTGTTTGATTTCTATCAATTCGACAAATACTTGCCATTTTTGCAGAAGGATCATGATGTTAGGATTCATAAGCTTCACAAGATGATTTCAATCAAAAGGCTAGTTTCAAGAAAATGGTTCTTTTGATGCAAAGAAAAGCATGGAGAGAAAAACTAGCTAGCTAGGTAATGGCTATTATTGAAATGAAAAGCGTCAAAACTTCATCAAGATTCTATTCAAATTCTTTGAAAACTTAACAATTTTGAAAATTTTGATCAAAATTGCAACGATGAAATCTTAAGTATGAAAAAGATGGGTGTAGGTGGGAAGTGAAGTATGTATCACCCACCCTCCACCCGGAACTTAGAAATTTTCTCATCCTGAGCAAACTTTAAATCCGAGATGGAGGGGAAAATTCATGCTGATTGGACCACCAGATGTGGTTGTGTTCCAATCAACGTGTATCCTCCATCTGAAAATCTAAAAAATGAAGATTAGTCAAAACTTACGATAGCATCTCGCGATGTGATTTTTATTTAGTGAAAAAAATTCTAAAAATTAAAAAACAAGATTAAGGAAATTTTCTAATTCGAAACTAAAAGTAAAAATGAAGTTATTGATCGGGTTGCCTCCCGACAAGCGCCTTTATTTTACGTCGATGGCTCGATGTTAGTCCTTTAATTTTCTGGTGGATATGTTGGATTGGTAAGATCCATCATTGCTTTGGTGCCTATGTTGGCTGAGGTGAAATATCTCTTCAAGCGTTAGTCATTAGCTACAAATTATCCTGACTGTTCGCTTCATAAAATGAAAGCACCATGCGGGTAGATGCTCTTGACAATGTAAGGTCCAGACCAGCGAGAACAAAGTTTCCGTGGAAATAGCCTCAGTCTTGAGTTGAATAGTATAACTTGGTATCCCACTTGGATTTCCTTTCTTTTTAGATGACCATCGTGCCAAAGTTTGGTGTGTTCTTTGTAGATTTGTACATTCTCATAAGCTGTCATCCGAAGTTCTTCCAGCTCTTGAAGTTGTAGAATCCTGGCTTCACCTACTTTCTTCATGTCAAAATTTAGTTATTTGATTGCCCACCATGCTTTATGTTCGAGTTCTATAGGTAGGTGGTATGACTTTCCATAGATTAAATGAAATGGTGTAGTTCCGAGAGGAGACTTAAAAGCAGTGTGGTAGGCCCACAAGGCGTCATTGATTTTCACTGACCAATCTTTTCAGTCGCGACCTACTGTCTTTTCCAAGATAGCCTTGAGTTGACGGTTAGAGGCCTCTACCTACCCACTTGTCTCGAGATGGTAGGGTGAGGCTACCTTGTGTGTTACACCATATTTCCTCAACAACGCTTCAAAAGCTTCTTTCCAGAAAATGAGAACCTCCGTCAGATATCACAGTGTGTGGGACTCCAAAATGGGGAAAAATAATATCTTTGAACATCTTGATAACTAGTTTGGCATCACTAGTTACAATTAGTATGGCTTCTACCCATTTTGAGACGTAATCCATTGTGACTAGGATGTAGGAAAATCCATGTGAAGGTGGGAATGGACCCATGTAGCCCACACCCCAAACATTAAAAATCTCGACTTCTTTCCATAGTTTAAGTGGCATCTCATCTCTTTTTGTAATGTTACCCATTCCCTGACATTTGTCACATGATAGAACAAAGTTGTAGGAATCTTTGGATATGGTCGGCCAAAAGAAACCACATTTCAAAACTTTCAAAGTAGTTTTCTTAGAACTCATATGGCCTCCAACTAGGCCTGAGTGACATTGCTCTAAAATGAGTTGGGCTTCCTCCTCAGCGATACAACGTCTGTAGATACCATCAGCACATATCTTGAATAGGTACGACTCATCCCAGTGATACTATTTCACATCATCCATGGATTTCTTTAGTTCATTCCCAATGCATTCAGGGTGGATGACACCAGTGGCAAGGTAGTTCACATAGTCTGAGTACCATGAGGAAACTTTTGAGACTTTTATAAGATGGTCGTTTGGAAGAGAATCGTTAATCGGGATCTTCTCGGTTTCCATAGTGTGAATACAACTGAGATGGTCTGCAATGACATTCTCTGTACCCCTCTTATCTCTTATCTCCAGATCAAATTCTTGCAAGAGGAGAATCCATCTAATCAATCTGGGCTTAGCATCTTTTTTCACCAGGAGGTAACAGATAGAAGCATGATCCGTATAGACAATGACTTTTAAACCAATGAGATAGGATCTGAACTTGTCAAAGGCATACACGACTGCAAGGAGTTCCTTTTCAGTAGTCATGTAGTTCCTCTGAGCTTCATCGAGGGTCTTAGATGTATAGTAGATTACATAATGTTTCTTCTCTATACATTGGCCTAAAATAGCATCCACATCGTAATCACTGGCATCACACATAATTTCAAATGGGTGATCCCAATCGGGAGCTCTGATGATGGGTGTTGTTGTAAGGGCATGCTTTAGGTTATTGAAACTCTTGACACATTCTTCGTCAAAATGAAAATCAGCGTCCTTTAGCAACAAATTTGCCATTGGCTTGGTTATCTTGGAGAAATCCTTTATAAACCATATGTAAAAGCCTGCATGACCAAGGAAAGTGCGAACTTATATTACATTAATGGGGATAGCGAGTTTGGAAATCACTTCGATTTTCTCTATGTCTACTTTGATCCCTCGGCTGCTAACTCTATGACCAAGGACAATGCCTTCCTTTACCATAAAGTGACACTTCTCCCAGTTCAACACAATATGTGCTTCTTCACACTATTTAAGGACAAGGGAGAGGTGCTTCAAGCATGAGTCATATGAATCTCCATATACAGAAAAATCATCCATGAAAACTTCCATGATAGTTTCAATGAGACCAGCAAATATGGCCGCCATGCAACGTTGGAAAGTTGCAGGCGCATTGCACAGACCAAACAACATCCTTCTAAAGGCATATGTTCCAAACAGGTAAGTAAAAGTTGTTTTCTCTTGGTCATCTAGATGTATAGGTATTTTATAGAATCCATAGTAACCATTGAGATAGCAGAAATATTCTTGGTGAGCTAGCCGTTCTAAGACTTGGTCAAGAAAAGGCATTGGGAAATGATCTTTTTGTGTCGCCTTGTTCAACTTCCTATAATCAATACACATCCTCCACCCGGTGACTGTTCGAGTGGGGATGAGTTCATTGTCTTAATTTCATATCATAGTAGTTCCACCCTTCTTCAGGACAACATGCACGAGACTTACCCATGGTGAATCGGAGATTGGAATAGATAATTCCTATCTTAAGCAACTTTATAACTTCAAGGCGGACAACTTCTTTCATATTCGGATTAAGCTTCCTTTGGTGTTCAATAGTTGGCTTGTGATCTTTCATCATGGGGATTTTTTGCATGCACAATGCTTGACTGACCCCCGTGAGATCACTCATCTTGTAGCCTATGACTTTTCTTCTTTCTTTTAATTCTGTCAAGAGTTTATCTTCTTGTTTTGCCGTTAGATCAGAATTTATGATGACTGGGCAGACTTTGAGGTCATCTAGAAACATATACTTCAATCCCTCGGGTAGGGGTTTCATTTTAGGAGCTTGTGGTTTCTCACATGTTTCTTCAGTAACATCCATAGCTTTGAGTTCCTCAATTTTGGCTTCAGGATCTTCTACAGTAGTATCGAGGTGGGGAACACAACTTTTCACTTGTTCATCAACTGAACCTTCTGCATTTGGATTAGTAAGGGACATTCCTAAAGGATCTTCTTATTCATAATCCTCTTGTGTGAGGAATGACATCTGCTCCATTCACTCAATCAAGTAGACTTCTTCTTGCATGCTTGGTCTTCACATACTTTCAAAAACTTTGAACTCGAGAGTTTCTTAACCTAGTCTGAGCAGTAAGGTTCCTTCTTTAACATCAATCAGAGCTCTTGCAGTGGTAAGGAACATACGACCAAATATGAGAGGGTATCTAGTGTCTTCTTTTATGTCCATAATGACAAAGTCACATGGAACATAGGAATCGTTGCCTACCTTGACAGGGACATCTTCAATGATTCCCAAGGGAAGAGTCACGGTGTTATCTGCAAGTTGTATGGTCATGCCAGTCGGGAGAAATTGAGTGAACCCTAGCCTTTTACAAAAGCTAAATGGCATGATAGATATGCTAGCACCAAGATATGACAATCATTTCTTACATGAAGAGTCACCGATATGGCATGAAATCCCAAAGGATCCTAGATCTTTCAGCTTCTTTGGCATCTTGCTATGAATAATGTCGGAAGTGGTCGTTGCTAACTTGACTGTCTCATATTCTTCAATTATATACTTCCTTGTAAGGAGAGACTTTAAGTACTTTGTCCATGCTAGTATTTCAGCTAGCACGTCAAGAAAGGGTATATCAACATGGAGTTTCTTCATGGCTTCTTTAAACTTGTTGAATTGAGTGTCGAGCTTTGTCTGCCTCAAATGAGTTGGGAAAGGTATACGAGGTTTGTACATTGGTACATCCGGCTCAGGTGTTTCTTCAGCTTCTATAACAGTAAGTTCTTCAGAACTTTGCTTGTCCGTTTTATCAGCAGTTACTTCCCTTTTTGGTTGAGACTCAGATGTTGTAGAGTCTTGGACAACCACAGAGTCACCCTCATCAGTAATAACCACTGGTGTCTCGATAGGAGGAACAGAATAATCTTTTCCAGACCTAGTGGTGGCAGCCTTTAGTTGCTCTGGGTGCTTAGGATTGTTCTCTGGTTGGCCAACAAAGGCTCCAGCAGGTGGCTTCATACTAGCTGCAAGTTGAGCTAGTTGGGATTCAATGGCCTTCTGATGGGCTTGCTGGTTAGCTATCATAGTCTGCTGCAATTGTAACATCTTCTCAATGGTTGACAGCTTGTCATCAGGTGATATGGGACTGGCTTGCTATCCTTGTTGTTGATAAGGGACTTGGTTCGGATTCTAGAAATGGGAATTATTCTAATAATTGTTGTAGTTCCTGTTTTGAAAGTTAACCCTAAAGTTTCCTTGATTCTAAATTTTTTTATTGGTTATACTAGAATCCTGGTGGGCCTCATTGCTGATTATTTGGACCAAGTTGTTGCGAGTTTTCTACTCCTGAAGGATTTCCGTATTGAAAACCAGGATGGTTCCTATTATGATTTAGATTGTAGTATCCCTGACCAGGGATGGTGTCGACAACATTAAGATTTTCCATTTTACCATTATCTCCTTGGCCATAAACGTTGCTTAGAACAACATCATAGAGAAAATTACAAGCTAGTATAGAATGATCAATGCCTTTACATGCTTCATAGAACAATGAAGCCGACTTGATCTGTTCTTGTTGTTATGGGATTGAGTGTCTTCTTTCATAGGCAGCAAGGGATGATTCAATATGGTCTTGCTTGGTAACTAAGAGTTTGAGGGTTTCAGCGATAAACTTATATTCAGGAATAGCTTTAGCCATAGCTACCTTCAACACTCCTTTTCCTACTGATCTACCCCAATTAGCTTGATTTTCAGCTCCAAGGGTGATAACCTTCCATGCGCTATCATAACTTTGACGCATGAAGTTTCCTCCAGATGAGGAGTCTAAGAACCTCTTGATATCGTCTTCCACACCCCTATAGAAGATCTCGATGAGTTGATTCTTAGGAATCTCATAGTGTGGATACTTGCGCAGAAGCTCTTTGTATCTTTCCCATGCTTCAACAAGGGATTCTCCAAGGACCTAAGTGAACATTGTTATTTGACCCCTAATTTTGTAGGTGAGAGAAGGAGGATAGAACTTTTCCAGAAAAACATTTTGAAGTTGCTCCCAAGTGGTGATGGATTCACATTGCAAGGAATTGTACCCACTTATAGCCCTATCAGCAAGAGAATACTTAAAGAGACGGAGTCGGATGGCATCATCTGTGACTCCATTTTGCTTTGTCATAGCACATAGATCAATAGACCTCAGAAGATGTTCCTGACTATCTTCTCCTTGCTTACCATATAATGGGCTATTTTGAAGCAAGGTGATCCAATGTGCCCGGATCTAAAAATTTGGAGCATTGATGGGAGGAGGTTGTATCGGGTGATGAACATCAGTAGCTTTAGGGATTGAGAATTCCCTAAGGTCCTTTTGCAGTTATGTTGCTTGTGCTGCTGTTTGAGCTGTTCGAATTTATGTTTCAACTGTAGCTATGGCTTCTTGCATAAGCCTATCTCTTTATGCAGCAAGGGCTTGAGCAACCCTTTGGGCTATTTCCTCCTCTTGAGCCATCCTTGCTTGGTTCTCTCTGTTCTGGCGACGAAAAGTTCTGTCTATCTCAGGATCAAAGCTAGCAGTGAGACCGGGACTGTATGAGTAGTTCATGCACTAGTCTTTGTTGGTGCCTGAGATGGAAAGATTTTTCAGAAGTGAGATTGACGGAGTAGAACCAAATTCAAGTAAATGATCAATTGTTTCAAAAGAAAAAGAAAAATCCTAGATTAGCCTCAAAAGAACTAGATTTGACTAACTGATTCCATTGTCCCCAGAAACGGCGCCAGAATATGACGTGGTTTATTATCGCACTAAAAAATTCACTCAGGGTTGAAATCCCTGAGCTTTTACCAAAACCTTGTGCAATAATACCACCCGCAAGCGGACGAGTCTTATTGTAGTATAGTTAAGGATCGAATCCCAAGGGATAATATTTTTAAGAAGCATTGCTAGTCTAGTCCAGTTCAAGTAAAGCTAATATTTAGAACAAAGATTGAGTTGAGTTTAATTAAATTAAGTGCAGGAAAGTAAAGAGAAGAATTATAATTGATCTAGATTAATGATATGGAATCACTGGGATGATACCGGGTTTCACCACCACTACACATGTAAGCGCATCCAAACATCAAACCTCCAGGCAAGATCTAACTATCCAAATAGAACTGTTGCAAACCCTCCCTCACGGATCATACACTTACCACCTCAAGGAATCCCTTTTTATTTCTAGTCAGGGAGTCGACCGTGCTAATCGACAAGCAAGCAGACAATTAATCTACAAGCAAACATTGATGATTAAGAATGAAGATATAGATATCCAACTGAAGTTGTGGCCCTCCCTGAGGGATGTTTAGGCCACAGAAGCGTCACTGTGGGCTAGATGGCTCGTCCCCTCATGGATCATACACTTACTACCTCAAGGAATCCCATTCTATTTCTAGTTTGGGAGTCAACCTCGTTAATTGACATTCTACCCTACATATAGAAGTTCTCACAACATAGGAAAAAACAAGATAAAAGCAAGTAGGTAATCAATTTAAAAACATTAACGATTACAACGAAATGAAAAGTTATATACATTGCCATGGAAAGTTTAACAAGATAACATACTTGCATGGGTAGTGAGGCTAGTCCCCACACCCCAGCAAAAAGGAACTACTCGCTCATGATGTGAGAAACAAAAAGAATAAGAGAGAGGGAAGGTTCTTCTATGAGCATGATGCAGAAGGTAGTCGCAACTCGGTGAAGATGATGCAGTCTTCTATGTGGTGTCAGAGCAGATCTGGACGAGGAGGAAGAACCCATAAGGGAGACTAGGCAGATCTGCTTCTCCACCTTCTTTCTCATCTTGACCTCCTTGCTCGCAGTAGGAGCAACAAGTGAAGTGGAAATCGCTTGGACAATCAGGATCAAACCTGCGTTTAGGCAGCCTGTCGGCGTCCTGGTTCCGCTCCCCAAATGAGGACCTTGGTGGTCCTATTTATAGGCTTGGGTCGAGTCTTTAACGGTTCATATGTGAGTCCATTTCACACGGTTTTGAGTTTAAACAGTTTGGAGTTGAATGCCTCCAATCGGTCTTCATCTTCACGGTCTTGCTTTAACAGTTTTGGAAACCATTTAGTCTTCTCACATTTTGGGATCGTGAGACTTCTTCACAGTCTTGAGACCATGAGGGTCTTCTCAGTCTGATGTTTTCATCCAAACGATTTGGAATATGCCTTCAATCAGTCTTGGTTGCCTCTGGTTCTTCATGGTCTTAGATCTCATCATGGTCTTGCATCCCCACTGCTTCAACCAGTCTTGGCTTCTAATGGTTTTGGCGTGCACCCAAACGGTCTTGGGCAATTGGTCTTGCTCCCAACTGGTCTTGTGGCCTTCATGGTCTTTGGGTTCTAACAATCTTCACGATCGTTTGCTCTGATACGTCCAAATGGTCTTTTGCCTCCAAACGATCTTGCATTCCATCCAAACGGTCTTGGCAACTCCAACCGGTCTTCACTTCCAAACGGTCTCAGTTGCTCACGGTTTTCTGCCTCCGATTGGTCTTGTGCCCTCAGCTAGACTAACAGTCTTGAGGACCTAACGATCTTCATGATCGTTTGCTCTTATGCGTCCAAACGGTCTCGCGGTCTACTTGTCTAATGGTCTTGAGATCGTGTACCGCCAAACGGTTTCAGATAGGGTGCTTGATCAGTTTGGAGACTGATTGCCTCCTCACGGTCTTGAGACCGTGAAGCTTCAAACGGTCTTGAGACCGTATGGAAGGGAAAAACTGGTTTGAAGCAAACCGCAAGGAGGGTGGACCGCTGGATCAAGATCATGTGGATGAATGGCTAAGACCGAGAGGTCAAAACCAAATGAATGGAACTGTTTGGATTGAGACCGAATGGTCAAAATTGATTGAGCAGACTGAATGGATCAAGACCGTTTGGTCAAGACTGTGGCTGAGAGGATCTTGAGTGAATGTGAGTTTCAGTTGATGGTTGAACCTCACCTTGACCTACATGATCTGCATGAAATTCATATAAAACTAGTTAATAACTTGATAATCTGATCAACCAAGCAAAATTGCACATTGTAAGATTTAAGGAGATGAAATCAATTGTATTTAGTTGAATTGAGCCCAAAATGGCAACTAACAATCGTGATGAATTTGGTTTCATCAGAATACCCCGAACTTAAATGTTTCTTGTCCTCGAGTAACACAAAATCTGAAAATTCACCAAATGAATACTTTCAGATCATGTGATTGCTTCCTCTTCACATCACGATTGTTTCCTTTTTGCTCAGTATAACTAAGCATCTCAACTTCCTGAGATCACTGAACACATCTTACCACATCTTTGTTCCCGAGTTGTTTTCCAACATCACTTCCTCCTCACGTTTTCCAACAACAGGCATTTCTAAGAATTTTGTAAGAGTCCAGAGATACCTACAGAACAACAAGTGTAGACCTGATCTGACACTAGTGTATTTCAGGATAGTAGAGGCATTCATTGTGCCTTTAGGTAGAAAAGGAAGTAAATGGTGGTATGGAAGGAAGAAATAAATCTCTCCTCTATTCAACTCGATATTTTTATTTTAT
This sequence comes from Alisma plantago-aquatica, assembly GCA_963693085.1. Classification (NCBI taxonomy): domain Eukaryota; kingdom Viridiplantae; phylum Streptophyta; class Magnoliopsida; order Alismatales; family Alismataceae; genus Alisma; species Alisma plantago-aquatica. The sequence continues at coordinate 60,395,291 of OY856411.1, forward strand.
GATTGCAATTTCATTGATTGCATTTTTTATGCGAATCTCTCCTCTATTCAACTTGAGATTGCATTATCTTATTGTGTGCACATTGGCATATTTTCTTGGTGGTACGCCCCTTTTTATTAGTGAGGGGTATGGAAGAAGCGGATATAGAGGGAGGTGGTGTGCCACCCTGAACTTAGAGTTTGGTACTATTTTGGCTATTTTTTTTCTTCTTTTTGATGGACAGAGGGGTACAAAGATGATAGAAGAAGTGTAGAAGAGAGTTCAGATCAGAATGCAACTTGATTTACAATTTAGTGCACTAGGTGATTCTCTTTAGTATACTCTTCTCAAATAATGACTTGATGAGGATTCAGTGGAGATTCCATGTTATTGTTCCACTTATCAGTTAGGAAGCATGACGTGTTTGATTTCTATCAGTTTGATAGACACTTGCCATTTTTGCAGAAGGATCATGATGTTAGGATTCATAAGCTTCATAAGATGATTTCCATCAAAAGGCTAGTTTCAAGAAAATGGTACTTTTGAGGATCTTCTTCGAATAAGGAGGGTATAATGATGCAAAGAAAAGCATGGTGAGAAAAACTAGCCAGATAGGTAATGACTATTATTGAAATGAAAAGCATCAAAACTTCATCAAGTTTGTGTTCAAATTCTTTGAAAACCTAAAATTTTTGAAAATTTTGATCAAAATTGCAACGATGAAATCTGAAGTATGAAAAAGATGGGTGTAGGTGGGAAGTGAAGTATGTATCACCCACCCTCCACCCTGAACTTAGAAATTTTCTCATCCCGAGCAAACTTTAAATCTGAGATGGAAGGGAAAATTCATGATGGTTGGACCACCAGATGTGGTTGTGTTCCAATCAGCGTGTATCCTCCATCTAAAAATCTAAAAAATGAAGACTAGTCAAAACTTAAGATAGCATCTCGCGATGCAATCTTTATTTAGTGCAAAAATTTCTAAAAAGTAAAAAATAATATTAGGGAAATTTTCTAATTCAAAACTAAAAGTAAAAGCAAAGTTCATGATCGGGTTGCCTCCCAACAAGCGCCTTTGTTTTACATCGATGGCTAGACGTGAGTCCTTCATATTTTTGGTGGATATGTTGGATTGGTAAGATCCATCATTGCTTCGGTGCCTATGTCGACTGAGGTGAAATATCTCTTCAAGCATTGGTCGTTAGCTACAAATTATCCTGACTGTTCACTCCATAAAACCAAAGCACCATGCAGGTAGATGCTCTTGACAATGTAAGGTCCAGACCAGTGAGAACGAAGTTTCCCTGGAAATAGCCTCAGTCTTGAGTTGAATAGTAGAACTTGGTCTCCCACTTGGATGTCCTTTCTTTTTTTATGACCATCGTGCCAAAGTTTGGTACTTTCTTTGTAGATTCTTGCATTCTCATAATATGTCATCTAGAGTTCTTCCAACTCTTGAAGTTGCATAATCCTAGCTTCGCCTGCTTTCTTCATGTCAAAATTTAGTTGTTTGATTGCCCACCATGCTTTATGTTTGAGTTCTATAGGCAGGAGGCATGACTTTCAATAGATTAAATGAAATGGTGTAGTTCTGAGAGGAGACTTAAAAGCGGTGCGGTAGGCCCACAAGGCGTCATTGATTTTCATTGACCAATCTTTTTGGTTGTGACCTACTATCTTTTCCAAGATAGCCTTGAGTTGACGGTTAGAGACCTCTACATGCCCACTTGTCTGGGGATGGTAAGGTGAGGCTACCTTGTATGTTACACCATATTTCCTCAACAACGCTTCAAAGCTTCTTTCCAAAAAATGAGAACCTCCATCGGATATCACAGTGCGTGGGACTCTGAAACGGGGAAAAATAATATCTTTGAACATCTTGATAACTGGTTTGGCATCGCTAGTTACAGTTGGTATGGCTTCTACCCATTTTGAGACATAATCCACTTTGACGAGGATGTAGGAAAATCCATGTGAAGGTGGGAATGGACCCATGTAGTCATGTAACGCTCAAGCCCACTTCCCAAGGCTCTAGTAGAGTTTCAGGAATGATGACTGGCCCCATAGACCGCCACTAGCCTTAACTGCGTGCTTTTTCCTCACTCACGCAAAAGCCAAGACAAACTTCCCGACTGGTCACCCATCCTAGTACTACTTTGGGTTGAGCATGCTTAATCATAGAGTTCTTTAGAGATGGGCTCCCTGAAAAGGAGGTGCACCTTGGTGATATGAGTAGTCTAATCATTCCTTTTAAGATCATCATATCTGAAGGCTCAAATCCTGGGATGTTACAATCTCCCCCACTTAGACTCTTAGTGTCCTCATAAAGGCTCAACTATATGGCCTCATACTATTCCCCATTTCAGTACAGACCCAGATTGGCCCATGGACACCCAGCTCCCGATCACGGAATACCAGCGCAAGGGTGGCTACATCAACCATGGACAACCCTTTCCTACATGCCTGGACTGCACAGCTCAAGACTGGCATGCCACATGCCCATGCGGGCCCCACCTACTAGAGGGGTTATGGCTCTAATACCATTTGTAATGCTCGAGGCCACTTCCCAAGGCTCTAGTAGAGTTTCAGTAATGACGACTGGCCCCACAGACCACCACTAGCCTTAACTGCGCACTTTGTCCTCACTCACGCACAAGCCAAGACAAACTTCTCGACTGGTCACCCATCCTAGTACTACTCTGGGCTGAGCACGCTTAACCATAGAGTTATCTAGAGATGGGCTCCCTAAAAAGGAGGTAGTCCAATCATTCCTTTTAAGATCATCATATCTGAGGCCTCAAATCCTGGTATGTTACAAGTCCACACCCCAAACATCAAAAATCTCGACTTCTTGCCATAGTTTAAGTGGCATCTCATTTTTTTTCGTAATGTTACCCATTCCTTGACATTTCTCACACGATAGAACAAAGTTGCAGGAATCTTTGGATATGGTCAGCCAAAAGAAACCACATTGCAAAACTTTCAAAGTAGTTTTCTTAGAACTCATATGGCCTCCAATTGGGCCTGAGTGACATTGCTCTAAAATGAGTTGGCTTCCTCCTCAGTGATACAATGTCTGTAGAGACCATCATCACAGAGCTTGAATAAGTACGGCTCATTCCAGTGATATTGTTTCACATCGTGCACGAATTTCTTTAGTGCATTCCCAAGAAACGTTTGATATCTTGGACCCTATTTTTGATGGCCAATCCTTTAACAGGATGCATCCTTGTCAATTAGAAGTCTCATCGATGTGGGCCCATCAACCACCAGTAGTAGCCCCCCCCCCCCCCCGTGGGGGTGGGTTTGGGCCTAAATGACTTGATAGGTGAGGGAATCTAGAATCAAGCATTCCAAAGAAGTAAATATAACAAGGTAACCATTATCACATAATTTACTTACACTTATCAAATTGTGATGTAGGCCATCCACAAAAAGAGCATTCTTGGTACAAAAGGATTCACCTGCATCACCCTCACCTTTAACCCTACCTTTCTTGTTGTCCCCAGAGGTAACCGAACCTCCTTTCTTCTTAGTGAAGTTGTTGAAATGCCTTATATCACTTGTCATGTGCTTAGTTCATCCACTATAAACAATCCATCTACCTTTTTCCTACAATAAAGGAGAGTGTCTGTTCCCAACTCAAACTTTAGGATCTGGAGTTATCTTGAGGACCCATTTCACCTTTGGGTTGGTCCCCTTAGGCTTATAAGGACAATAAGTAGAGTAATGATCATCACATTTGCAATGAGAAAAAACAATAGGGTTCTTAGTGCTAGAAGACTCTCAAATGAAAAAGGAGGTTTCCTTACTCTTTTTATTACCTTTAGCTTTGTTCTTGCCCTTAGGTTTTCCCCCTACAAATCCCAAACCACTATTAACACTTTGTTTGGTAGAATAGTTAAGGATTTCATTAAGGGAGTTTTTCCCTTTGAGGAATTTCTATAGAGAGACTCTACGTTTATGATTGTAATCATTAAGAGATATTATAGTAGAAGACAAACTAGTAAGATCATCTCTAGCATGAACAAGGTCGGTCTCTAAATAGAGGGCCTTAGTCAAATAAGAATCTTGCTCAAGAGAAATAGAAGTAACATCATTACTAAGCAAGATTGGTCTAGAAGATAAATCATTAACTTGACCAAGAAACCTAGCATTTTTAGATTTAAACATTTGAATTCCTTAAGATAAACATAATGCTCATCCCTACGAGTATAAACAATGAGCTTAAATTAAGCATTTTCAGTTTTAAGAGTTTCAAGCTCATTTAAGCACTTTTGGCTGTCTTCCTTAGGAGTTTCAATGTTCTTAAGATAAACACCATTATCTACTTCAACTCCATTGTATTGGAGATCAAGATCAAGATATTGGTCTTACAAGTTATCAATGCTCTCAAGATGAGTTTTCTCATTTAGCTCAAGAATTTCAAGTTTAGCATACAAATTATCAATAACTTTTCCTAACCTTTTTCTTTTGGATTTACATTTAGCAAAAGAAGAATTGGTAGAAATAAGCATATCAATAAGATTTTCTTTGTATAACTCATGCAAGCTTACCTCACTTACCAAACCAATTTCTTCACTAGTAGAAGCCATGAGTGCAAGGTGGCACTCTCCATATTCTTCAGAGCTAGAGCCACATGAGGATGATTCCTTCCAAGCTGCATGAGCTTCATTCTTGTGTCTTTCCTCTTTCTTTTCCTTCCTCTTGTACTTGCTATCCTTTTTGTACTCTTCCTCCTTCTTGGAGCTTCCCTTGTGGTGTGACTTTCTCTATTTAGGACATTCACTATTGTAGTGTCCCTTTTTCCCACACTTGTAGCATCTAGGAGTAAAGGAGGAGGATATCTTTCCCTTGAAGTGCTTGCCCTTGGTGTAGTTGGCTTCATGCTCACTAGGGTCATCATCTTCACTAGAGGAGGATGGATATGTCAGGCAAGCAAGTTTTTGTTGAAGGATGACCACCTCCACTTGTTCTTTGAAGGCATTATCTTTGATTTTCTTGGCTTCCTTCTCTTCTTGCTTGGCTTCCTCTTCTTTCTTGTCAAGCCTTGGCTCATGAGCTTGGAGGTTGCCTTTAACGACCCCACCTCCTAGTAACCCCCAATTAAGGGAGACCAAGAGGTCAGAGCCATTATCTCAATTAACTGGATCAAAGGTTCGACAAATAATCAATAACAATTATCAAATTCTACCAAAAGACTAAAAACTGGTATAAAATAAAACTTTGCACACCTTTTTCAAAAACTGGAATATCTACTTCTATCCACATCAGGAGTCTATTCTAACTAATCCTCCTTGTAATTTAACTCTTATTTAATTCCACATATGCCACTTTATTGTTTGTCCTTTTCAAACTTTTACCTAAAAAGCCGACAAACAAAACGTCGATCAGCATATCGAAATATGTCGGTATATGGGAACAACCAAAATTTCACAAATATGGATAACAAACTAATTATCACAACCAAGGTAATTATCAAGTCAATTTACATTTTCAATGTTTCAATCTCCACCGCTTTTGCCCTAACCCTAGAATACACTCTCTAGGGTTTGACTTAAGGCCACCTTCTCAATCCCGAGCTTGGTGCCTGGGGTCACTTCTCACGGTGCCCATTAGTCATGCAACATAGACCACCTTCTCATTCCCGAGCTTGGTGTCTGGGGTCACCTCTCATGGTGCCCATTGGTCTTCCCTCCTGGGCTTGACCCTTTTGCATCATCCATCAGGGTGGCATGTAGGTGCGAGAATACACATTTATATTACAAGTGTGATAATCATAGTGACTTTATAATTTGCAAGTATGAACATCCAACTAATAGGTTGCATTCAATGCAATGAATCATCTGAAAAACCTTCAGGAAACTAATGTGATTAACCATAATTAACCACATACCTGTCAAGCTGACTTGATTGCAGAAATAATTCAACCAATTAAGAAACCAAACAAGCACACACCAAGTTGATCCTGAAATAGGCATCCAATTTTTCTTATCATTAATCATGTCATCATGGTCTATTAAACCTAGCTCTCTTTCTAAGGTTTCTAGTCTACTTTTAGGGTTTCCATTGCAATTAGGGTTTCACTTCATTTATAGTATTACTTCATAAACCCTAATTATCTCATCTATTCTTCACAAACAACATTTAACCTTAATTTCATATTAAAGGCACAATTAACCATCAATTAAGCCCATTAAGCCTCTTTTACATTAAATCTACTATTTGTATCCTTTTAATCCATGACACAATCATTATTCTCATTTATCATCAATTCATAGTTCATTATGGTCTAATTCACATATGAACTCTATTTGTCATTAGTTCTACCTTTGTCCATTAGAAAACCTTAATTACTACATTAAGGGTATTTATCCACAATTAGGAACTTTTATACTCGAAATAGCTTAGATTTATCATATCTCAACTTTAACCATGAAATTGAATAATTAAATCCATTAAGAGTCACATTTACTAATATTAGGGTTTTAAGGCCCATTAAAGCATATTTATGCACATGAAACTCTAAATTAAACCCATTATGTGCAAAGCTCATCCTTTTTGTTCTTAATGTATCTTTTCATGATTAACATGCTAATATCAATGTTAATCATCCATTAAACCCTACTAATTACATTAATCATCTTAAAATAGGGTTTCTTAATCATTAAAGCATTAAAGTTGATAACTTCCATTACTTTTCAAATTGTAGTCAGAAAAAGGCTTCAAATATATTTTTATTGCATTACTCGTATTCTTCTGAGCAAAATTCATATATTATGCGCATCTATCTGAGCTACTATTAATTAGTTATGATTTTTTAAGAACTTACTTACTTGAGCCAATCAGAGGGCGCCAACTTTCCCTTTCCATGCAACATGACCCGCTGGTTTGGAAAACATAACGAAATGACGAGACTACCCTCATTTAAGTCATTGGTTATACATCCCGTGGAGGGGCATATATGTCCAACGCTCGTCGATCGTCTTCGACCTCTCGATGGTGCGTTGCAGCTGCCATAGACGCCATGGGCGTGGCACCTACTCCTCCCCTGGACCCCGACGGCGACAGGCAGTGGTTCCTTTCTCTCGGACACCCTCCGCCGCACCTACAGGTGCCTTAAACTATTGCCAAGGTGGCGGAAAACGGGCTGGGTAGACCTGCAACTCAGCCGCCCTATGCAGTCGTGTTGCTGCTGCCACGACCAACTAGGGTAAGGGAGCGCTCACCCAAGAACCTCATGCTATCGTGGAAGCGGCAAGCCTTCCTCACAACTCCTCCCCAGCCCCTTATTTCTCCAGGTTAGGGCTACGCTCAAGGGTTAGGGTTTGAAGACGAATCAAGGAAGAAGAAGGGATAAGGATGCATAGAATCCTCTTGGATTTGGCCAAGGCTGCTACCCCTTATATAGGGGAGGGTATCCACGCCCCAGAATGCTTGCTCACTAAGAAAACAATACTTTTCCTAATAGGAAAACAATTTTCCTTAATTAGAAAGCAAGCTTTCTCTCTCCTCATTATCTCTTTGATATTATTTATTTCATGGATAATTAGAAATATGAAAATTGTCCCTTTCATTCTCTTTGTACTTGCCTCTTAATCATTTGTCATGAAATTATATTTTCTTTTAATAGAAAATGCCACCTCTTTAACAATACCACAAAATTCATTCATTAAGCATCATATTATGCTCTTATTTTCTATTATTGGTATTTTCTCTTTCTTTTTCTCCATTGGGGTTCCTTGGACCCCAAGAAACTCTAATATTTCGAAATCCTTTTTAATGGATACTCATTATCCTTCTAGATGTATCTATATCCATTATTTCTCATTATCTTACTCATTTCTTTATTAAAATATCTTTTTTTAAGGATTTCTCTTTATCTTTCTTTTTGTTTTCCTCATTGCCATTCCTTTTAACATTAGGAATCCTTTGGATATGAAAATCCACCAAGGTAACTCCATTATACCTCTTTCCACTTATTTTCCACATTTTATCATTGTTTTCAATTTCTTTCTTAATAAAGAAATATTTAATTGATCTTTTCTTTTCTTGTTTCATTATCTTTGCAACTTTGGACTCCTTGGGCCCCAAGGAACCCAAGAGGAATAAAATCCACCTTTGTATTATATACTTTTGCCTTCTAGAGGTTTCTACATCTTTCTTTTCTCCATTTCTTATTAATAATGGAGTTTTCTTTGTTTTTTCCTCTTTATTGGGCCCAATAGCCAATAAAGCCCACAAAACAACCAACAAGGCTATTGTAAACGAAATCCATTTATTCAAGACAAATTATATCATTATTTGTTCAAATATCTTTAATAGGATAAATTACATTTCTCACCTAAAGAACCCAAAAAAATTGGGGTTGTAACATTTCCAATGAGCTCTTCGGTGGGATTTCACCAAGGCTTCTCACTTCTTCAATGGAGGTAACATTTGACTCCCATCTTTTTGGTAGAGTCCTCAAGATCTTGGAGTTGATTACACCTCTATCCAAAGTGTTTCCCAAAGCAGCTAGGCCATTTGAAGATCACATTGAGCCTAGAGTACATCTCTGCAAACCCTTCTTTCTTACCCATCTTGAAGTTCTCTAGAAGGTTTTTCAATATGTATATCTTATCATCCTTGACTTGCTTTGTGCCCTCATAGGTAATGCACAATTTAACCCAAATCTCATAGGTGGTATCCCATGATGAGATGTGGTTGAACTTCATTGGGGTAAGGGTTGCATAGAGGATGCTTATGGCTTTGGCATTAAGCTAGGATTCTTTTAGTGTAGCTTCATTTCATGTTGAAACAACTCCGGTTGGATCCTTCTATGGTGTGACCATAACCTTCCACATATTAAAGTTCATCCCTTGGATGTAGAACTACATACACCTCTTCCAATAGAGGAAGTTGGTGCCATCGAAGACTAGAGGACGCATGGAGAAGCCTCCCTCTAGGTTGAGTGAACCAAGCAGGTTGTCACCCATATTCTCATCTTGTGGGAGATTATTGGAGAATATCCTTGGCTCTGATACCACTTTTTGGATCTAGGGCTCTAGAGGGGGGTGAATAGAGCTTCAAAATTCTCACAAGATAAGTTATACCTTCAAATTATATCAATCAAAACCAATAGCTTAAGAGCAATGTGAAGTCATAAATAAGAAAGCATAGAAAGGATGAGAGAAATTGAAACATACACTTGGATAAGGTGGTTTAGAGTGGTTCCACTCTCCATACTAAAAGAGATTCAATCCACAACCTAGAGACGTCAACCTCTAGGACTTAGCAATCCATGTATACTTATATTCAGTCATAAGAGATACAAGGAGACCACCATACATCCAAGGACCTACCTATTCAAGACAAGAGTCTTCCACCTACACAAGGACTCACCCACTTGATCATGATGTCTTCATCCTTCAGCAAGGACTTACCCACACTTGCATCAAGTCTTTGGCCTTGAAGGAATTTGCCCACTCTTCTTGAATCTTGGCCTTGCCTTTCTCCTTCACCTGGAGAAGAGCTTCACCTCTTCTTCAAACTTGTAGAAGAACAACAATAGCTTCCCCTTCACTCGGAGTAGCTTGCTTCTACCTTTTCTTCTTTGAGAAAGGTGGTAGGGAAGATGGAATGGAATGAGAGCTTTACAAGCAAATGAAGGTAGCTCTCTTACAACTGGCCTAACTCACTCATAATCACGAAATACTTTGTAAATGAGAGAGGGAAAGGGGCTCAAGGAGTTGCAACACACTCAACTATAGCAAGGACTTAGAATAGCATTAATGAGCAAACTTGAAATGAACTCCAAGGGGCCCTATTAATAGCTAGGGGGGTTCCCTTGAGTGTGGGATCACTTAAGGGAGAAAATAGTGATTTTCCAAGTTACAAAGGATCTATTCTCACTTAAAACAACTCTTTAACAGTTATAATCACTTTTTCTATTTATTTTTTTGTATAGTACATATGGTCGAGTTTTAATAAAGATAACTCGACCGATTCAATAAGTAATAAAGCCAATTTTCAAACTATCGGTCAAGTTTTGTTCTAGGAAAGTCGATCGATGAGTCAAAATTAGTTTTACTTAGTTGATCGATCGGTTGAGTTCTGTGAGTGTGAAACTTGACCGATTGGTCATCTTCAGAAAATCCATCACTGGATAGGTTGAGTTTTCAACTTGACCGATAATCAGCCTGTGCAATATTTTCTAAATTGAATTTTAATTGACCAAACATTGGAATTTAGTGTCCTCGATTTTTTTCATCTTAGTTACAAGTCATATAATCAATACAAGTGAATACAAAAATCATCTAAGGTCATTTGGAGTGATTTCCCAAAATGCACACTTGCATTGCTTTTGACTTGAACTTGAACAAGCTGGGGCTTGTGTAATTTGATCCTTTTCATGTACCTAAAGCCTGAAATCAATCTTGAACAAATATATTAGATACATAGGAATGGAATGGTTAAGTGATTAGCAAAATGTGGACAATGTATAACTCTCAAGTCAACAATGCTTGTAACATTGGAAGAGCAAAAAAAGTAGGGGAAGAGGGTGTGAGAAACCATTGACAGAAAGAAGTAGAAGCAATAGCAGTAGGGTAGTAGTAGTAGGGCTAACAATAGCTTCTTGGAACTAGCTACAGTAAGACTGGAAGTTGGAGAACATAGGTTAGAGTGTGGTGTTGATGTTAAAAACCCCAGGCAATGGTGGCAGAGGCAACTAGAGGCAACAGATACAATAAGTAAGAGCAATAGGTGGAAACCAAAGGCGATAGTGATGGTAAGAAAGGAAGTGGGGTTATCTCCAACTAGGGTAAAGGAGGTGGTATTTTTGTTGGTATGTATGCCCTGAAAGACAATCATGGGATGATTGGTGGGATACATTAAGATTGATTTGATAAGCATCAAAGGCAAGCTTCCAATTCTTTCTGGTTCAGTCATATGAGATAATGATGGAACAGATTGAATGTCTAGAGAATGACAGTACTCAATGATGTATGCTTTCAGGTTCATGACCTAAATGATGAGATCATACAGATGTTAAGAGTTTGTACATTCTTATTATGTCCCTATTCAGATGTCATTGTGGAAGGTAGATAGACAACAATGATACACAAGACTAGATTGTTGTATTGGTTGATGAAAAAATCTCATTAGTCATGATATGGAGATATCAAAACAAACACATAGGTACTTGTTAGAGAACAAGTGTACCAGACAGACCCACCGTGAGTTTGACACATGGAACCATGACATGGTAGTCACAGTCAGTTCTCACAATGATGGTGGTGAGTGTGATTCTTTGACTTGAAATCACTACACTCAACACATGTCGTTGGGTACACTTTGACATCATCAAATGCAGTCCTGAAACATGGGTTGTTATAAAGGTGATGATTGGGTGGCTTTGACATATGGGGCTTTCGAGGGGTGAGTGATAGATATGGGATTTATCCCACCTAAGGGAGTTTGATATCCATGGCCACTTGATGAGTAGAATTGAGATAGGTGTGTGCACGCATGTGTGAATCAATATGTGATATTGATGTCATGCATATCTCCTCCAATCTACTCTGAGATCAAGAAACTGAATGAACATTGACAGGATGACTGTTCCATGCCTTGAGTTCATTCAGGATATTAGTGATAAAGGAATTATACATTCACTGTAACACCATTCACATTTGTAGGATTGAAAGTTGTTCTCCAACTTTCTATTTCACTTGGGTAGCACTGATGTGCAACTAGGCACCGCTCTTTGCTTGTGAAGTCATAAGTGTTATGGACTTTCACTGCCAACCTGAAATGGACCTGTAGGGTCACACTCATAGGATTTAACGTGGAAGAGGAGTTTATCCACAAATGATGTTTAGATTGATTACTAAAGGAGTTTCGTAGTTCAATTAAACACTTAATCAATTGATAGCTCAGTATCATAGTGTTCAAGGTGTTGGGCTGATTGATTAGAGTATTGGATTGATTGAAACTGCAAATGACTGATTTGCACAGTCTACTGCCCCAACCGATCGGCTCATAGGGATGAACTGATCGGCTCAGGTTGGTGAACCGGTCGGCTCAAGTGGTGAGTCGATCGGCTTATGTGCCATGAAACGATTGGTTCAATTGTTAAACCGGTCGATTCGTGGATCAACTAAGATCGTTTGGAAAGTCAGAAGACTATTTTGCAAATACAATTTGTTTCACTTGTACAAATTCGATTTGGACAAGGATTAATATTTGATTAGTTGGAAACAAATATGAAAGTCAATTTGAGTTGGACTAGGACAATGAACCGATCAGCTTAGATGTGAACTGATCAGCTCAGATGTGAACCGATCGGCTCAAGTGTCCCAACCGACCAGTTCAGATGTGAACCAATCGGCTCAGGTCCCCAACCGACCATTTCATACTTGAAACGATCGGTTCAGGTAGCGCAGTTGGTTGTTTTGTGGAAATCCTTGAACCCTTCTACTCCTTCTTTAATCCTGCATTGCCCGTGATAGAGAACCCTGTCCCATAGCCCTCCTATATATATAGGGGTAGTGGGGGCTTCTCAACTACAACAACTCAGAACACTAGTTGCTCTGCAAAGTTGTCATTCTCTCTGGTTGTGGTAACCGAGAGAGCCCAAGCAAGTGCTACCCGATAAGGGAGGCACATCAAGGGAAAGACAACTGCAGAAAAGCGACTGTTGCAGGAGAGTGTGTCGATGACTAGTACGCCGACAGGAGGGTACGACTCCTTCCGATTCCTTTTGGGACAAGGAGATCGGAGTTCCAGGCAGTCTGTGTGGACTAATTCAGAGGGGGGAGACTTCTGCCGCTCGGAGGACAACTATCAATCCCGACAGTCCCGGTGAGACCAGGAGCTGCTCAAACACCGTCCAAGACCATAGGTGAAGACCGCGCAAGCCACGAGGTAACTTCACTGAGAAAGCCTCGGGACAAGGTATGTCTCTACAAACCATCCTTCCTATTGTATAGACGTTGACGTGATTCCTTTATACTAGGTTTGGGAGAAGAAATTTTTTTTTCCGCTGCCTTCTCTGTCTCCCCTAAAACCCAACAGTGGTATCAGAGCCACGTCAACTGCTCTATACTTTAGGATTATTGATGTGATCAATTTTGGTTTGTCACCTTTATTTATTGCATACGATACGAATAAAATTGGCTTTATAAATGTCCAATCCTAAATCCACAAATCCCAATATACATATATGGCATGTAATATGAATGCACTCGATACACGTCACCCTTAAATGAATTTTGTGGAGGATGTATAGTGTGCTTATGGCCAATAAACCCTATGTATGTGTGCTTGGTTGAATGTGGTTGATTGTATCTCGGTCTGTGCACCGATTCCCTACCTCCTTATTCATGATGTAACTCGAGATAACTCGAGATTTCTTCTCTACCTTTGCTCCCCCCGAATGTAACTTGAGGTTTCCCAATTCAAATGTAAAATTGGATAGATCTTTTATTTCCTGTTATATCGAAGAATGGAAGACAACCTGACGCAACTCAGACAATCTATTCAAGGCATGAACCGATCGATTGGTGATCCATACGATCGCCTGAAGGAGCGAGACGAGAGGGTGGTGAACTGAGGAGATGCACGATGACCATGCGAACCGATTAGTTGGAGGAGCCAACCGATCGGCTGGTGGCACCCAGACGACCGTCTAGGGAGAGCAGGTCATTCATGTGATGAGTTGATCAACTCAGGCGGTATAACACTTCATCATGGATAGGTTGCATGTGATGTAGACCTAGATGACCGTGATTCCTCTTGGCTCAAGGAATCACATTAGGATGGCCATAATCATTGTTTTTATCGTTTCACATGTTTTCTGTGGGATATATCATGTGTATGATACATACTATGTATTGTGGTGATTAGATATGTATATGTACCTATAAAACCAAATCCCTCATTAAATATTAAAGTTTTAGATGCCTTCCAAATGCGACACACGTGAAAAGCTTGATCAACCAAGTGTGGGAACACCCTAGCGTGGTGCACTGTCTATCTCGTGGAAGCGTGAAGGATGGATATGTGGGTCTGCCTTAGCAGGGTGCATATTCATCGTGTTTGTTTTGGGTCATACTTAACAAGGTGACCTAGATAGGATCTAGCACCTTGAGGCATGGAGGTGATCATAGCAAGGAGTTGCATATGACATCTTTCAAGAGTTGCATATGATGCAATTGACAAAATTTGCCTACCTGGAAGATCTAAGTTATGGGTGATAGCCCTAGCTTGTCCATGAATCATAGGATTTTAGGATCTTGACCCACTAGAAGATTGTATGTTGTCATCTTCTGAATTGATGGTGAGGGCTATCAATTTGAACAAAAATAGTGGGAGCGATAATTAATTAAAGTCCTAATTATATCGTCAACCTTTCAAATCAATCAAATAAGTCAAAATTTAGTTTTGGACTAAATTGCATATATTTCCTTTTGTAGTACAAATGACAAAAAACAACAATCACTTTTCATTGTGATCGGTCCTTGAAAAGGACAAGCTGAATGGGACTAACTTCAATGACTGGTTTAGAACATTGAGAATTGTTCTCACTCAAGAGTGAAAGCTATATGTCCTGGATACTCCAATTATAGAGGAACCTGCCCCTACCACACCAAAGGCAGAAAGGGATGCTTATAAGAAGCATTCTGATGATGCCATTGATGCAAAGTGCTTGATGTTGTGCTCCATGAACCACGAGTTGCAGAGACAACATGAGAACATGGGTGTCATTGAGATGATTCAGCATCTCAAGAACATATATGAAGATCAAGTACGACAAGAGAGATATGATGTATCCAGGGCACTGTTCAAGTGTGTCATGATAGAAGGAGATCCAGTTGGTCCTCACACACTCAAGATGATTGGGTATGTGGAAAACCTGACGGGAGTGGGATTTCCCCTGAGCCAAGAGTTGGCTACTTATGTGATACTGCAATCATTGCCAAAATCTTACAGTCAGTTTGTGATGAACTACAACATGAACAACTTTGACAAGTCATTGACAGAGTTGTTGGGCATGTTGAGGACAACTAAGACACAAATTAAGAAGGACAAGTCTAAGTTTGTGATGATGATCAGCAACAAGAAAGGCAAGTCCAAGTGCAAGGGCAAAGGAAAGGCTAAGAAAGTTTCTGATGTTAGCCAGTAGCCCAAGATGTCTTCAACTCTCAAAGCCAAGGGAGGCGTGACCAAGAGAGGAAATTGTCACCATTATCAAAAGCTAGGACATTGGAAAAGGAATTGTCCACTCTATCTGGAAGAACTAAAGAAGAAGGAGGCGACAAACGTCTCCACCTGAAGGTGTCATGAAATAAACTTGTAACATTTTTTAAAAAGGTATATGATACCAAGATATAAAATGTAAAACACTCAATACATGGGGCAAGTGTTGCCACCATGAATAGGAGTACTTTAGTTTATTTTCAGCCTTGAAGGCATGTAATAGAGTTATGAACTACTATTTCATATTTGCCAATGGATAGAAACACCTTAATTTTTTGCATATTGTATGACAATGATGGCAATTAATAAAATTGATGTTTCAATCTTTGTGGTCATGCCTTGTTTATCTTATGGTACTTGGTATGCATAAGATAAAATTATACCTAAAAGTTATTGATATCTCAAACAATCAAATAAGCATAAATCATGATAAATTCATATCTAGTTTCCATATGATGGATAAATCTAGATTCTTTTGGTTAAGAGAACCAGTAAGAGACATGAATCTCTTAGATATGATTAATCAATCTTCACTAGTAATAGTGGGAGAATGATTATCCTATTAGTTATAATACATGTGATGTATTTACATACCTATTAGTGTTAATGCTAATACTTCAAGCGGTGTTTAGAGAAATACCAATATGAATATCTTGAAGTGTTCAAGAATATCATAGATGAAGTACGGATTTGGTAAAGTGTTAATTCTTGATGAGATCAATGAATGAAATACTTAAACCAAATGTTTGAGATCCTTATGAGTGATTATGATAGTGATTAAGGCATGGTGATGTATAAATCAACAAGGAGTCATACTCTAAGGAGTTAGAGGATGATTATCAAATAACTAATTTCTTCTTAAGTAAAGAATACCCCACAATAATAAAAAACATTAAGAATCATAAAGGGTTGTGAGTTCTTATATCCTTGACAGATACACCTTGATTATTTGTGTGATGAGTTGGTCATGTGATGAGTCAACTATCTAGATGAATATGAGGAACCGGATTTTGAGTTATGGTTTATGACCATTACATCCTAAATGACTTCCATGTAAACCATAAGGCATGACCTTGATGGTACCACCCATTGGGATGAAATCCATAAGTGTGAATGAGTCTTAAGTGTTAAGACACATGGATAACATTTGAGAAGGATGATGCTTGTTAATTGCAACTTAATGACTAAGAGATTTGGCATATGGATACTAAAACTATATTCCTATGAGGAATAAGACAAGGATGTGTATGTGACACAACCTATAAGGTTTATGAATCCATTAATGAAAACGAAGTCTATAAGTTACAATGGACTAATCAATGTGATTGATTAAGTACAAGAAACTCAGAGTTGGATCTTTACTTTGATAGTATAGTCAAAGGTTTGACTGATATGTCAAAGATAAAGAGAGATCTATGATTTAGTGGGAGTGTATTCACATTCGACATGTTGATGTGAAATGGAAATGTTCTAGAATGGAAATCCAAAGTGGAAATTATCTTTAAGGAAGGTAGAGACCTTTCCTATATGATAGGAATAGAGATCTATAGAGATAGTTCTAAAAAAACTCTTAAACTGAAAAGAGAGAGCATACATTGGCAATCTATACTGAAGGGTTCAGTATGCACAGATTCAGTGGGAGAAAACTTATCCATGTTACATGGAGTTTGTACCACAAGGCCAAGTGTGCAATTCTTATGAAGAATGGGAACACTAAGAATAGATATGGATCTATCATGTATGTAATCATCCCATTATCTTGCATGTATAGGACATAGCAAGAATAAAATGCATTCATCATCTTGTATGTAGGACATGACAATATGATGTGCTCATCCTGATAAATCGTATGTGGAACATGACGAGTGGATATCTATCTAGTTCCAGTAAGGGTTACTGGAATACCATAAGAATTTGATAAGTACTTGAGAAGTACTAGTTCTATGGAAATCAGGAAGGGTTCACTGTAAAGTACTTGAGAAGTACTTGATAAGTACATCTTGAATGCAGCCTATGTCTTCACTCTTTCCGAAAAGGATAGAAAATTAATCACAAAATGTATATGAGATATATAAAAGTGAATCTTTTTGATAAATGGAAACATTCCAATAAATTTATTTTAAAAGGAAATGTCGAGTATCTGTGTGTTAGAGAACAACAGTGGATACTATATGGATCTAGGAGTTCCTAGAGATGAACTTATAGTTATCCCGGTCATTGATGACAAGTTAGGAGTGCTTGGTCATGCAGTGTGGCTAAAGGTTAGCAAAGGAATACTTGATTGCCTATTACGACAACTCCATCTCATACATGTGACGTACAGCGAAGAGATGAGAGACATGCAGTTAATACCGACTTTGGCAAAATGTTGCAATAACTCACTGCGTAAGCACTAGAGCATAATAACTTGTGGGACATGTTTGAAGATCACTAAGAATATGATTCAAGGGTGATTGGCTCGCAGTGCAAGTGGGAGTATGTTGGTATGTATGCCATGAAAGCCAATCATTGGATGGTTGGTGGGATACATTAAGATTGATTTGATAAGAATCAAAATAAAGCTTCCAATTCTTTCTGGTTCAGTCATATGAGATAATGATAGAACATATTGAATGTCTAGAGAATGACAGTACTCAATGACGTATGCTTTCAGGTTCAGGACCTGAACGATGAGATCATATGGATGCTAAGAGTTTTTACATTCTTATTATGTCCCTAGTCGGATGTCACTGTGGAAGGTAGATAGACAACAGTGACACACAAGACTAGATTGTGGTGTTGGTTGATGACAAAATCTCATTAGTCATGATATGGAGATATCAAACCAAACACATAGGTACTTGTTAGAGAACAAGTGTACCAGACAGACCCACCATGAGTTTGACACATGGAACCATGACATGGTAGTCACAGTCAGTTCTCACAGTGATGGTGGTGAGTGTGGTTCTTTGACCTAAAATCACTACACTCAACACATGTCATTGGGTACACTTTGACATCATCAAATGCAGTCCTGAAATAAGGGTTGTTATAAAGGTGATGATTGGGTGGCTTTGACACATGGGGCTTTTGAGGGGTGAGTGTTGATATGGGATTTGTCCCTCCTAAGGGAGTGGGATATCCATGGCCACTTAATGAGTAGGATTGAGATAGGCATGCGCACACATGTGTGAATCAATATGTGATATTGATGTCATACATATCTCGTCCAATCTACTCTGATATCAAGAAACTGAATGAACGTTGACAGGATGAATGTTCCATGCCTTGAGTTCATTCAGGATATCAGTGACAAAGGAATTATATGTTCACTATAACACCATTCATGTTTGTAGGATTGAAAGTTGTTCTCCAACTTTCTATTTCACTTGAGTAGCACTGATGTGTGACTAGGCACCGCTCTTTGCTTGTGAAGTCATAAGTGTTATGGACTTTCACTGCCAACGTGAAATGGACCTGCAGGGTCACACACATAGGATTTAACCTAGAAGAGGAGTTTATCCACAAATGATGTTTAGATTGATTACTAAAGGAGTTTTGTAGTTCAATTAAACTTTTAATCAATTGATAGCTCAGTATCATAGTGCTGAAGGTGTTGGACCGATTGATTAGAGTATCAGATTGATTGAAACTGCAATTGACTGATCTGCACAGTCTGCTGCCCCAACCGATCGTCTCATAGGGATGAACCGATCGACTCAGGTTGGTGAACCGGTCAGCTCAAGTGGTGAGTCGATCGGCTCATGTGTCATGAAATGATTGATTCAATTGTTGAACTGGTCAATTTGTGGATCAACCGAGATCGTTTGGAAAGTCAGAAGACTATTTTACAAATATAATTTGTTTCACTTGTACAAATTCGATTTGGACAAGGATTAATATTTGATTAGTTGGAAACAAATATGAAAGTCAATTTGAGTTGGACCAGGAAAATGAACTGATCGGCTCAGATGTGATCTGATCGGCTCAGGAGTCCCAACCGACCAGTTCAGATGTGAACCAATTGGCTCAGGTCCCCAACCGACCGTTTCATGCTTGAAACGATCGGTTCAGGTAGCACAGTTGGTTATTTTTGTAAAAAAACCTCAAACCCTTCAACTTCTTATTTAATCCCGCATTGCCAGGGGTAGAGAACCCTGTCCTATGACCCTCCTATATATAGGGGTAGTGGGGGCTTCTCAACTACAACAACTCAGAACACCAGTTGCTCTGCAAAGTTGTCGTTCTCTCTGGTTGTGGTAACCGAGAGAGCCCGAGCAAGTGCTACCCGATAAGGGAGGCACACCAAGGGAAAGACAACTATAGAAAAGCGACTGGTTGCAGGAGAGTGTGTCGGTAACTAGTACGCCGTGAGGAGGGTATGAATCCTTCTGATTCCTTGTGGGATAAGGAGATCGGAGTTCCAGGCAGTCCGTGTGGACTACTTTAGAGGCGGGCGACTTCTGCCGCTTAGAGGACAACTGTCAATCCCGACAGTCCCGGTGAGACCAGGAGCTGCTCAGACACTGTCCAAGACCACAGGTGAAGACCGCGCAAGCTGTGAGGTAACGTCACTGAGCAAGCATCGGGACAAGGTATGTCTCTATAAACCATCCTTCCTATTGTATAGACATTGACGTGATTCCTTTATTCTGGGTTTGGGAGAAGAATTTTTTTGTTTCCACTGCCTTCTCTGTCTCCCCTAAAACCCAACAATTTCTAGCCAGGATAGTGGTGGCGACACCACAACAGGAGGTGTTGACTGCAATGAGCTATAATGGAGGCGGCAATGATGGTTTTAAGTGGAAAAGAGATCTAGTAGATTGTCATCCTCTCTAGAGAGAAGCTAGGTATCAGGGGGTGATGTAACTGAGAATGGGAAAGAGAAATTTCATGAGTGCTATTAACTAGAACTTAGTCATCAGTTGTCACAAAAAACTGAGGACTAAGACTTTAGGTATTGGTTGCCCGAAAAAACTGACAACATAATTCACTCTCTATCATCTGTTATCCACCATCAAACTAACACCATATGTATGTATCCACCAAAAAACCCGATGTCATAGTTCATTGTCTGTCGTCAGTTATCTCCCAATAAACCGATGACATATGTACTTATCTCTATTAGAAAATGTCAACCTTGCTAACACCTATTTTGTCAATTTTTAGCATTAAAAATGACCACATAACCTAATTTGGAGAGACTTTTGGTGGGACACCATGGTGGGAACCCTTTGTCGTCTATTCATTAAGAATAAATCGGTACCGCATGTTTTTTGGTGATAAATGTTTTATAATGGGTGTGACCTATGATGTTGGTTTTTATGGAGTACAACCAAAGATAATGTCTTTTTGGAGACAAAGTTATTTCATGGGAAGGGCTTTGTTTTTGGGTTTTGTACAACCAACACAATAGGCTTATCCCCTAAAATTCTAAATTCCACACGCAATCTATGACGTAAGTTCTTCTCAAAAAATTGACATTACAAAAAAAGTGGTACCCACATTTTTTCTTAATCAATAAGAGTAGACCAGTAGTGACATCTTTTCTATACAAATTGATTATATAGGCATGTAGTGTTGATTTTCTATAAAAATCGATGTTAAGCAAAAGTGACACCAGAGATCAAAATGTACTAGTGAGGGATAAAGTCTAGTGGGGCCTACATGTCAACTATAGACTCCTAGGGTCCACGCCTCACTACTACATTTTCATAGGCAATCCAGTTTTGGTAATTGTGCATGATGTTCCATCACCATGGGATCAGGGCGGAACACAGTTTTCCCACGATCAAAAAACATGTTTCATCAATAAATATGAGGTAACACCCCCATGTTTCCCCTATGGTTTTTTATGTAAACTATCTATAAGACAAATTTATCCTCCTGAGTTTAAAAATAGAAAAACTATATACCATTTCAATCATCTCAAAGGATATATAAATTGGAATAGGTTTCATACCTTGATTCACTTGTTTGTTCCCCAGTTTCCAAAAACTACTAATTTAATTTATATTGAATATATTTGCTACATGTCCATGATAAAAAATGAATCTTTATTTCTCCCCTACACTCTTAATCATCTTATCAATAGATCTTATAATTTTTTAGCATAATGAAGGTTTTAATCACCCTTCTTTCTCAATTATTAACTTTAATGCACTTTGTGACTTCTTTTGAATGTAAATGATGTTACTTTACCCTAGATTGCTAATAATGTTTCTAAATGATCTCTATAATTACCCTAACCTTGAAGATCAGTAAATTAGTGTTTCTCCATGAATTGAATATCAGTCCCTAATGCCCCTTTTGCAAGGTTTTATCTATATATAGTTGTAACATACCGAAACTTGGGAATATTTTCATTTTAACCCCTTTGCAAGCTTTTCCTTTCCTTTATATCCTTTTTGGCCTTTTTCCTAAATTTTCTTATATTTTCTTTCCTTTTTGTCCTTAATGTTGAAATTGTGGAATTATTAGTGGTATGAATTATATTTGACCAATATTGATGCCAACATATGGGCTTGTGCACAAATACCTCAATTAGTATTTTAATTAGAGTAAAAAATGCAAAATGACCACTAAAGAGAGATAATAATTAGATTATATTAATTTAGAATCTTCTATGGCCTTTTGGGACAATGAATGAGAAATAATCTGGTATTGAGTTAGTTAATGAGAGTAATAATCCTCTTTTCTTTTCTCTCTCCTCTTAAAAGGAAATAAAGCTCAAAAAGGAGAAAAAGAGGTGTTTTGTGACACTTGGATAAACTATTAATGAATATCTCAAAATTTCACTCAAGGATTTTTTTAGAAAAGCTTTTTCATATTAACTCAACCTTTTATACATTAGTTTATACATTAATGGCCAATATAGTTGTTAGGGGCCAAAGCTTGTGTAAAACTAAGATCTAAGTGTTTAATAAAATCATAAATTTAGTCTATGGTCCAAATTTGAGTCATTTGGTCAATGTTTGACCCTTCAAACGAATTAAATGATTTTTTATATAGTGTAACTGAGGTTTTAATCTTGATTTCATTAATGTAATACATTAAAGCTATAGTTTTGTTATTTAGTCTATCACTCATTACTTCATTTTGATTTTCCTCTCCTACTTGCGATCCAATGGTTGAGATATGATGCGCTCAATCTGACTTTGATCCGATGGTCGAATCGTCATCTCCCACCTCTTCTTTTCTGGCAAACGACACTCATTTCACAGTGTTTCGTTCCACGATCGTGTTCTCCCTCCACGATGCTCTATTATGTGAATTTATTTTGCCACTAAAACCATAGGGTCAAGACAAACCCAATGGACGATATGCCCATTTAGTGCTTTTCTCTTCTCACCACCCCAACTTGTAGAGTGAGATATAGGTTGTATCATGGCTACTTAAATGGTTGTGAACAATCCTTGGAGGGCCACCATTACTCCTCACTCAATTTTCCCTCCAGTACCATTA
This sequence comes from Alisma plantago-aquatica, assembly GCA_963693085.1. Taxonomy (NCBI): domain Eukaryota; kingdom Viridiplantae; phylum Streptophyta; class Magnoliopsida; order Alismatales; family Alismataceae; genus Alisma; species Alisma plantago-aquatica. The sequence goes on from OY856411.1 coordinate 60,417,956, forward strand.
GGATACCTGACCTATTTGGTTTTCATCTTTGACGACACCAAGATCACCCCAGGTAAGCATCACCATGGACCCCTCTTTCTATATTCATTATTCATTTGTGTCGTGATGGTCCCCAGTTATCGATTCTATAGCTTAATTGGATGACCTTGTCGACGCTAGTCATCTCCATGCCTCCATACTTCTCCGACCTTATTTTCCCTTCGTGCGTGCTCTCTAAACCTAGCAGATGCTTCCCCTAGCTTTACCTATGGTTCTCGTTCGTCATTTCCTCACAGTGGATTTCGAGTCCTTTCCCTTATTTCCACCTCCTTTTATGATGAGCCTTGAGCTCCAGTTCACGAGATAGCTAGTGGATTGGCTTGGTGCATCTTCCTGAGCGTGACGAGTTCACCTGAGGTGCATCCACAACCCTTGTGTGAATCTAGAAGTTACATGTGAGGCTGCTTGCTCCATGTCCAGAGAAGGGACAAACCTGGTCAGTCAATGACCATGGTACCCCTTGATATTTGATGGAATTATTAAAATCACAAGGGTAGTTTAGCCTTTTTAACAAATATGTTTATTTCTCAAATGTGTGCATTCAATTTCTGACATAATGTCTCTATTGCCCATCCATAAGTGACTAATGTGTCACATGCTCCTAGGTTCAATGTGTCACATTGCGTTCATTTACATCGGGATTATTTTTTATTTTATTCAATGTCATAATATAGTTTTCCTGCTTCTTGATTGGTCAGTTTTTGGAAATTCATAATAAATTCATGCTTTATCAAAAAATTACAATTAAATAGTTATTGGAAAACATTTTTTGAGTAAGTTGGAGGAAGCACATGGAGATAAATTATCGTGTAAAATGATGCTAGGGTTTGGGAGCCGCAGTGGCGGCCGCGGAGGCAGCCGTGGAGGACGCGGCCCAAGACCCTTCAACACCCACCGTCCAGGGGAGGAGAGGAGCAACGTAGCTCCGACTGTTACTGTGGAAGATCCTGTCATCGATACCACTCCCGGAGATGTCTCCATGAGTTAGGAACAACCTGAGGCCACTACTGCTAGGCGTAGCTACAGGGACGCCCATGCTGGCAATGACCTTGGACTACTTTCATATACTAATCCTGTATCGCCTGACACCCTTACGGTGGCGGATATCCAGGTCGATCTCTCCGGCGTCCTGCCTGCCTTCTCCGTCAAGCCAGAATCAATCCACCCTCTGTTAGCTCCATGGCAGTTCGTCGTGGTGGTAAAATCCATCGGGATCACAATCAGTTTCCAAGCCTCGGTGAACAAGATTAACGTTCTGTGGCAACCTACGGTGCAGATTCGGATAATAGACCTTGAAAACGGATACTACATCGTCTAGTTGGGCAATCGGGAGGACTATGAGAAGGCGCTTTTGGGAGGCCCGTGGACTGTGTTTGGAAATTACCTTTCCATCCAGTCTTGGTCGCTTTCCTTTAGGCCCTCGGAGAAAATCCCTCGCAAAATCTGTGTTTGGATTAGGGTTGCGGACCTCCCCGTCTTCCTTTTCCAGAATCAACTCCTAATCAACATCGGTAACGTTGTTGGAAAAACCATCAAGGTGGATGTGAATACTCTCATGGGAAATCGGGGCAAATTTGCTAGGATTGCTTTAGAGATTGACACCCAGAAACCCTTGCTTCCGGCGATCTTCATCAACGGTGAGCAGTTTTGCCTAGAATATGAAAACCTACCCCAATTCTGCATGACATGTGGTCGTCTGGGTCATGTCGCGAGTGAGTGCAAGCATGGCACCACTCCCCTGAGTGATCTGGGCACCATATCTATCCCTATCCCACTTCCGACGGTCAGCTATACTGATGCGATTCATGCGAAGATGCCTGAGCGGCGAAAGGCTAATACGGCGGGAAGAAGCACCGCCACAAAGCCACCTGCGGCGACGTGAACCGATCAGCAGGGCCAGGCAAGCGGTTCACAAGAAAAACCCATACCAGTCGATGAGGGCAACGGGTTTCAACCTGTGCTAAGAAAAAAGGCAAAGCAACGGCTGCGTCTGAAGGAGGCCGCCGCTAAAGCAACCCAAGCGGACGCTCCGTTGGCAGCCCCGCCTACAACACCGCAACAAGCACCCGTTCAACTGACGGCCAACACAGTTGTGTTGCTCACCGAGAATAATGTGTGCGCAGGTAGAGAAGCACCCCCGAAGGAAGTCGGTGAGTTCCAATTCCAAGCAACCACATGCAAGCCTTCCAGTAATCATATCGCACGTCACAACAGAAATGACAGTGGGTATGTCATTCTATGGAATAGGAAGATTGTCTTCCAAGCAACCCAGAGCCCTGATCGAGTCCGCAAGTAAGGGCGGTCGGAGACAGCTCAAGGTACGACAGATTTAACCCCCCACGCCAAGCGCGTGCTGGAATTCCAACAACACTTGGAAGGTGCTACCCAGGTACCTTCAGAGGAGACCAACATGGATGAAGGACTGCAGTCCATTGGATTATGCACAACTATTCAATGATTCCTTTATGAACGTGCTTTGCTGGAACATCCAAGGCACACGCCTGGACAGGAACATTCGTTTAGTTCGTGAAATGAAGTCTTCCCATAAGGTGAGCACCACGGCCATCGTGGAGCCCCGTTGCAGTGGTCCAACTGCAGACAGCATTATCAAACGTCTTGGCTATAATTCATCACATAGGGTGGAAGCTAATGGATTTTTAGGTGGTATCTAGATTTCCTGGAATCAATTTAACTACTCTGTTAAGATTATTCTCAATCATCACCAACTTGTGCACTGCCGTGTCAACGGCGATTGGTTCTTAACCATTGTGTATGGTAGCCCTAATGCTACTACAGGGGAGTTCCTCTGGGAAAGGTTGGAGGAGATCTCGTCTACTGTGACTCGCACTGCTTGGGCAGTGATGGGTGACTTTAAAACTTTGCTTAACATTAACGAAAAGTGCGGCAGTGCCTACTTTTATAGATGCACTAGCCGCCGTTTCCATGAAGTCCTTGCCTTTACAGGGCTGGCTGAGCTGAAATCCCAAGGTCCCCTCTTCACCTTCAAGCGTTAGTAGCTTTATGAGCGGCTCGACCGAGTCGTCGCAAACTCTGAATGGATCCAAAGGTTTAGGGAAGGATCTGCTATGGTTCTTCCCCGCCTTTACTCGGACCATCATCCCATTCTTCTGTCCTGTGAAACCAAGTCGCCTAGGCGTGCTCGCTTCCGAACCAAGGAAAGTTGGAACCTCGCTCCCGAGTTTAAGGAGAGGGTGATGTCCTTATGGCCCCCTGGTAGCAACTTCCAGGACGCGCTCCATGGCTTCACGCATACAGCCTCTAGATGGGACTCTGAGCATACTACCCATCATCACAAGGAGAAACGTCGTCTTCTCGATGCCATTGGCAGACACCAGGTGAATCTCCAAACCATGAATTCTGCTCCACTTACGGACCCTATTGTGCTTCTTCGGGAACGTATTCATAATATTCTTCTTCAAGAGGAGGTTGACTGGCTGCAGCGGGCACACATCGACTGGCTTCGGGCTGGCGACCTCAATACTAAATTTTACCAATCCTTCGTCCAAGCTAGAAGGCATTACAACAAAACCACCCGACTCCAGAAAGAGGATGGGTGTTGGACAACTTCTTGCGATGAAACCAAGTGTCTTGTTCGCAGCTTCTTCGAACAGCTTCTAACTCAACATGCCCCGATGCAAGCTACACGGATTCATTCTTACCCGGGTACCTTCCCTGCTATTCCTGAAGCTTCCTTCACCGACCTGAACTCTATCCCGGACAGCTCTGAGATTAGAAGGACGGTCTTCGCCATGGCGCCTCTGAAAGTCGCCGGCCCTGATGGCATTCATTCCGGCTTCATCCAGCATAACTGGGAGATTGTTGGGCCAAGTGTTACTGCTACTGTATAGGAGGCCTTCTCCTAGGAACGCATCGATCACGCCATGGTAGGCTCCTATATGGTTCTCATACCTAAGGTCCCTGCGCCCCACTGTTGCAGCGACCTGAGACCGATCTCTCTGAACAATAGCTATTTTAAAATCATCTCCAAGGTGATTGTTGAGCGGCTCAAACCCTTCATGAATGAGTGGATTAATCCAACTCAATCAAGCTTTATACCGGGTCGACGCATCAGCGAAAACATACTCCTCGTCCAGGAGGTTATCCACACTATGAAATCCAAATCTACCAGGAAGCTCCTGATGTGCATCAAGCTGGACCTCGCGAAGGCATTCGATCGCATGAACTGGGAATTTATTCATGACACCCTGAAGCGTACTGGTCTGCCTGCTAAACTCACTGCTGTCATTATGGAAATCATCACAAAGGGTGAGACCTCTATCCTTTGGGAGGGTGAGGCACTTCCCCCTTTTAAAGTGTCCCAAGGTGTTCGTCAACGAGACCCGATCAGTCCCTATGTCTTTGTCCTTTGCATGGAAAGACTGAGTCAAGCCATTTCTATTTCTGTGGACGCAGGCAGATGGAAGTCGATCACCCTTTCTCGGGATGGCCTACAACTCTCTCATGTTTTGTTCGCCGATGATATCCTTTTGTTGGGTGAAGCCTCAATGGCCCAGGCCCAGATCATATCCTCTATTCTTAAGGACTTCTCCTTGGCATCCAGACAATCCATTTCCAAACCCAAGTCTTGCTACTTCTTTAGCAAGCAGGTTCCCCAAACTCTAAAGAACAGAATATGCAGGAAGCTGGGATTCTCCTGGACTGATGACCTCGGGAAGTACCTGGAGGTACCTGTGCTACACCACCATGTCAACAAGGACACCCATAGCAACATCCTAATTTACATACAGAGAAGAATGAATAGTTGGACGCATAAGCATATGTCCCTTGCTGGTCGGGTGACGCTGGCCAAGTCCACTCTTCAGGTGATTCCTACCTACGCCATGCAGACAGTTAAGCTCTCGCCGAGCATCTGTGATGACATCAATAAACACATTCGTCATTTTGTATGGTCTGGTACATCCTCTCAAAGGAAATCCTCACTAGTTGTGTGGACCAAGGTGTCGCCCAGCAAAGATATCAGCGGCCTCACCATCAGGGATGCTAAAGACCAGAACGAAGCTCTGATGTTGAAGAATGTGTGGACTTATATCTCCAACCCCTCTAAGATTTGGGTCAGGGTGATGAAAGATAAATACACCACCAATGGGAGGATCAAATATGTGCCTAGCTCCCCGGCTTGGAGCTTCATCAAGAAGAATATCACTAGGATCTCTGAGATTAGTCACCATGTCGTTAATAGCGGACAGAATACAAACGTTTGGAAGGATAAATGGATTTTCGGCCACTCTATACTAGAGTCCCATCCAAACTGGACTATTCCTCCCGATCTTAGCGATCTTACAGTTGATTCCATGGTCTCTCCCACAGGAGGGTGGGACTGGGACTTCATTCATTGCTTCCTTCCTGAATCCACCTGGATAGCTATCTCTACCATTCCTCCACCCTGCCCCAGCTCAGGGAATGACGGTTGGTCATGGCCTTTCATAGAAAGTGGGCTGTTCTCTACCAGATTGGTATATCGTTGGATTAGACATGAGAAGGAGGTATCCACGCCTGGTCACTGGAGGAATATTTGGCAAGCCAAACTGTCGGAGCGCATAAAAATTCACCTCTGGCTCATGATGCATGGTGCTCTCATGATGAATATGGAGAAGCGGCGTCGACACATGGAGGTGTTTGAGGACTGCCCTATTTGCAATAATGGCCAGGATACTATGACTCATGCTCTTCGGGACTGCCCGTCTAGCCGGGATGGGTGGAACCTGTTGTTTCCTAACGAAGACCAGCAGGCTCTCCCTGCCAACGACTGGCTCTGGCAGTGCATCATGGCGTCGGTCGAATCTGCCACCCTGCGTGCGGTTGCCTGTTGGCATATCTGGTCATGCCGGAACCTACAAATTCACCAAAATCAAATCACACCTGTCACGAAGAAGGTGGAGTTCATTCAACTCCGGGCGGAATCCATTCTCAAGCTTCCCAAGGAACTTCCCATAGCTCGTCCTACTGCGTACCTCAACACCACAAGGATCACTGCCAAGTCGGTCTATGTTTTCCTCGACGCATCTTACCAACTTGGGCATTGTACCGCGGCTATCGGGATTCATTCCGTTCAGGAAAACGGCTCCCACATCCTCGACGTCTGTCAAACCATTCAATCCACCTCTCCTCTTGTGAGTGAAATCGCTGCTATCTTGCTGGGAGCGCAGCTTTGCAAGGATAGATCCTGGGATTCTTTCTGTATCTTCTCAGACTCCATGGTGGCCATTAGGCATATCATATCCAAAAAACCCCCACCGAAGTTCCTGGCCTACAGTAGGGAAGTCAGGAATCTTCTTGGACACTCACCTGAGGAGGTTATACACCATGTTCCTCATGAGTTCAATGTTCCTGCGGACAACTTGGCAAAATTTGCTAGGTCTTGTAAAACTTCTCTTAGCTTCACTTGTTATGTACCCCACTGGTTCCTTGACCGGTGCCATGTGGATATTCCAACTATTTTGTCCACAATAGAGCGCGGAATGAATAACTAATAGCTCTATTTTGCTAAAAAAAGCATTTTTTGAGTAGAATCATATTTTAGGGTTTTCTAGTCATGTTTTACTGCCCTATTCTGATGTTTATTAGAAACACCAATTTAATTATATAAAAGTCCCTAAAATTTGTAACTAACTCATTTTAACTATAAATTAGGTCATCAGATATGTTTTCTTAATTAGAAAAATCTAATTGATGGAATGGTCTATGTTTTGAGTCCAAATTGCAAGGTTTTCCTAGAAGGTCCAAAATTAGGGTTTCTTACACTTTATGTTTTACAAAACCCTAACACGTGGTATATTTTGTAATTAGGTTAAAGTGGTCTTGGAATTAACTTAGTGATGAAAGTGATGACTAGGACTATACATTAAGGTATGTTCTTATATGCATATGTGAGTATGTACAATTCCTTCACCCATCAGTTGGGCATTTCATAATCCAACCCTAATATTCCCAATGAGGCATAATTTATCCTTTAATCTCATCATTG